>CM049845.1:33742624-34140199 GCA_027422415.1 Schizothorax lantsangensis
TCCAATACATTGATTGACACTCTGTCTGCTCGCAGTTACTAGCCAACCAGTGCAATAATATAAGAGCCGTAGAGTAATTTGCCATATGTTCCGCCCCTCATTGGAGAAAAATCACATTCAAAAAGAAGACGCGTGACGCTGTAATCCAAGCGATGATAGAAGTAGACGTAGAGGAGTGGGGTGAGTTTCTTTTAGCCTAATTTTTACAATGTTTTTGTAATGTATTAATTATCACGGGCTGTAATAAAAAATCAAGT
The DNA here is from genome assembly GCA_027422415.1 of Schizothorax lantsangensis. Taxonomy (NCBI): domain Eukaryota; kingdom Metazoa; phylum Chordata; class Actinopteri; order Cypriniformes; family Cyprinidae; genus Schizothorax; species Schizothorax lantsangensis. Next base: position 33,742,882 of record CM049845.1, read on the forward strand.
AGCCATGTCCTAATAGTAAATACATTTGGTTTCAATAGCCTGGTATGGCAAGATGTCTTAAAATGTATTTCTTTTTTTAACATTTAAACTTAGACCACATTATTAGATTACCTTTTGACTTCATGAATACACATAAATGACAGCTTAATGATTTTTTTAAATAATATTATAATATTTTATTTTTTAATATAATATATATTATAATTTATTATAATATTTAATATAATATTTTTTATACATTTGTCTATAATATTTATGTGGCATTTTGTTTTTTTATGTCATTTATTTGATAGTTATGTATACATTATTTTATTTTAAATGGAAGAAAAACATGTTTTTAACCTCAAAATAAAGCACGTTCCCTTTCAGTCGGTCACTCCGAGTCACGTCGGATGACCGACGAAATTGGGATCTCGCCAGAGAGACCAATCCACTTCGAGTGTAACTAAACGAGCCAATGGACATTGGCATGCGATCATTGCATCCAGCTGCCGCTGATCACCGCGTGAGTATAAGAGGCAGCAGGTGCACCGCATTAGTTCATCCTTTCGCTTCGGAGCCAAGCGGTAGTTGGACCTACTGCTCGCCCTTCTACAGAGAGTGTTCAGCGAACGAGTGCGGGCGTTACGGCGCAGCAGCGGTGGTCACGTTGTGCGGGAGATAATTTTTCTTCTGCTGACAGTCACACCAGGAGTGTGCGGTGGCCAGCTCCCCTGCGTGCTTCAGCACTAAAAGAGCAATTCTCTAAAAGAGTAACACGGGTGATCGCGTCTTTTTAAAGATGTCTTATCACCCGTGCGTTTCTGGGTGTGGTCGCTTCCTGGCGCCTCAGGACGGTCACGATCGCTGCCTCACGTGCCTGGGCATTCAGCACGCTGAGGAAGCTTTCGTGGATGGTTCATGTTCTCCTTGTGGGGACATGACCATCTCGGAGTTGCGGAATAGACTCCGTTATGTCAAACATGGCGGAGTCCCTCTGCCTCTGCCGCGATCCGGCGTTCGTCCCGGCAAAAAACGGGGCGCCGCTGCATCCGGTGGAGTCAGAGGTGATCTGAGGATTACGGTGAGGGCTTCCCCAAGAGGAGTTCCTCACCCTCAAGCGCTCCGCAGCCGGTGGGGGTGCCGTTGGAGCGGGCTGGGACCTCTGCAGAGCGGGGTACACCACCCGTTTCCTTCGGTGCGCCCCCTGACGACCAGATGTCGATCGCTGCATCGGACGGTGAGCTCTCTCTCTCCGGGGATGACGACTCGGCTGCGTTGCCCCCTTCGGGTGTGGTAGCGTTGTCCGAGCCAGACCAGAGATGACGGCTATGCTTTCCCGGGCCGCCGAGAATGTCGGGCTCGTGTGGAATCCTCCACCGCGTCCCGATCCTTCGAGGCTGGACGAGTGGTTTCTCGGTGGGGGTCGCGCTGGTTCTCAGCGCCCCCCTCCAGTGCCATTCTTTCCGGAAGTGCATGAGGAGCTTACAAGATCGTGGAAGGCACCTTTCACTGCCCGAAACAAATCTTGCGGCTCCTCCGCCCTCACCACCCTCGATGGTGGGGCCGCTTTGGGGTACACGGGCATCCCCTCGGTGGAACGGTCTGTGGCCATGCAACTGTGTCCAACAGCCGCTTCCACTCTGCGGGGTGACCCGTGTCTCCCCTCACGGGCCTGTAAGTATTCGTCAGGTCTAACTGGCAGTGCTTATAGAGCTGTGGGGGAGGCGGCTTCTGCCCTCCACGCCATGGCGTTACTGCAGGTCCACCAGGCCAAAGCCTGAAAGACCTGCACGAGGGTGGTCATGACCTAGCGGTTCTACATGAGCTGCGTGCTGCGACGGACCTCGCGCTTGAGTCTAAGGTGACCGCAGCTCTGGTGTGTCCTCTTCGTGTACCGCACAGTCTCTGGGCGTGCGATGTCCACACTAGTGGTCCAGGAGCGCCATCTCTGGCTGTGTCTTGCTGACATGAAGGAGCAGGAGAGAAGGTGCAGTTCCTGAATGCTCCCGTGTCGCAGACCGGCCTTTTCGGCGACGCGGTCGAGAGCTTTGCCCAGCAGTTCTCGGCAGCACAGAAGCAGACTGAGGCGATCAAACACATTATGCGCCGGAGGAAACCTGCTGCTTCCACCCCGGCTGCAGCCCCTCAGCCTGCTCGTCGCCGTGGGCGCCCCTCTGCGGCCGCCCCCGCTCCCGCGCAGTCGCAGCAGTCTTCCACCAGGCAGCGTAGTGGAGCCGGTCGCAGACAGGTCGCCCAGCCCGTCCAGGCCCCCGCCAAACCTGGTGGTAAGCGCAGGTGCAAGAGGCCCTGAGACGGGCGACCCAGAGATGGAGGAGACTGCTCATCGGGAGATGGTGACCGCACCCCAGGTGCCATCCTTCGTGCCATCCACATCCCAGGAGTGTTCAACCAGGCGGCCGACGAGCTGTCTCAAGCGGCACTTCCTGGGGAGTCTCCATCCCCAGGCGGTCCAGCTGATTTGGAGTTGGTTCGGAGTTGCTCAGGTAGACCTGTTTGCATCTCCAGAAACCACCCATTGCCAGTGGTTCTACTCCCTTACCGAGGCAACGCTCGGCACGGATGCACTGGCACACAGCTGGCCCCGGGGCCTGCGCAAGTATGCGCTCCCCCCAGTGAGCCTACTAGCACAGACACTGTGCAACATCAGGGAGGACGAGGAGCAGGTCTTGTTAGTGGCTCCATATTGGCCCAACAGGACCTGGTTCCCGGAACTCATGCTCCTCGCGACAGCCCCTCCCTGGCCTATTCCTCTGAGGAAGGATCTGCTTTCTCAGAGACGGGGCACCCTCTGGCACCCGCGTCCAGACTTGTGGAAACTCCATGTGTGGTCCCTGGACGGGACGCGGAGGTTCTAGGCGACCTGCCCCAGGAGGTAGCTCTCACTATTGCTTCAGCACGAGCACCGTCCACAAGACGGGCCTATGCGCTGAAGTGGAACCTGTTCGTCGAATGGTGTTCCTCTCACCGTGACGACCCCCGGAGATGTTCGATCAGAGCCGTGCTGTCCTTCCTGCAGCAAGGGTTGGAGCGTAGGCTGTCCCCCTCCACTCTTAAGGTATACGTTGCTGCTATTTCCGCCCACCATGACCCCATAGAGGGAAGATCGGTGGGGAAGCACAATCTGGTCGTCAGGTTTCTTAGGGGGGCCAGGAGGTTAAATCCTCCTAGGCCTCCTTCCCTACCCTCTTGGGATTTGGCATTGGTACTAAGAGCCCTACTAACTGCCCCCTTTGAGCCTTTGCAGTCAGTTGAGTTGAAGTTTCTCTCTATGAAAACCCTACTCCTGACTGCATTGGCCTCGATCAAGAGGGTGGGGGACCTGCAGGCATTTTCGGTCGACGAATCGTGCCTTGAGTTTGGGCCGGCTGACTCCAGTGCAACACTGAGACCCCGGCCCGGCTATGTGCCCAAGGTTCCTACCACTCCCTTCAGGGACCAGGTGGTGAACCTGCAAGCGCTGCCCCTGGAGGAGGCAGACCCAGCCCTAGCTTTGCTCTGTCCTGTACGTGCATTGCGACAGTACGTGGATAGAACGCTGAGCTTCAGGACCTCAGAACAGCTCTTTGTTTGTTACGGAGGGCAGCAGAAGGGGAAGGCTGTCTCCAAGCAGAGGATGGCCCACTGGATAGTGGACGCCATCACCTTGGCTTATGAAGCACAAGGTGTGCCCTGCCCGCTCAGGCTGCGTGCTCACTCCACTAGGGGTGTCGCATCGTCCTGGGCGCTGGCTCGTGGTGCCTCGCTAGCAGACATCTGTAGAGCTGCGGGTTGGGCGACTCCCAACACGTTCGCTAGGTTTTATAGCCTACGTGTCGAACCGGTTTCCTCCTGTGTTCTCACCTCAAACGGGTAGTGGCACTGAGAGGCCCGGCTCAGAGTCGGCTTGCGGCGTCCTTACGCCTAATTCTCCAGAGAGTTCCTTAACCAGGCAAACCCTGTCGAGTCCTCCAGCACTCCGGCGTCCAGACGTGGCGGAGCGTCCGGCGCCAGGCCTTTCAGCCAATGAATTCTTGAAATCTGGTGTGAGGCTAGTGCCCATATGAAAGACCCTGCTGGGATCCCATATGTGTATTCCACGGTATGCTTATTAGAGCCGTGTTTCCCTGGCAGACCACGTTCTGCCATCTCTAATGATGCAGCCTAAGCCATCTCCGAGACTTCCATGTGCATAGGGCCCTACGGGGTTACTTCACATGAGTAATGTCACTTAACCCCCTCTGGGAGGAGATGACTCCGCAGTGTGCCTCTTCCAAGTGGAAGGGCACGCTTCCCAGTGTTGTCCAAGTCCTACTGTTTGGGTTTCTCAAGGAACAACAGTAGTTGACCTTCTCTGTGTAGAGCCCGGTCCTATCGTCTGCCTTATAGGAAGGATCAGGAGGCCTACACAGGGCACTGGAAGGGGCAGCTCCTGTGGCGCTTTGGTAGGGATCCCAATTTCGTCGGTCATCCGACGTGACTCGGAGTGACCGACTGAAAGGGAACGTCTCGGTTACGTATGTAACCTCGGAGATTCCCGTGAAGGAGGGAACGGAGACGTCACGTCCCGTCGCCACAGTCGCTGTACCACCGCTGAGCTGCCGGGTCCGGCTCGGCTCCTCAGCGAAAGCATGAACTAATGCGGTGCACCTGCTGCCTCTTATACTCACGCAGTGATCAGCGGCAGCTGGATGCAATGATCGCATGCCAATGTCCATTGGCTCGTTTAGTTACACTCGAAGTGGATTGGTCTCTCTGGCGAGATCCCAATTTCGTCGGTCATCCGACGTGACGTCTCCGTTCCCTCCTTCAGGGAACGAGGGTTACATACGTAACCGAGACGTTTCCTTCTCATTCCTCCATGCTTTCAGCTAACAGGTATTAACGACTACCACCTGATCCCAATTACATTGTTGGGTCCTCTACCTGTTGAGATGACTGGAAGGATGTGATATAAACCTTCACTGCTCATTGAGAAGAGGGAGAGACTGAACTAAGCGCCGTTGTGAGGAGAGGGTTCCTTTCTCCTGCCCCAGACCTAGCTGTTGTGGTCGTTGCTGCTTACAACGTTGGATTGAATCTGTTGAGTGATTGGTGTGCTGTGTGCCACCCTTTGACAAATTGTAAAGTAACTCAAAACATTGTAACAAATAACTACTTTTTGAGTAGGAGGTGGGTGCCTACTTTTGATCAATAGTTTTCTCCTGTTTTTGGTTTAGTAAGGGAGTGAGGGAAGTTCCCTGTTCACTTGTTTGTTTCTTTTAAGCAGGTAAGTTAGATTTTCCTTAACCACAGAAAGAGTCAAATTTTTGTTTGTTTTGGCATAACCCCCTCCTGAGACTATATGACTACTTATGTTTCCTCTTTGTTTCTTACTTCAAATAAAAGTCTAAAGTTTCACTTTGGCAGATTAAGTGTCTTGATTGTGTTGCTGGGGCTGGAGATTGGAAGTCCTCCTTGTCTTTCTCAAATTATTTAACCTGGTTCGCCGTTCCTAATACCCTAGACTGGGGACGGACGTAACAAATAGAACATACAAAATAGAACAAAGTAAACAAAACGGAAGAAAAAATAAACAAAACAGAATAGAACGAAACAATATAGAACAAAATAAACAACATATAACAGAAAACAGAAGAGAATAAAACAAAACAGTACACAACAAAACAGAATATAACAAAAAATATAACAGAAAAACAGTTGCATGTAACAAAAGAATAGAAAAGAATGGATTAAAATAGAACATAATATAAGAAGGAAAAAAATAGAATATTATAGAATAGAACATTTCATTATATAATGTGATGACCAAGACCTAAATTGCTCTCCAAAGATGAACACCATTAACCAAAAAGCACCTTGTGGAAGAAAATGTAATTGAGGTAAATACACTATATTGCCAAAAGTATTGGTTCGCCCCTTCTAATGAACAGGTTTGACTACTTTAGTAATTTATATGAGTACAAATCTTAATGTTAAAGCATATAATGATATTCTAGGAAATTGTATGCTTCTAATATTATAGCAACAGTTTGGACAGGACCTTTTCTATTCTAACATGACAATGTCTCTGTGTATAAGACAAGGTTCATAAAGAAAATGATTGATTCAGTCAGTGTGGAAGAACTTGACTGGTCTGCATAAAACCAAGTCCTAATCCCAGTTTAACACCTCTGGTGTGACTGTAAATGCAGACCTTGAGCCATAAACTCATCACCAAACACCAATGACTTGTACATACACTATATAGACAAAAGTATTGTGACACCCCCTTCTTTAGAACAGAAAAATGCACTTCCAAATCTGTGGCATCAACGATGGGAACATAATTCATGTATTTAAAAATTATATTTCCATCTCTGTTGCAACAGTTTTGGAAGTGTCTGAACCATATGTACAAGTCACTGGTGTTTGGTGATGAGTTTGTGGCTCAAGGTCTGCATTTACAGTCACACCAGAGGTGTTAAACTGGGACTAGGACTTGGTTTTATGCAGACCAGTCAAGTTCTTCCACACTGACTAAATCAATCATTTCTTTTTGAACCTTGCCATTTACACGGTATTGGAGGTATTGTCATGTTAGAATAGAAAAGGGTCCTGTCCAAACTGTTGCTATAATATTAGAAGCACATGATTTCCTAGAATATCATTATATGCTTTAACATTAAGATTTGTACTCATAGAAATGACTAAAGTAATCAAACCTGTTCATTAGAAGGGGGGGACCCAATACTTTTGGCAATATAGTGTATGTTCCTATAGTTGTTTACAGCAGACTGAAAGCAGTGGATCAATCATGAAATCCTCTGGAGACACTAAATATAGAAGCCCCATAAATATTGATAAAGCTTAATGATTGACTGTCTGGTCATGCCAATTTTGACAACACAAACCTGAGAGAGAGAAGCTGATGAGTCTTCTGCTGCCTTGACTCTGAGGTGCGTCATCTGTGGCCACCGGCTTAAAACCTGAAAGCAGAAAGTTCAGTGTAGAATGTCTTAGATTTCACTGGAACCAGTAAACACCTTTCAATTAATATCAGCAGCAATACCTGATCAAAAACTCTGACAGAACATTTCTTCCCTTATATTTTTTGGGGCAAACAGTGTTGTATGCAGCACAACATTATAGGAGGCAATCTCGGCGTTCTCACCAAAAACAACAACAACAACGTAATTATGTTCCCCATTGCACACAATAAAATAAATGATAATGGAAATGACAAATTAAATAAGGTAAGTTTAAGAATGTGCCACAGCAACTAAGATTTCCTTTCGTAAAACACCTTTTGACTTGACTCGATCATGTCAGACTTCATCATTTTCACACTGGAATTCAAGCTTTGCATCACACTGCAATTCTTAATAATGCAATCAACCAATAGGCTAGTCATTTTAAATGTGATGAATGTATTGCTGACACTGGTTTGGACAGAACAAGACAAGAATGAGAAAGATTCAAGGATGATTAAGTCTTTTTGAAATTGAATGATCACAAATATAAAATGTTTAATGAAAATAAATGATGAACATACGTGTTGTATGATCAAAAGTGTGGAGAAAAATAATTTGCTGTAGAGTTTGTAAAAATGTCTTCTTTTCACATGTGGAAATAAAATGTTAATAGTTCACCCACATAGGAAAATGATGTCATCATTTACTCACCCCCATGTTGTTCCAAATTTATAAGACTTTGGTTAAACTTTGAAACACAAATGAAGATATTTTTAATGAAACCTGAGAGATTTCTATCTCTCCACTGAAAGTCTAGGTAACCACAACTTTGAAGATCCAAACATGTCATACAGGCATTGTAAAATGAATCCATATGTCTTGTGAAGTCTTATGAAGAGATATGATTGCCTTAAATGATGAACAGATTTAATTTATGCTTTTATTTACATCTAAACAATGAGGTTTGTTTTAGCGTGTGTTGCTTCCATGTTTACCATATGTGATGTGCTCTATGTATGTGTGTTTATAAGTGAATACAAGCCTAAATTAAATCTTCTCATTATATAAAGTGATCATATCTCTTTACAAGACTTGGATTAAGCCACTCAATTCATATGGGTTCATTTTACAAAATTTTTGTGACCTTTTTGGATCTTCTAAGTTTTGGTTACCTGGACTTTCAATGGGACAGAAACCTCTCGGGTTTCATTAAAAATATCTTAATTTGTGTTTTGAAGGTTAACCAAAGTCTTAAGGGTTTGAAATGACATGAAGGTGAGCAAATGATGACGTTTCCTTTTTGGGTAAACTCACACTTTAAGGTCACCATAAAGGCCTGTGTCTTGGAACTGGTACACTTTAGCTTTAAGAAACAAAAAGAGAGGTTGGCTGACTCTGTGGCTATGGAGGTAGGCCTGTATTAAACCAGGAAATGATAACCTGAGATTATCTGCAGCATTAATCCTCTGAGAAACAGATGGCGCAGGCTATTCTGCTCTTGAAAAACTCTTGATGAAAACGTGATGAAAGGAAAACAGCAGCATTCTCTACACATCTGCAACATGATGCAGCAGCACTGTACACATACGTCTGTTCCTCACCACTGCTCATCGAAAGACATGATGTCTGGAGATTTAAACCATGACTCAAAATAAAAGATATAGACGTCTTTTCTTTCTTTCACTCACCGGTGCGGAGGGGTTCTTCACGGTCACACACGGCGTTGTGGCCCGCAGGGCTCCACTCACTCCATGATAATATTTAAAGCAGATCTTAGTCTCCACTGAAAAACAGCCAAGCACAGGAAAAGGTCACAGGGAGAAACTTTTTGCAGATTTTACATATTCAAATGTTTTTCTTCCAGATATGCATAACTCATTTATGCACATACTGTCTATAAGCATTTTCACCCTATAAATGACTAATTCTGTCATCGACTAGAAATAGCAGGTATGCAAACATTGCCTGTGTATCATTTGTACTTTATGTCAGGCCCCTTGCATCAGTTGGTTGAGAAGGAAGTGTCTAGAAATGATCATGACTGGTTTCGTTCATAGTAAAAATAGTTGAATGTGGTTTTTTTCTCATTTTAAAAAAATGGCCCCTGAATATGTCCCACCCCAACTTCCTCTTTATATGAATAGGAAACATTAACACAAGGGGAAAAATACTGTAATATAATAAATCTTGCTAACTATTTGAGAAATAATGGCCTGAACTTATATTTTAATATGAATAGTATTAAAAATAATATAATATTTAGATAAATTTTAAGATATTTTAATTTTTAAACTTATAAGAAATACAAAAACAATCCTTGCATACTGTATGACAACTGGGTAATCCCAAAAAATATTCATCAATCTTGAAACACCATGAACATCCTCAAATAAATCAAACTTTACATTTAGTTTAGATCTTGAGTGGGGCCTTATGATTTCCATGATTTGGAAAATGCAGATGGAATTGCGGAATCGAGTTAAAAATTTACTGGATAATGTGGAATGTCACTAAAGTTTTGGATTAATTATTCAAAAGTGAAGCTGTACAATTAATACAATTCAAATTGGACTAGTGTCTTTAATTATACTGCAAAAAGACTGCTATTTAAAGCAGTCTTTAAAGCAGACATAACACACACAGTTTCTGCCAATCTCATGTTAATCTTGAGTACTTCTAGAGTAGTATTGCATCTTTCATATCTCCAAAGAGTCTTTAGTTTTATCAGACTTCTAAAAGACAGATACAGCTTTACACTTCTCTCTGAAAACAGTCGAGCTCCCGGAGGTTTGCCGTGGACAAAGCTAAAGAGTCACGAGCACATGCAGCTTTTGCATAGCGATCGTCTGAAAGCTGTGACATTGACGTAAATAAAACAAAAACTTTATTGATTTAAATTTAAATTTAATTTGTTTATAAATCATTCATCATGAAATGCCACAACAAACAAAACACACTTGCAAAACTCCGTTGCTGCCCCATAGAAACAAACTGCATCCATTGTTCCCTTAACGCTCGGTTCTTTAGGAAGGTGAACAAGGTTTCACTTTCCCTCACAACCAAAAAAACACTTCTTTGGTGACATTTAGCACGTTTACATGCGCACAAATGATGCGAATATTTCCAATAATCAGAGTAAGGACTTAATCGCATTATGATGTTTACATGTCAAGAGCAAAACTCTTACTCCCGTTTACATGCAATTCCATTATTCTTATTATTCGCTAAAGAATTGTGGTTAATTTTTTTACTGCCATTATTAACAAAGGTACCCCATGCACAGCACAAATGATGGACTCAGAAAGAGCAGGTGTGTTACTGGCCGCTGTTTTAATTTATTTACGTCTAATGCCAAAACACTCCATGCTTTTTCGGTTGTGCATAGAATGTGATGACAATTCGTTTGCTTACGCTGCCATCGCGTTACTCGCTGTTGTGGATGAGGGTAAGGAACAGACTGGTGGCAGTCTCCTCTTCCCCAGAAATGCGATGCTTTCTTCCCTGCCATCGTTTCTAATCTCCGTATTATTAAAGGTGCGTGTCACGTCATTCATGTATGTCACAAGTGTATGCGCACTTTGGTCAGAGCGGCACTACTGCGTTTAAGGTGTTTACATGCCTGTATATCTCGATTAAAATCGGCGTACGCCCACCTATGTTAATACGATTATGCTTGCTGCGATTATGAGCTTAATCGCTTTATTTAGATCGAAGTATTGCGTTTACATGAGGTAAGTTTAATCGCAAATATTGCCAAAATCTCATTATAATCGCATTAAGAGGGTCCATGTAAACGCTCATTGTTGATTTTGTGGTCAAAAACAAAATGTAAACAAACTTGCTCTCTCTCTGTTTGCTGTGTGCGCATGCTCTTCCGGGAGAAGTGCCCATACAAGGAATTACACCCTTTATGATGACATACAGGGCCATACTCGAAAAAATACTTTCGGTAACCCTGAAGGAGTGTATTTGACACAGAAATACTTCACTTTCTATCATTTACACTTCCTATTACTATTTATAATGCTTTTTTTCATTTGTTCACATTTTAAAAGATCAAATAAATTGTTAACGTTTCATGATTTCTGTTTAACATGCTTTTAAAATTAAAATTTAATTAGCCTATCAAAATTGAATCCAGGAGTTATTAAAATGCATACATAATTTAACATAGTAAATGAAAGAGAGTTGATTTTGCTGACATGTTCTGCCAAACCATTGTTCTCTAGTGGGCGATGTGAGTTTGAGTCTGTATGTAGGCACATAATATCAAAGAGGTGGCCTTTGTCCACTGGCCCTGGCCCTTGGGATGCCGCTTTCTCTTAGTATCCATAACAGTAAATGTGCAACAATAAATGAGAAAAAAGCAGCAGCATTATGAGCCATATGGCCTTGCAGTTAATACATCAGAGTGCTTTCTGGACTGACAAGCAAAGACAGCACAGCCTGATATAACCTTTCAAACAGCTTTATATTAATACAAGCACACAGGAATCTTTTATGAGACACGGGAAGTGTTATCGCGTGCTAGCAGAATGTCCCACTGAGTGAATTTTCCTTCACACCTCTTATCTGATACATCATGAAGTGGTTTGCTTTGGGGTGTTTGTTACCTTAGCAGACACACAAAGTCACAAACAACCTTAAGCAGCTCTAATGGCATCCTGTGTGTGGGAAAATAATTGGCTGTAATACTGCTTCATTTAACAAATGCCTGCTTTGCAAAAAAATGCACATACGTTTTAACGAAAGTAGGAGCTGGCCTCGATCTTCCAGACGATCTGACCTTTGTGGGAGCCATTTCACACCTCTGTTCTTGTAGTCCAGAAAGTTCTCTGACAGAACCTCATCTAAGAGAAAGAGAAGAGAAAAGCCCCTTATCTTATTCTTTATGGCGTACAGAGAATCACTTTTTTTAGTATTCATTCATGATAGTTTTAAGAGACGAGAAAGCTTTTAAACTCTTTAAAAAAGACACATACTCTTAAAGGGTTAATCCATCCCAAAATGAAAAATTTTGACATTAATCACTTATCCATGTTGTTCCAACCATAAAAGCTTTGTTCATCTTCGGAAAACCATTTAAGATATTTTAGATGAAAACGGGAGGCTTGTGACTGTCCCATTGACTGCCAAGTATTAACACTGTCAAGGTCCAGAGAAGTATGAAAAGCATCGTCAGGGTACTCCACCTGCCTTCAGTGGTTTAATCTGAATTTTATGAAGCGACGAGAATGTTTTTTGTAGCAGAGAAAATAAAAATAAAAACTTTTTTTTTACAATTCGTTCCTCTGTGTCTCTCCGTGACACCGTAGCGCCATTTTAGAGATTATCCACTGAACGCAAAATGCGTACGCTCTTCTGTATCAGTCGCAATACAAGGATACATATTCTACGTGTATTTCCACTTTGATTAGAATGAAAATAGCGCATCCTTGTGTTGAGGTGATACAGAAGAGCGTACGCATTTTGCGTTCAGTGGATAATCTCTATATGGCGCTACGGTGGCACGGAGAGACACAGAGGAGACGAATTGTTGAAAAAAAGTTTTTATTTTTATTTTCTTTGCGTACAAAAAATATTCTCGTCGCTTCATAAAATTCAGATTGAACCACTGATGGCAGGTGGAGTACCCTGACGATGCTTTTCATACTTCTCTGGACCTTGACAGTGTTAATTACTTGGCAGTCAATGGGACAGTCACAAAGCCCCCGGTTTTCATCTCTAAATATCTTAAATTGTGTTCCGAAGACGAACGAAGCTTTTATGGGTTTTGGAATGACATGGGGTTAAGTGATTATTGACAAAATTTTGATTTTGGGGTGGAGTAACCTTTAAGGCTCAAACTGAAGCCAAAAGGATTTACAAAGGTCATCTGAGAACCTTTGACACATGTGACACATTTATATTGCTTCTATTGTAATCCACAGAGCTGTCTACAGCGGAATTGTGTGGTCTTCAGTTGACGGACAACCTGATACTTTTTTTGCTGTGCTGCAGAGCTACTCTAACCAGTTTAAATTTTCCCTGTCGATCTGAAATGCAATGATATTATTTATCATGCAAATATCATGCTTTTTATGTTTAAATAAAATACATGATTTGTTTTAAATGTATTTAAAAGTAGTTCATGCCCATCAAGGCTGCCTTTATTTGGTCAAAAGACAGTAAAAACAGTAGGCTAATATTTTGAAATATTTTAATTAAAAAAATCCTATTCTATTGTAAATATTTAAAAATTTAATTTATTTCTGTGATGCAAAGATTATTTTTATGCATCGTTACTCCAGTCTACAGTGTCACATGATCCTTCAGAAATCATTCTAATATGATGAATATGCAAGAAACCTTTCTGTATAGTGTAGTGTATGTTACGCAAACATCAAAGTCAGTTTGTATGGACGTTTATTTCACCTCAGAGTAAAAAATAATATAGGTAATTGAAAGATGAATGTTTTAACTTAAGAAAATAAAGTAGCACTGTGAGACATAATGTTGCAATTGCAAGAAATAAACTGCAGTTTATAAGGAATGAAGTCACATTGTGTTATAATGTAGCAATTCTAAGACACAAAGTAGCAAATTCTGAGAAATAGAGTCACATTTAAGAGGAATAATGTACAATTGTAAGATATGTAGTTGCAATGACTGTTTAACTTTACTGGAGGTGGAAAACAGGCTTAAAAATTCTTGTAATGTTTCATTTTTGTTTCTATTTACATGTACATGCGGTAGAAAACCATCTATGTACTAGTTGCTCTAAAAAAAACAGAAAACAAACACATCGTTCTGAAGAGTCTATAATGTAGCATCAAGAATTTATAGCCAACATAAACCACTGTTTAAAAAAATTTTGGGTCAGTAAGATTTTTGAAAGAACTGTTTTCAGCATGATAATAATTTAATCAGCATTTTGAATGATTTCTGAAGGATCATGTGACACTGAGGATGGGAGGAATGATGCTAAAAATTCAGCTTCGATCACAGGAAAAATTAATGTCAAAATATATTCAAGTAGAAAAAAGTTATTTTAAATTGTAATAATATTTCACAATTTTACTGTTTTTACTGTATTTTTTGATCAAATAAATGCAGCCTTGGTAAGAGACTTACCAAACACAAAAAACAATAAAACACAACCAAACAGAACCACGCACCAATGAGGTACCTGCCAATCAGTCGCCCGCATCCACTTCCTCCTTGATGTCCCAGCTGAGAGTGATGTCCTGCGTCTGGCCGATGGTGTAGCTGGAGGTTGCTGATGGTGAGGGTGGCAGCGGCAGTGGGAGGTCAAGAGGTCGGTGTCGCTGGTGGAGCGCAGCACGGCCGCCGCCAGCTCCTCCGATAAGCCATTCTGGAAGTCCACATTGGGGAATGCTCAGGGTTGAAACTGTGCCGAATCGGGTCCTTACATCGGCCTGCCTGAGCTGCGCGAGATGGAGAGGCCATAGCTGCAAGCCCGAGAAACCTGTTCTTGGTACAAGTTTGAGAAAAAAACAAGAAGGAAGAGTAAACATGATGAATCCCTCATTACTATACGCAAATGCTCCTTTGGAGCTATGGTGTGCAAATCCAACCATCAAAAGAACAATCATGTCCTGGGGGGTTCAGATGCTGCAGTAAATGCAGATTTTTCATGGTCAGATCTAAAAAAGGCAAAACTGCTGGGAGCGAGGCAGGTCAGGACATGTTTGAGGAGAGGAGAAGAACAGCGCCTGAGACTCTAAATGTCTACCTACAGGGGGTCGAGAAGATTGTTCTATAGTGCAAGACGTGATGTCTACTTCAACTGTATTGAACGTGTAGGTCACTATTTGAATATGCCAGAAAATGGATGCATGCTGAATAAGCAAGGCACACATGTTTAACCAGAATTATGTAAACACAAGACAAAGGCCAAGTGCTGAATAGATTTAGGTTGCATGAGTGCTATATTATCGTTAATCAAAATATAAAACAAAAATGAAATGAAAGTAAATTAAATGCAAACATTTTTGTTACCTGAACTTAAAATAAAATAAACTAATATAATTGGAAGCTAAAGAATAAACATTTTATGACTCCAGAACTTACTAATAAGAAAATAAAAATAGCCACAAATTAATTGTATTTTTTTATATACAGAATATAAGGTACATTTTTCAATTTCATAACCCATAACATGAAAATGGCACTGGACAACACTGACAATAAAACTAGATGGCCCTCAGATAACTGTCACTATTTAAATTATATTATGTGACATAAATGACTGAAATAGGATATACTACAGTTAAAAATTTGGGGTCAATAAGATTTTTTATTTTTTTGTAAGAAGTCTCTTATGCTCACCAAGGCTGCATTCATTTGAGGGGAAAAATACTGTAATATTGTGAAATATTATTGCAATTTTAAATAACTGCTTTCTATTTTAATATATTTAAAATGTAATTTATTCCTGCAATGGAAAGCTGATGGTATATGTGCTGATTGCTGATGTGCAATGGTGTCACATGATCCTTCAGAAATCATTCTAATATGATGATTTGCTGCTCAAGAAACATTTCGTATTTTTAATGTTGAAAACAGTAGTGCTGCTTAATATTTTTCAGGAAAAAATTTTTTTTTCAGAATTCTTTAATAAATAGAAAGTTAAAAAGAACAGCATTTATTTGAAATGGAAATCTTTGCTGAATAAAAGTATTAATTTAGCTTTCCCCAAAACATGAAACGGTAGTGCATATGATATAAAAACTGAATTCAAAACTATATAATACTGTTACAAATAACAGTATGTGAGAAAGTGAAGTATTCAGGAAAAACAATAGCCTATGCAGAATGGTACATATTTGTCAAATGACCTCACTCCATGCATATTTAATTCAGTGAGTGATGTCCTGTTTTCATCTCTAATTGATTAAATATGAATGTAATGTAAATCTCAGAAATAAACAGGGTTATTTAGTCCCTTTGTAAAATGGGAGGCTGTGTTTACAATGATTTACAGACATTAGGCTTCATGACTTCCTCTCCCTCCATCTCTGTTCACAAACTAACATGCATTTTCTAAAGACAGCATTTCCTGCATGTCACTGCTCTGAAAGAGCAAGAGGCAGTCAAGCAGCAAAAAACAGAAGTGGCGGGACCCTCGCAGATGCATTTGTAGAATAAACCACAGACCAGGGCATACGTATCTCTGTGGGACACCAAGATCTGTGTGGAAATCAAACTGGGTCTTGTGGTTTTGTGTGCGGTAGAGATGGGTCAGGGTGATCAACTAGTCATCCAACAATTGCTTAATCAATTATCGAGGTCAACCGAAGAGTTTACCTAGATTTTCGTTCTTTCTTTCTTTTAGCAGTATTGTTTTAGTTCAAACAGCACAGCATGGTGACACCAAAGTCCTGAGTCCAATTGCCATGGACTGTATGATTTAAAAAAAATGTGAACTTGAATGCAATGTAGTCTTGGAGTGTCTGGCCAAATACATAAATGTAAATGTTAAAGGGGATAAATTTAGAGACATGACTTTCCCAAACATGAAGACTGCATGTACAATGTAGGCCGGTCTACATGCTAAAATGTGTTTGCAATAAATTCAACACCTTCAACCATTTTAAAATGTCAAGATAATTACTATTATTTTTGTTCAACGTACAAAAGCAGATGGACAGAGGGTCTAAAAGCAACACTCGCCAAGGGCCAAATGACAGTAAAAAAAAATAGCTTTTGTGAGTTTGTTATTTGTTTGTGATTTAACATCATGCTTACCATGGCTTTCATGATGCAAATAAGGTAAATAAAAAAATAAAAATAAAACATTTCACAAAGTTTGAAAATGAAAGGATAAAATTTATTTTTGGCAAAAAAAAAAAAAAAAAAAAAAGTGTGGCGAGTAAAATACTGTATAGTAACCTGATAACTGGTATAACTGCAACATAATACATGATCTGTCAGGTTTCTTGCGTCTTTTAACAACTTTTAGGAGAAAACTAACATTTTGTTTTTCCACAGAACACACAGTCTGTTTTTATACAAAAAAAAATATTGCCAACATCAAAATGGCACTAGATCACACTATCAATAACATTATATTAGGGGTCGACCGATTATTGGCACCAATATTAAGCATTTTTATGGATATCGGTCATTTTCAAAACCAATTTGCCGATAAAATAATTTAAAAGCATTTAAAGAAAGTTTTTGTCAGAGCCCTTGTTATTCTTAATTTTGACATTAATTTACATTTTTACGCCAGACATATATATCAGTTCAACATATAAAAAATAAAATGTGACCCTGGACCACATAACCAGTCTTAAGTGTCAATTTTTTGAAATTGAGATTTATACATCATCTGAAAGCTGAATAAATAAGCTTTCCATTAATGTATGGTTTGTTCGGATCGGACAAGATTTGGCCGAGATACATCTATTTGAAAATCTGGAATCTGAGGGTGCAAAAAAATCTAAATATTGAGAAAATTGCCTTTAAAGTTGTCCAAATGAAGTTCTTAGCAATACATATCACTAATCAAAAATTAAGTTTTGATATATTTATGGTAAGACATTTACTAAATATCTTCATGGAACATGATCTTTATTAATATCCTAATGATTTTTGGCATAAAAGAAAAATCGATAATTTTGACCCATACAATGTATTTTTGTCTATTTCTACAAATATACCCCAGCGACTTAAGACTGGTTTTGTGGTCCAGGGTCACAAATATCAAAAGATCGACTTGATCTGTAATAATCGGTCGACCCCTACACTACATGGCTATCAGATATTGAATGCCATTATTTAAATCTAGTAAAAAATAATTTCGATATTAAATAATTTAAATATCATTTGACATAAAATGACTGAAAAATTATGGGTTGGTAAGATTTTTTTATGTTTTTGAAACTGATCTAAAATACAGTAAAACTAGTAATATTGTGTAATATTACTACAATTTAAAGTAACCATGTTCTGATTAAAATGTCTTGTTTTAACCATGCCAGCTTCCATGGCTATTATCATAACAAAAATAAGATAAAAAAGACAAAAAACTTAAAGTTTAAACCCTATAATTTATCAAATCTATCTATGGCACAAAAAAAAAAGAATGTGCAGTGAGTAAATACTGTATACCCGAGTAACTCAATAACTTGGTATAAATGCAACATAATACATGATGTGTCAGGTTTCCACAGAAAGCACAACATTATGCCACTAAAACAAAAATATAAAGAACAAAATCATAGCACTATTTTTTTGTGACAAGTGCTGATGGAGTCATCTTGAGTGACCTGCAGTGTTTGTCGCAAAACAGGAAAAGCAACTAAAATGTATCAGTTATTATATTACAACCCTGGTGTGAAGTTACCAAACCATTCTGAATCACAGCATAAGCCGAGGCCTCACTTCCTCCTCCTCACTATCCCAGTTTGCATGAAGCCTGCAGTGCAACAAAACTCACACAACATGCACTTGAAGCCCTTGTAAAACTGCACTGAGCAAAAGATGTACTGTAGACATTCAAAACCGTCCACAAAGGACACACAGCAAATCCAATTTCACACACAATCATCAGCAGTTTCTGCTTCCTCGATTCAACTGGGCAATCTGGCAAACTTACAGGACAGATCATGCTGAAAAGAGGCTAGAATTCAGACCAGGAAAATGAACGAGTGAAAAATTGACACCTCAGACTGCACCAAAGCAAATCATTTCAGAAATATATAACCTATGAGTTCCAACACATTGAGCTTGTCCAGGTGCCACGGGTTCCAATCTGGCATTTCCTCTTTCTGTTCCTGTGACTTCAATATCGTTTCTTGATCTCTATTCACTCTTTACTGACAATAAAATCCCTAAGGGCCAAAAATAAACATCTGTCTGCTATTAAGGAAGATTTGAATTGCAAAATCGACAGCATTTATGGCATATTGCTGATTATGTAAAAAAAATTACACTACTCAAAAGTTTAGGGTCAGCAAGTTATTTTTAAAGAAACAAATACAAAAAGAAGCAAATCAGTATATTAGAATGATTTCTGAAGGATCATGTGACACTGAAGACTGGAGTAATGATGCTGAAAATTCAGCTTTGCATCACAGGAGTAAATCACATTGTAGAATATATTCAAAAGAAAATATTTATTTTAAATTGTAATAATATTTCACAATATTTCAGATTTTACTGTATTTTACAAATGCACCCTTGATGAGGATAAGAAACTTCTTTCAAAAGCATTAAGAAATATTAGTGACCCCAAATTTTGAACAGCAGTGTAATAATTTAATAAATAAAAACTTAATTTCCATGACAATGTAAAGACTGAAGTGACCATTAGGGATGCACCGAATGTTCGGCAAAAATAGCAAAAAAAAACTATTTTGGTGTTCGGCTGAATAAGTGAAAAGACCGAATAATTTGTACCGAACAATGACGTGACGCGATCAAATAGATTCGTGCACTAATGCAGCAAATGTGTCTGCAGTGTGAAAGTATTTAAAACTGTCAGAGAAAGACACAAAAAACATTACAAGCACAAAAACTGCCGCAGAGAGACTGCTCTTAGCGCTGCATCTCATGTCTCCGATGAGAAGAGGAAGAGGTGGTTGATGCTGGTTACTGTGATGATTGAAATCGCGAAATGGCCTCAAACGATTAGTAAATAAACTGCAGAATGTTATGTTTTCTAATACAAGCACGGACTGCATGTATTCAAATAGCACTGCACGAGCTCGCGGCACCAGGGTTCAAAGTCCAAAGCGTGAGAAAAATCTGCACTAAAACATTGTTACTCGTCATTTTCTCAGTAACATTTTTGTAATTTTTTTTAAGACATGTGACAATGTGATACGTGCGTCAAACATCTTCCCAAATTCGTAATGAGAATCATTTAAATATCTGCATGCTGTTGTCAACAAATAGAAGCACAGATCTTCCTGCGGGTTTCTGCCAAAATAAAATCTAAGAAAAAGCAACAACTCCATCAACATTCATAAATGTTAGTATTGAAATTTTACTGTTATTCTGTAAAATAAAAGAAAATATAAGACAATAATAATGATAACATTAATTATCCTACAGCAGCTATACATTTATTATAACATTCACACATAGTGTTCAAATTGGGATCTGTAATATATTCTAATGTTTTAAAAGAAGTCTCTTCTGCTCAGAAAGGCTGCATTTATTTGTACAGAAAAAAATACATGCCTGATTCAAGAAGGGGGTCCCAAAAATGGCCAAAAAATATTTTTAGTAACTTATTAATTTTAAGTTAAATTGTGCTTTGTTGGTATAATGTCAGCTAGAATGTTACAAAATGTTCAGTGTTAAGTAAATATTTTTAAATTGTTGTTTTGTAATTGATTTTTTTATTTGAAAAGCAGGACAAAACAGTAAAAAGCGATAAATACAATGGTGAAAAAATGGCAAAATAGGCCTTCATGGGGAAAAAATGCGAAAAACCGTGTTCGGTAAACCAGTGTTTCATTTTGTTCGGCTTCGGCCAAGAATTTTCATTTCGGTGCATCCCTAGTGACCATTAATTGTCCCTAAGTACAATGCAAAAAGTTGTAAATAAAACAAAGATTACTAAGTCTTATTAAAGTTTTACAATCAAATACAATTTCAGTTTTTCTACTTGTTTAACTTAGTGTGTTATTTGCCATTTCTTTGTAATTATTTGTGAAATTTACTAGTAGCAAGAGTGAAAAATATCTTAAAATCAATTTTACTTATTTTAAGTGCCTCACTGTATCCTTGATTTGCTGAGCGAGGAACAAGTAAAAAATGATGGAATTATGCCACAAATGCTTAACCTGAATCTGGAATATTCCATTTGTTCAAGAGTATAACTAATTTTATGTTGACTGGCCAAAGATTGTCAGAAATTGCATTACACTGAACTGAAATGCATGTACATAAGACATGAAACAGACGTGAATACGGTCAGGGCTTCATCTGCCGTGATTTCCTGGCCAATGCAGGAAGGTCACCGCAGGGCAGAGGGCCGATCGCAGCACAGCAATATCATCAGCAGACCTCCAGCGGTGCAGACACATGTGACCCTCGTAAAGGTTAACGAAAGGGCAGATAGCAATTTTCGTAATGAGGTCATTGCTTTATTCCTTTTTGTTGACAGAAAATAGTAGGAATGCAAATTCCGACGCGGACTGAATCGTTGTGACACGCCGAAACAAATTGAATCTTCCACTGGGCGCGTTTGTGTTTACAAGATGAAAGGAAGCTTTAACAATGCACCTTGCAATCACACTGACACAGATAAATTAATTATAATCATTAAGGCCCCGGGGACAGGCTCCATTAAATACCACAGTGTGTGTCTGTGACTCACGCAGGATGAGATGCATTAGCTCGAGCGGCGTCAGGCTCGCCGTGCCAAAATGAAACCCAAGAATCTTAACGTACTTACATAACGGAGTGCGCAGGCCTACGGGAGCAGGGTATTTCTCCCCAGAATACAGAGACAAATCCACAATTCTGTTAGAAAGAAGATCTGAAGTATGTAATCTCCTCTGTGACGTAGAACAGACTCTAGCATGGCACAGGACACCACTGTAAATCTGCTAACATCCTGCATTCATACTTAATGGATAAATAACTACTGTGATACTATTTTTGCACCTCACAGTTTGTTTATCATGAGAAACCTGGCATTGTGTACTATGAGTATTCCTGGTATTGTGACAAATTGCTTATACTCTTCTACTGTACAAAAGCCATCTGCTAAATGCATAAATGTAAATGCAGTTTTGCAAATTATAACAGGATGCCACTTGCATTGTATACTGACAGTATTGCTGGTTTTGTTCTTCTGTTTCAAGTCACTTTGGACAAAAGTTAAATGCACTTACACAAATCTGCATGCATGCATAAGAACTGAAATAAAAAAGCAAAATAATCATATTTATTTTAGATTAGACTTTAGAATGCATATAATTATAATATAATTAGATTATATTTTATTTAGATTATAAATATGCCACTAACTGTATTAAAAATGCAATGCTTTGTGACATCAGTTTAGTAGAATTTTCCACATACTATTTTTAGTATGTATTTTAGTTTTATTGTAGTTTTAATATAATAAAATACATGTTAAATTAAATATATATTATAAATTTTACATTTTTATAATTATAAAAGGACAATAAAGTAATATATTTTTGGTAACAATTTACAATGAGATCCCATTAGTTGCATAATGCATTAACTAACATTAAATAAGAATGAGCAATACATTTCTTACAGTATATATTAATCTTTGTTAACATTAGTTAATAAAAATACAACCATTCATAGTTCATGTCAACTCAGGTCCATTAAACTTTTTTGAATAATTTGAATAATGTCTTAGTAAATGTGGAAATAAACATTAACTAAGATTAATAAATACTTTAGAGGTATTTTCATAGTTAGTTCATGTTAACTAATGTAATTAACAAATGTTAGCAAATGGAACCTTATTGTAAAGTGTTCCCATATTTTTAACTTATAAGACATACTAATGTATTATAAAATTACATAATCGTAAAATCAGATACAAGCAGACACTCTGGGACCGCATTTACAGTAAATGTCATGTATAAATAAAAACTTATGAAGTCAGTGCACTCAATAACGTCCACGTCATCATGTGAAGGTCGTTCAACAGGAAGCACTTCTGCCTGGAAAGGAACAAGGCCTTTTTTTCCTCTTCTGAAGCTTTTTCTGATTATAGAGCGGATCAATAGACTGCTGGTCTCAGGTGAATCAATACTAATCTACCTCCTCTCTGCTCCTCGGCTAAATGATTCCTGCTCTTAACGACCCCTGAGTAATGGACACACGTCCCCAACTAAACACGGACAACCAGCTTATCATCCGTCGCAGACATCAGCTTTTACATCCATTATGTTATTTGCTTGTTTATATTACTATTGAATTTCATATGGCATCACTGTTCTGATGAGTTCCATTTGTCATTTGAAGACAGAAAACAGCTTGTTATTTTCCAATTTAAATATTTTCATCAGATTTTAAAGTGCCTGTATTACCATACAGCCACGAACAGTTATATAATCAAAAATTAATATGACTGTCTGAGTTCATCATAACTTCATTTGCATTCACTTAGGATGGAGTTTATGTGTAGACATTTTAGTAGTGGTGTAGTTTTATACATAAATTGTATGGTTTAAGATGGTTTTTGGGTAGTTTGTGATTTATTTAATGACCCTCAGAACTTTTATTATTGTAAAAAAAGTTTTTTCCCAAAGAATTTTACTTAAAG
The DNA here is from genome assembly GCA_027422415.1 of Schizothorax lantsangensis. Classification (NCBI taxonomy): domain Eukaryota; kingdom Metazoa; phylum Chordata; class Actinopteri; order Cypriniformes; family Cyprinidae; genus Schizothorax; species Schizothorax lantsangensis. The sequence continues at coordinate 33,766,090 of CM049845.1, forward strand.
CTGCAGTCCGTAAGTTTTGCCTCTTTGTCGCCATCTCTGTTTGAAAATCTGGAATTGCAGCTGCTTGCAGAATTATCTTGCCTGCGTGGTCGTTGTGTGCGGATGAATCTAATGTTTTGAGGTGAATGTGTAGCAGTCAGTCACCGCACCTGTGTGGATGTTTACTGTATTTCGCAATCACAGATTCTAGTCTACGTCTTGGAAATATGACCCAAATAAGAATTTTCAATGTATATTGCCATCTTAAAAAGTAAGCAACAAGTCTGCCACGTTCGTTCTGCCCAACTGAGGAAAAAAAGCATTACCATAAATCGCGCTACCAATGGTAATTAAATCTAAAGATCGGTTAGCTCGTATCACATCAAACCGTGCAAATTATTATTTTTGTTATACAACCCCAAATCAGAAAAAGTATTGGAAAATGCTAAAAAAAGAAAGTAGTGATTTCAAATTATTAATTTCATTGCAGACAATTAACAACATCAGTTTTGTCATTGTGTAAATATACATCCTTTCCTGACTATTCCAAAAAAAGAGTATACCACTTTGTGTGTTCCTTTTCACAACACTTAGTGTGAAGACACCAAGTAGATTTCAATTTCTGTACAGTCTAATATCTAATTGTCATGCCATTCGAATTTCATATTAAGAAATTATTTTAACCCAAAAAGCAAACTATGCTCCCTTCGAACTGGTTTTCTTTAAAAAAACAAATTTTGTGTAATCCCAGGCTATCTGGAATCAGAAGCACATTTAAAACTGGAATATAATTTAATTTCATTCTTTCATAAACACATAATCCTTTCTGGATTACAATCCGCCATCAGAACGATCAATTGTATTATTCTAGCTGCTGTGAGAAAAGGCTATAAACGATCCGTCACCTGCAGGATCCTCACATGTGATAACGAAGTTTTCCCGGCTACTAGGCTATGTTTACAGACGTGACGTAATGACGCAGTACCATGCTTGAATTTCCCACATAAACCTACCCGTACCACTCAAATTAGAAAACATTATTATAAGCTAACCGTTGGGAATCAGGCTAAAGTAAGGCAGGGCTCTAGACTGCGACCATTTTTTGAGAGTGTGCGAGTAAAAATTTGACGTGGTCGCACTTGTCCTGTCAGCGACAGCCAGTTTAGTTTTACTTTTCTTTTTGTTTTCGTTTTGAAAAGCTTGTTATCTTTGCTGTTTACCTCACGTTACGCTATGGAGGCTTTCCTTAATTTTTTTATATTATTATTATTTGATTCCTCAGTGTTTGCTAAACATTCTGTAATTTATTAGTCAATACAGCATGTGATGTGTCCTATGCCATGCCTCGTCTTATTCGTTTTTGTTAATACATTTTACATTTACATTTATGCATTTAGCAGACGCTTTTATCCAAAGCGACTTACATTGCATTCAAGTAGAGTTGCTTTCGTCAACGAAAATTATGACTAAATATCGTCGTCAACGAACCTTTATTACGTGACGAAAACGAGACGAGACGCAACGTAAATGCTGGTCATGTGACGATGACGATAATTAAATGTATAATGCGATATCGTTGACGAATAAAAACGAGACTAAATGTGGTTTACAAAATAAAAACTATGCTAAAATGTCTCTTCATTTTCGTTGACCAAAACGAGACGAAACGAAATGTTATAACGTTATTTCGTCTCGTTTTGTCGCGTTATTATTTTATTATTTTGCAGTATTTCTGTCTCACTTCAGGGGCTGTCAGGGTTGCCAGGTTTTCGCAACAAAACCCGCCCAATTGCTATTCAAAACTAGCCCAATCGCATTTTGAGGCTAAATATCACGTTATTGGGGTCGCTTCAACCCGCGGACATGAAAAACAAGAGTGTTAAAGTAGCCCAATTCCGCGGGAAAGCCGCAGACATGGCAACACTCTGCACAGGTGTTGCACTGTGCAACACTCTGCACAGCAACATGGCAACACTCTGCACAGGCGACGTCACTTCCTCAAGCCCCACTCGCGGCATTATTTAGAAGGTGACAACAAACAAAGTTAAGTCTGACACAGAGAAAGGGACCGATGGCCGGCTTCATCTGACTTCAGTTTACAAGCAATACAAGTAACAGACACACACATTTTATTTGCACTTTTTAGTATGTTATTGTAGCTCGAGCATTCAAGCACCTTGTTTCTCTTTGTTAAACTTGAATGTATTATTTTTTTTCTGGCATTGTCATGTGATGCTATTTTATTTTATTTATTGTTTTTATTTATTTAAATGTATGTGTGTGTACTTCTAACATGTTTGGTTGGTAAAATAAATGTTGTAAATTCAAATCAGAGTGTCTTTGGGTGTATTCTGGAGTCTATAAGGTAACAATAATATAATAAGATAACCTTGTTTGAAATGGGTTTGGCTAAAAGAAAACTTTGGTTTCGTCTATACTGCTAGGTACTTATACTATATTGACTGGGTTAAATAGGAATTGCATTATTAAAAAGAGACTAAAATACAATTTTCATTGACTAAAACTAGACTAAATGTCATCAGTTTTCGTCGACTAAAACTAGACGAAAATAGTCATGGATAATTCTGACTAAAATAAGACTAAAATGCTCAGACTTTTAGTTGACTGAAACTTGACTAGACTAAAAAGAGTATGAACGTGACTAAAACTAATAAAAACTAAAATGACAGCTTCACACAAAGACTAGACTAAAACTAAAATTAAAACAGGCCGTTTCTACAGCTTATCAGCTCTAATAAATGTTATGTAAGCTAGTTTGTCATTGTAACGTACTGTTTTACTGTTGTTGTGCTTTTTAATTAAGAATAACAATGAATCCATATTTTGTTTTAGTCTTAAAAAGTGAAAGGTGTATAGATATAAGCAAAACAGACCATTATCTTTTTCTTGTAAAGCGTGACACCAAGATCGTGAATTTGAAGGTGAAAGTGAAAGCGCACGAAAAAAGGAATTCCTGTCACAAAAGATAAGATTCCTTATCTTATCTTATCTTATCATCTTATCTTACAAAATTTAAATCATAAATAATACTGATGAAAAAGAATGGATTGAAAGTTGGACACTTTCGTTACATATAACTATAAACTATGATAAAAGTTCATCAGCATCCATTGATTAATCAAATGTTGTATCAAATAAATAAATAAATAAATAAATAAATACAAAATTGCAACCAAATGATGTGCTTGTGCGACCAACTGAGAAAGTGGGAAGAATGAGTCTAGAGCCCTGTAAGGCGATAGTTTTGAACACTGGCTGGTTATGTACTTGCTCAAATATTGATTTTGGATCATTTTTAACCAAAAAAAGTTACAGAGTGCAGTTTTAACGAATCTCAAATAGTACTAATAATTTGACCAATAATTTGACAATCCCAACTTTAATCCCTGCTACAGTTAGCTAACCTTCAACAATCTAAAAAAGTAAATATAGTTTTTGATGTGAAATATATGCGAAAAAAATATATATATATATAAACGCTGCATTACTTCACTTGCCATTATTTTTGTTTTTATTTATTTATTTATTTTTAAATTTGCACATCAATACTTATGGCTTCATATATGTATAAATATAACACACACACACACACACACATACACATACATATACACACACATATACACACACACACATACTCACACACATATACACACACATATACACACACATATACACACACACATACTCACACACATATAAGAATACATATTGTATATGGCTTTAGGTGTAGTGTTGCTGTGTCGAGTTTAGGGTTCAGGAATGACGATGAGGATGCTCATCTGGGCCAAATACACACGCACGTGCACGCAAACGCGCGCGCGCACCACACAAAGACGCGCGAGGCCGCGACTGATGTTGAACATCATCTGAATAATAACACCAGGCAAAATAAATGGAAACAGCTTTTTAAACAGCATGACGCCTACTGACTGTTCCCGTACTGTCAACCACTGCCTCTCGCTACAGACATCGCAAATCACGCCTGGCTAGCGGTACATCAGTGTAATACACACACACACACACACTCACCTGGGTCAGTATCACCTGCCGGTGAATCATCACCTTCTCGTTCATATGGCCATTATCCGTCCCATGTTTACCCGCACAACAGCCGCCCTTTCCTCACATTTGCCCTGTTTGCTAAGCTACCGCAGGAGATGCTACATCCTCTTTCCTGGGTACCAGGAGCCTGTAACCAATGGAAACGCTCCGTCAGATTGATTTCTGTTTTTTTAACGTCATTCACCCCACCCGCGCACGTACGCACATTCCGCACTGTACGCTGACTGGATAGCGACTGGCTGCTGATTGGTCATCCCTGTGGTGACTGGATTTGATTGGATGAATGATTTGATGTTCCTCACAGGACACTGTTAGTGAACAAGTGCTTCTGGGAAACTGAGTTTTGACGACAGAAAATGAGTGTTTATGAAAAAATGGAAATGGAAAGATATGAATTTAGAAGAGATTATAATATAAATTAATTTAAAGGTTATAAATAAGCACAAATGTATTGTGCACTAAACAGTTTTATAAACACTCCCTGCTACATAGACCCAATTTGATAATATATGTTTACTTGTGCATTGCACTACAAATCATCTGTCTGTCTGTGTGTGTGTGTGTGTGTGTGTCATGGATTTGTGCTGCCTGCAACGTCTTCACTGCTTCCCCAGACTAAAATATCTCTTTTGCACAATTTCATGTACAGTATTTATGTAAAGTTGTTGTACAGTCTCAGATTATGTGTATGGATAGCCTACTATTTGTGGTATATGTATAGTCGGATAGCCTAGTCAACTGTCTATAATTGTTTTTCTTATACTTCTATTGTTGGATGTTTATTTTTATGTTTAATTAGTATGTAGCAGCGTGGTCCTGTGAGACACAACATTTCGTTCCACTATATCTCCACACATGTAGCAGAATGGCAATAAAGCTCGACTTGAGTTGATGTGTATCTGAAACATGCATGTATAATTAGCTGATAAAGGAAGCATGTGGTTCATATATTTTAGATTTTAGTGAAAAGGCATGGGAAGATTGAGTATTTGTCATCTTTTGTACGGATATTTTGTACCAAATGAATCGATCCCGAGGCTTTGGGAATCAAGAGTGTATTGGAATCAAAGGGAATCGATGCCTCATTAAGATTCATTTCCGAGAACAAATTTGTTTGTTTCAATGAACCGGATCTTTTACTTCACCGCGTAATGATGTCACTATTTCTAATAACTCAGTGTTATGGTATATCACACTGAAACATTCAAATAAAGCCATATGTGAATGCTTATTGCTGATTATTACATTTTAGTGGTGTTTATCGTAACTCTTTTTCATTCATTGCATGCCGAACTTGTCCGAAATATAGGCTACTCAATTGTCAGTTGCATGGCCTAAATAAAGTTGCTTTATACAAAAGTCTATAGTGTTTGTTTATACCCTGTGGTCACGGCGAGATGAACAATCTCGCAATCTTTCATTAAAAAAAAAAAAAAAAAAAAAGAATTGCCTGATAACACGCATAGAATTACCCAGAAACCAACAGTATAGTGACCTCATTTTTAATCAAGCCATTCTTAAAAAGAAAAGTGTCAACTACAAATCACTAAAAATGGTTAGTATGATGCAATGGAAAGAGAGCTATAAAACATTATGGATTAAAAAAACAATGCTTGTGTCTTAAATGAAAACAACCACAACCAAACTGATTATTTATAATGATTTATTGTCATGCCTTCAAATTATTTTAGAGAACCAAAAGAATGTACTACAGAGAATGAGTTCATCCTTAAAATACAGATCTGATGAATCACAATGATCTGATGAACAGGATGTGTTTAGGTGTTGACAAGACAGGAAGTTTTCTCATGTCAGAGAACTTTAAAAGAAGCAAATGTGTGAGTTTCATATACTGTTTAAAGAACAGATCACCAAATAGAGAGAAAAGATAATACAAGGAAGCTTCCTGTCACTAATATGTTTTTTCTCAGAATACACCAGCAATTAATGGCAAAAGAATTATCAATAAGTTGACCTACTTATAGAAGTCTTTACAACAATAATTTTACACAAAACAGAAAATTGCACAAGTAAGGAGAGATTTAATGGCAAAGGAACCCATAGATTAGGACTATAGAGTTACACAATACACAGTATGTTGCAATGACAATCTTTCATCACAGAAGCAACAATTTTTTTCTTTCTTTTTACCTGATTTTGGTATCATCAAAGAGATATTTGAGATAAATATTTACATATAGCTAAGCCTATACATTAAATGGACAGTAAAATATGACAATTGTCAGCAATGCTCTTGCTCAGCTTAGTAAAACTGATGGAACACATTAAAAAACATATCAAAAACATTTTTTTGAAAGTAAAATAAATGGGAAATTTTTATATTTAAATTTTTTATTTTGCTAATATATATATACTATATATATATATATATATATATATACATATATATATATATATACATAGCAAAATAATTTTTTTTATATCAATTGTGACAAAATATTTACATATGTACATCAAACAGAAAGTAAAATATTACAATTATTATCAATGCTTTTTCTAAATTAGGTCAAATTGAACTCATTAGACATATACTAGTCATTAATATGCATTGAATGAGAAATTACTGAACATTACACTCAAAAGAAACATTACACTTTGGATTCTTAGTTTTTCTTTTATCTCAGCGCTTGTATTTGTGTCCTGCTAACAACGAATTTCTCAACAAATCGCATTTCACACATACTAACCACAGTCTTGTTAGTCCCGTAAATGCTCAGTAGTCAGTGTTTGGGCTCTTGATTGATGTGGTTTTACTGGTTGTTGACAGCATGGCAACATCGATCTTCAGACACGGGACACGCTTGGACAAAAGCTTCAGAAAATGGTTTTGAAACTTCTTCCCCAAAAAAGTGTAGAAGACAGGGCAGATGCAGCAGTACAGGTAGGCAAAGTTTCGCGTGATGTACAGCGCATAGTCGAGTGCGTTTGAGCAGTCGTTCTGCTCTCCATAGGACGTCGTGATGGCTTTCAACAGGATGACCATGTTGTAAGGTGTCCAGCAGATGAAGAAGGTGAAGACAATAACAAAGATGAGTTTGACCGCCCTGCACTTCTCCGTAATGCGAGTGGTCATGATCCTGATGGTTATGCGGATGTAGCAGTACAGAACAATACCCAGAGGCACCAAGAAGAAAAGGAAAAACTGCTGATAATAACCAATCAGCTCCCATTTTGTGAGGAAACTCTGGTGGTAACCGGTCATTTCACACAGCAAACTGTCTCCCCCTTTCATCACATCGTGCAAAACTATATCCTTTATACTAGCCAAAATACTGAGCACCCAGATAGCGGCAGATGACACAAACGCATAAGTGGTCCTCCTGCTCTGGGCTGCAGAGATGGCGTGGACCACCGCAAGGTAGCGGTCAAAGGTCATGAGGGTGAGGAAGAGGATGGAGCTGTTGAAGCCGATGGAATAACAGCTTCCCACCAACTTGCAAAGGCCTCTGCCAAAGATCCATTCAGATTTGTGGTACACTGCCCAGAAAGGGAGGCTGGAGGCGAAGATGAGGTCTGAAATGACGAGGTTGAGTAAGAATATGTTGGTAACCGTGCTGAGCTTCTCATATTTGTAGATGATGCACAGCACCAGTCCATTTCCAACCAAGCTCAGCAAGAAGCTAGTGTAGTAGAAGGCTGGGAGAAATGCTGCTCCGAACTGGATCACATCGCTTTTCTTGCATAAAGGAACCTCTCCGGTTACGACTTGTCCTACGTATCCCGTGTCATTGGTTTCACTGAAAAAGTTGTCAAAGTAATCTTCATCAAAATCAGCCATTGGTATCTCTCTGGTTGCTCAGGTCAGATTTCTGCTGCATTACAATCAAACAAAAGCAAACACACAATAACACAGTTAATATACATTTGGATTGAGGTTCATTCTGAGCATCAAATATTGGCTTCACTCACCAATGCATTTGTTAGAGGAGTTTGTGAAACTCTCAGCAGCCCTGGCAGAACTGATGCAGTCACGTTGTGGCTTACCGAGAAAACTCAACACACATCCTGAACGAGATGACCTCGTCAGCACTACGTGAAACCACACCGCCTTCGCTATTTTTTTGGTCAATGTTTTCAATATGTCATGGGGAAAAATATATATATAAAAAATTTGAGAACGAAAAACAGCTTGAGAAATAAAATGATTATGAAATGATTAAAATTCTAAAATATTTATTGTAATTTTAAGAATTCCAAATATCAGCTGCACAAATGAAATGATAAATTCATGACAAGGCTAAAATCCTACGTGCATTAATGAAAAAAGAACATGAACAGGAAACATTAAATAATAAATAGATGTTAATTGCTGCTCTTTGCACAAATCTATCCAGTCAAAAATAGACATGCCAAAACTACACTATTAAGATTACTGCTAAAACCTACAAGACAAATTCTCAAACAATTAAAAGTGTAATTAAATAATAATAATAACAATAATAAAATGTTGTAGTAGTAAAAATGTTCCTATAAAAACTAACAAATTAGCCCTTGAGCAGAAGTATTCTCAAATTTGAGCATAAGTGTTCAACGTATAGCCCGTAGAAATTGCTTCACATCCTGTACAGAGGTAGCTTGCCTAGGGCAGTGCAGTGGATACAGTATAGCAATTTTTCTTTAAAGGAACAATTCACCCCCCCTCAAAAAAGTTGAAAATGAAAATGAAACTGGTCACAAGACATTAGAGAATCAAAGATGTATGTACAGTACATGAACATGCATGATGTTTGAGAGCATTTTCACCAAGTAACGATTACATTTTTAGTCTGTTTCTTGCACAAAGGCTTCAAAAAACTTGGAATATAATGCATGAGTTCTACTGACCACTTTTTTGGAGCTCAACAGCCCCCATTCATGATTTAACACATTCAACACAAGATTCTCAAACAGGAAAACACAATATCACATATTTAATGTCAAGATCATCGTTCTTTAGAGGTTATGAGTTCTTGAGGTCAAGGCTGAGCACCAGAAAGGTCCATTTGAGAGAGAAAAGACGGTACAGAATCAGTACGATCCCACTGTCTCGATGCTAAAAGTTAGGTCCTTTCCTGAAGGGATCGTCCCGAAAGCCATAGGCTTGATAACAAGAGGACAGATCACAAACCCCCATGGGTCCTGGGGGCCCACGTTTGCCTGGGGTCCCTGGAGTGCCAGGTTTCCCTGGTGGACCAGAAGGCCCAGGATATCCTTCACCGTCATTCCCACGTGGGCCCTGCAAACCTGTGGAAGAGAAAATTACTTCTGACCGTGCTTGCAAAAGACAAGAAAATACAAAGAAGGGGATTATCATGCATGAATATATTTGTTTTTATACCTGCTGGACCAGGTGGACCTGGCAACCCCATTTCACCCTGTCCTTTAGCACCTTTCATGCCCATTGGGCCAATATCACCTGTAAGAAAAACATTCAAGCACCATTTTCCCTTCAGTCACTTTATAATCAAAAGATGAACTAAACTTCAAAACTTGAAGTTTGACATAATCCTCACCTTTTACCCCTTCAGGTCCCCTCCTCCCTGGAGTTCCCGGGTAGCCTGGAGACCCTGCCCTGCCGGGATACCCTGGGGGTCCAGATGGGCCCGTTGGGCCTGGGGGACCTGGATCGCCTGGTGGTCCTTGTTTGGTTTCACAGTGTTGGCAGCTGCTTTGGCCCATCACCTGCAGGAGCTGTGGCAGCTGGCCTGTTGAAGGAACATTTAGTGCAGTGATTCTCAACCTTTTTGACTGGAATCTGGTACTAGGAGTGGTAATATGTTATTTATTTTTATTTATTTTTTTAAATCTAATTAAAAATAAAACATAAAGGTGAAATTTATAATGCAATTTGAAAACATATTATAAAATGTACAGTAAATAATTAAAATAGTTTTGAATAATCTTCTTCAGGGTTTACATTTTTTTGCCAATCAATTTACATGACATCTCTAGTCGTTCATGACTATCAGTGTTATTTTAGTATCACTGAGATGCTGTTATATTTATTATAATATATATATATATATATATATATAACTAGTTTTTATTTATATATTTTCAGTTTTCATTTTAATTTTACATTTTTAGTAAAAAAAAAATTGTCATTTTATTATTATTTTGTGTGTGTGTGTGTGTGTCCATATAGTTTTTAATTACTTTTTATTTCAGTTATAGTTTTAGTTATTTCAGTACAGCAAGATAAACTAAATGAAAATGAAAAATTTTGTTTTTGGCAACTAGCTAAAAAAAATAAGTAGTTTGAGTTTTGGTTAGTTTTGTTTTAGTTTTAGTTAACTGTAATAACCCTGATGACAGACATTTTTTTTAATTAATTTTGTCACAAATACTCATTTCCACACAATAAAATATTTTAGTGCTTGATATCACTAGAAAGATTTATATTCATTATAAACTTGATTTTCCTGACTTTCCCATGTCTAGAAACCACACTTTTCCTCATTTATATGAAGTTTTATATAAAATAACAGCTGTCGAGGGCACAAATTAAAATAAGAAACATAATGTCAGCTTACTTCTCCATGTTTTAGCTTATTTTAAAGCTTACTTGCTGATTTAGAGATGACAAGACGATAAAATATTTTGACATTAAGTCCTCAGTGCTTAGTTTGTCTTTTCTAATATGAATGAATACACTACACACCTGTACATGCAGTTGCTAGATACAATGCTAGGTGTTATTTCATGTTTGGTCAATTGCTGCGTTCTACAGTCAAACATTTTTGTATAGCGATGCTAAGCTGTACATTTGTGCTGGTTTCACGTCTCTCATTCTCACAGAAATTATTAATCAAACAGCAACATAATGCACAAATGCTTCTTATTAATGTTGCGATCATCCTGACGTGATTTATTTAGCAAGAATGACCATGTGACTAACCATTATCCCTACTACATGCAAGCAACAAGTGTAATTTGTGTGGACTTCATAGACTTAAGGAGCGTAGAGAAGATGGTGTAACATTTGTGACAGTAACGGCAATATAAAAAATAGCCATATGCTGGCTCAACAAATGGATTTCACAACCGTATTTATGTTTTCCTCTTTTTTACAGAGAACTGAAAGTTGCCCTAAAACCTACTCCAGATGTTTCCAGCTATCTGACAGTTAGGCACATATACGCACATCATGACTCAAATGCTATTCATGTTGAGTATCTTTGTCTTTTTCAGCAAAATAAAATCATCTGACATGTAAAATGCATATGAAGACATAGGAACATATCTCAAATACTAGAGTTTTAAATTTTCTGAAGAACATGCGAGTGATTCTCCATACAGAAGTCACAGACATGATTTTAGGGTGTTGTGGGTGTGTTGCTAAGGTGGTCTGAGTGTTTTTAGCACGTTTTTGGTTGCTAGAGTGACAGTTTCATGGTAAATATAAGAAGCATGAGTAACATGACTAAATGTAATACTTACAGTTAGGGGTTTTATCAAATTCTAACCACAAATATGGGCAAACATTAAAAGTGATGCTTGCATCAGCATATTTTATCTTCATTTTCTCATTCATCTCAACATCACTCAATTTATTTGTCACTGAAACAAGGCAAAAGATCAGTACAATACATGACAACTTACTCTGTAGCACAGAGGCACAGATCTTCATCAGCTGCTCTTCTGAAGGTGCTTTGCCCTGTAACACAGTGTGTCATATTTGAACAAGACCATCATCGCCATCATACATGCCCTATAAATGCTCATAAGCATCACACTCACTGGTTTCCCTGGGTATCCTGGAAGTCCTGGCTGTCCTGGTAAACCGTCTAGACCCGGAATGCCTTGAGATCCAGATAGCCCTGATGGACCCACATCTCCCTTTTTCCCATCAGCCCCTCTGCTCCCAGGCTCCCCTGCTACACCTGGCTGAAAGGGAGTGAAATTTGGGCACCAGTATTAAAGTTTGAAAATTGGGATAAAAGTTTAATAGAAAGAACACAATTGGAATTAGCAAAAAACATTCTAAGGGTAAACAGAGGCACTTCTAACAATGCCTGCAGGGCTGAACTGGGCTTATATTAAAAAAAAAAAAGAGCTGTTCAATTCAGGCATCACCTCAGTCAATCTGACGCTGAATCTATTCAATATGAAGCCCTCTGTGCCAATTAAACCCCCACAGTGTCTCATCCGCTAAATACACTTGTGCTTCAACTAATGAATGAGACTCAAGCTGAGTTGGACTCCAACCGACAAAAATCTAAAATATAATTACGATGAAATATAAAAAAACTAATTTGACCTCCAAACCAAACTCCAGTATACCACCTAATTGGCAAATTACTTATCAATCAAACAATTAAAAGAAAGACAACAAAAAAATCAAAATATCGACTCACTGACCACGACTTCGAAATAGAGAAAGGAAGATATTTAAACAAATCCTGGATACTGAGAGAGCAGCGATTATGCAAACACTGCGACCTGAATCAAACAGAGGATTAAAAACAAGTATACCACTTGTCTGTCCCAAGTACACCACTACAAGGCAAATATTTTTTCCACAATTTGAAGCATTGAATTGTTCATTCTTTACTCTAAATCACTTGGAGAAACTACACTATTTATGCAGAGAGCATGACATGGCAGTCAAACTTGCTGCAAAATATGTATACACGATATATACCATACAAAATAGTTAATTCATTGTATTCATTTGCTTTATTTGACATATTCTTCATTGTATATAATTGAAATTATTATAATTAATATTAGAGATACTGCCTTCTTTTTTATGTGAGCACATTCTTGCTGCTGTAGCCAAACAATGCGCCTTTTGCACAGTTTAATCAAGTTCTTCATCAAGTCTTTAAAGGGAATTACTCACAAACTTAGTTTCCATTGAATCGAAGTAATTGTCCAACTTCTTATTTTCTCTCATTTATTACTCATTTATTGTCTCCTTTATTATTTTGTGGTGTAATTATATTCTATAGTTTACACATAATTAAAATGCTTTGGAGAACAATTCACTTCACGGTTACAGAGTGAATAACACAAGAAATAAAAGCTTTTTTAATGAATCCTTCAGTATTTGGGCATATTTGATTGTTCGAGTAATGTGAAAAAAAGGTTTCATTTATGAAGGAGGTGCAAACAAGATCGTAGAATGCTGAGAGTCTGCATATGTTTGGCTCAAAACACTGAAACTTGTTTTACTCCCTTGCTAAGAAACCAAAAGACCTCTAGATTCTGACTCATCAGGAAATGGTTGTGAGACATTGACAACAGTAGTTATGTTTTAAGAGTAGTTTTGTACCTCTCCTTTGTTCCCTTTCAAGCCTGGTTCACCCTGTTGAGAATGACAGAAATACAATTTGAAGTGCAATTTGAATATCCTGACATTTTATGAGAAATTTCATTTACACACATCTCATTTATCATTCATGTACATTTTTTTTCATGTTTTTGAAAGAAGTCTTGATTTGCTGCTCAAGAAAAATGTATCAAGGTTGAAAACATTGATGTTTTGATCAGGATCATTTCATGAACAGAAAGTTTAAAAGAACAGCATTTACCTGAAATAGAAATCTTTTGTAACATTGCCAATGTCTTTCTGTTGCTTTTGATCAATTTAAAGCATCCTCGATGAACAGAAGTATTCATTTCTTTTAAAAAAGAAAATCTTATGATATTCAAGTTTCTAGATATGATTTGGGTTCCCTCTTCAAAGTAAGTCTGTGGGATGTTTTACTTTCCATTGCACAAGCACTGCGGGCCAAGTTAGGTTTCAAAGCTCAATGCGTAGGTTTTTGGGTTTATTAAAATTCATAGTCAGAAGTACACTTGCATTAGAAACACCACTAATGAAGCATAAAGACTGTTACATACATGTTTTCCAGCGACTCCAGGTTCTCCCTGGTTTCCTTTCTCACCCTGGAAAGAGAGATGCAATATCATAGTCAACCAGTTTCTTTTGTTTTGCATGATTGTGCCTATCTACGATCTAGACCAGCATTAACTAGTTAAACCAGCCTGGACCAGCTGGTATGTTGTGTAGTACTACTTTGTTTACAACTCTTTGACTCTGACTGCTGCTGAATAAAAAAATGTGTGTGTGTCTTTCATAGGTCAGAATTCTGCTTAGCAGTTTAACACCTTTTTTTTAACTTCCTCTTTTCTCTTTCTCTCACGTACTGTGTTCACGTACTATGTGAAGAGACATGAGAAATCAAATGTCAATGTTGTCGCTCATCACTAAGCAGTCACGGTACCTGACTTCCCTTTGGTCCAGATGATCCTGAGTCACCCTGCAAATACAAGCGTAGGAGCATTGGCATTTAATAGTGATGAAACTAAGAATATTTTTAATAATACATTAAAGTCCACAAATGTACAGTACATATAGAGGTCACATTAACCAAAAATAGTCATTTGCTGAATTTACATTTAAAATTCCACACTTTTCATAATTTTTTGGTTGAAAAATAAAGTATTCAGCCTATTGTGTTTCCCTACTTAAGAAATATTCCCATTGCAAAGTGAAGAAAAGAGAATAAACCAAACATTTTAAAGTTTGTAAATGTAATGTAAATTTCTGGAATAATTAATATATTGTTCATTAAATTAAGTATATTATTCACATAGTAAGGGTAGAAGACATAATTCTGTTAATTTTAGTGAATTTGGGATGTCAAAGTCATATTAAATTCAGCACGAAATGCATGTTTTAGATGTTTTATTAATCATACCTGAATCTTCCGGTGAAAACCACAGACGTCTTGTAACATACAGTATGCAGCACTCTAATAATTTAGTCTGCTTAAACCACAAATGCAACGTCCACATCTCAAATTCACACAACTGATGCACAGAACCAAGTCATCACCCTACTTTTTTTCTTTTTCAATTATTGACTATTTGTAATGCAACCTATTGTATGATTGCATCCATTGTAAATGCACATCTTCATTAAACCCTCTACATTTACATTTACATTTATGCATTTAGCAGACACTTTTATCCAAAGCGACTTACATTACATTCAAGTTACAGTTTTACATTTTATCAGCTCTTGCTTTCCCTGGGAATCGAACCCATGATCTTGCCGTTGCAAATGCCATGCACCATTTGAGCTACAGGAAAACTAAAGCAAAAAGCTTTTCCTGTAAAGCTATAAAGCAAGGCGGATGCTAATTCAGGTTAGGTTTAGGTTGCAGATGGACGTACCTTATGCCCTTTAAACCCTGGCAGACCTCTAATGCCAGGGGGACCTTGAATGCCGTGCTCTCCATCTGAACCCTGTAGATACATGCATGCACACCCACTCTTATAAGACTCAGTATAGACTGTTTTCTTGTGCAACATCACTATACTTAATGACAGGTATCATTTAATTAGATTATAACACACTCAATATCACTGATAGACACTTCTCACTGAATAAAGACATACATTTCAGTCTGTTTTTGTCATATACATAATGTATAGCATCAGAAGATAAGGAATAGTGCACAATACTACTTTTCATTTCTGGGTGAACTGTCACTTTAAAACGTAACTTTTCTGCTCTATGTGGGAGGTGGTGAAATAAATGCAATGAAATAAAAATTGCAACCTTTTCACACTCTCGAAAAGTCTCTCAGCTTCGGCTTTTGTTGGCCTACATTAAAAACCTTCCTCTCATACCGATTTTTTCTTCAGCATTTGACTTGTTAACTGTTGGCTCCCAACCAGTGTAACTTATGTAAAGTGAATTAAAGGTTTCTGAACATTATGACTTGATAGAGGCTTAATATAGCATCTGTAACTTAAAGTTATTTCCTGAAGCCGGCTGAGGAAGCGGCAGGTATGTCACTGAAAGAGATAATATCGTATTTTCAGACCTTTATGTGTGGAAATCCCCCTCCCATAGCTCACTCACTTTAGCACCAGGTGGTCCAGGGAGCCCATCCTGTCCGCGAGAGCCAGAATTCCCCTGTCAACAAATAAGGCGTTTCACTCCAAGTCAATAAAATGCTAAGACGTGATATAAAAAAATACTAATTATTTTCACTTTTGATCAATTTAATGCATCCTTGCTAAATAAATAATTAATTTCTTTGAAAAAAAAAATCAAGAATATATTTCTTTACATTTCACGTTTTTATCACTTCAGAAGTTATACAAAAAATACAAATGAATGCTAAATATGCAATAAACTACACATAGCTGGGATGACTTACTTTTGGACCTGGAGGACCTTCTATGCCAGGTGGGCCAACTGGGCCTGGGGGTCCCTAGAATTAAAGATAACTCAGTAAGACAAACATAAGTAATTCAAGCCTAATATATTTATTTGCCTTATCTCTTCCAATGATAACCATCAACATTTTGTGTATTTTTTTTCTTAGCCTATGTCAGTTTAATGTTCAAAGACAACAATAAGAAAGTCATTCATAGGTAAATTTCTCAGAAAGTTTAAACACTTCGGTACAAATCAAACCTTTCTGGTTTTACATGAACTTGGTAACATTAACCAATGACGTGGGTTTGGGCCGCACTTCACCTTTAAAAAATAAATCATTTACCACTGCTGTTGGAAACTAGATTTTCACATTCTCTGAAGAAAACGTGAGTGGTGTCAAACTCATCAGAGCTAGGGTGTTCTGGGTGGTTGGCACGGTTTTGCTATGCGGTTGGTGAAGTTTTATGAGTGGGTTGCTATATGGTTGCTACGATGTTTAAGGTGGTTGCTGGGTGGTTACAAAGAGTATGACACCACAAAATCTCTATGATATTCTAGTTCACAGGTATGGTTGGAGTCTTTCTTTTAATATTTTAGATTATTTAAGCATCTTTAATATTATCTTAAGTCTGATTTCTTAAAATAATTTAATAGCCACCTGATTTAGTTTATGAACAAATCATACTTGACATCTTGCCCAAAATTAGAGGCCTTGATAAACAACCTAAATAGTTACTGCATGTAAAATGATGAGATATTGTACCTGCTGTCCTGTTGGTCCAGTAAAACCTGCTGGTCCTGGCATCCCACGCTCACCCTGTCAAAATAATTTTTGTTATAAAAAAAGCACAAAAGCTGTGACAAAATCAATACTCTCCAAATGACTATTGTACAAAGTTTGGAGTGGGTAAGACTTTTTAAAATGTTTTTGAAAGAAGTCTCTTTTGCTCACCAAGGCTGCATTTATTTGATCGAAAACACAGTAAAAACTGTAATATTATGAAATATTATTTACAAATAAATTTTATTTAATAATGTATTTTATTTTGTAATTTATTTCTGTGATGCAAAGCTGAATTTTCAGTATCATTACTCCAGCCTTGAGTGTCACATGATCTTTCAGAAATCATTCTAATATGCTGATTTGCTGCTTAAGAAACATATGATATTTTATTATATTTAATATTTTTTATATTTTTTGATTAATCTGGGTTCTTACTTGAGGTCCGGCAAGGCCTATCTCTCCAGGAAGCCCCCGCATACCCTAAAGAAAAACACAAAAAGCATTCACAGTAAGTTGTTTAGGGTTTAGGCAGTACATTTTTACATCCAATGAGTCTTTTTCTATTGATTGAAATACACTAGTGATTAAAATACATAATTACAAAGGATCTATTCTAAAACACAGGCTTAACATGCTGGCAGCACCTTTTACTGCCACTATTGCCTGTTTACTTACCCAGTGCTGCCTTTCTGTATCATTGCCAAGCCACACTGTAACCCATCAATGTACTGGCAAGCACGTATTCTTTCATTAGAGAGGTTTACATGAGAGTTTATGATGAAAGATAAAAGAGAGGCATAAATCACCACACCTACAACCATCCAAAGCTGATACGTCCCGTTTCCTGCACTAGATTTCAGGGATCTCATAATCTTGTACATTTTTCTTTCAAATGAGCCAGTTTGATTGGCCATAAACAGGAAGCACAGCCCAGGAAGCCCAGAAATGAATGAGTGTAAAAGTGTTCAATCAAACAGCAAATGTTCCTCTGCAAAGTTTCCATATAGTGCATGTGGCAACAGACATAAAAGAGATTGCAGAGATAGATAGTCAGACAGACAGAAGGAAATAGAGACGTGCAGAAAACCGGCAGACCTCTAGTGAATGCACTCGAGCATTTATTGACATTAAGGAATCGGTTACTAGAAATACCGCTGTCTCCACCTGCTCTGTGTGCACGAATCGGCCAAATAAAACAGTTCTGCAGGAAAAAACTAGAAATTAGAACATTCAGAGGTTCACCACAACCTCAGAAAGAGGGAGGGGTGTATTAACTGTTATATTAATCACATGACACTAGACAGATGTCTTCCTAAAAGTTTCCATAGGGCTGCTCTCAGCATCGGAAGAATTGTGTGCTTGCCAAAACGTTACCCCAAAAGGGAGCACTTACTATATGAATACATATATCAAACTAAGCCAAGGATATCTAAATATTTACACTGAGGCCTAAACCACATCACGTCAAGTCATTAGCTGAAATAGAAATGAAAACTGACTTCAGTTGAAAGCATAAACAATCTGAAGTCACATTAAATTAGCTTTGGATTGAAACCATCAACCAACACTCCTCATGTTGAAATATATAGCTTCAAGATAAAAACTAAATAAATAAGGCTATGTTCAAATCACTGACCGGAAGAATGAGCAAAGTGCAGAGGAACTGTTTGACAAGTGATGATCGTCTTACAAAGCAGCTGCTAATAAAAGAATGCAGTAGCAGAAATCATGAACTCATTCTCCAGAATTGACACTCTTGCAACCCACAATCATGAAACTTTGCAGATCATCAGCAGTTAATTTCATGCTCTTCCTGCGCATCTCATGTGCAAGATACAAGTTAAGATGAGAACAAAGACATTTTGACATCAAAGACAACAAAGACATCCATGCATCTTTTAGTTTAAAGAACAAACTGGGACATCGCTGTTGTTTCAAGTGGCAGTTTCATGAATTAATTCGAGCTAATCAATTCAGGAGAAATATTCAAGAATATTTTCAATATTTCACCAAAAAAGCAACACTTAAAAGCAACTTGGGTCAGCAGGCCTGGCCTTTCAAATTTAAAACCAGTGGTAAAAAAAGAGAAAAGAACATTACGATTAGGAACAAAAAAATATATATATATTTTGTAAAACAATATGTTTTTGTTAGCTTTTCGACTTGAACCCTATAGAGGCCTCAAAATGAGTCTGTCTCAGCTTCTGAGGCATTTTGAAATAAGACTGACTAAGGTCTTGTCTGTTGCGTTAAAGAGGCGTTTTCCTTCCTCATAGTCAGAGTTGCAGTTTACATGTGCGTGATTGGTAATGAAGCAGGATGACTTTAAAGAACATCTAGAGCATAAACAGAGCTGATGTTGACTATATACGTGTATCATCTGCTACTCTACATCTCAGTGATGTATTCTGGGTTTAGTAAACACTGTGGTTTCATCATTTCCAAATGTAGAGATAGCAGCACACCACAAATCTGTGGGGCTCCCAGCAAAACATTTGACAGGGCCCCTTCCACCAGGAACATCACGCAATAAACTCTACATAGTGCCCTTTCACTATGACACAGTCAATCCCATCACATAAATATGTGATTAAATATGTCAACATCATAAATCAACATTATTATTGTGCTAATGTGCTATTTAAGAAGTTTCAACCTGGTGAAGACCAGAAACATCAGAAAAGACCAGACCAGAAAATCTAAAGCGAGCCGACCTGTAAACTAGAGTTTGAAATAAGTAATGAAAATGAAATGGAAGTGACTTCAAAGCAAAGATTCAAGAATGGAGTTCGAATGTAAAAACTTCACAGAAAAGCAGTTGATGTATTCCTAAAAACTAAACTTTAATTTTATTGGTTCATGACATTGTGACCGATGCCTTATCAATCAAACTGAATGAACTATATTTTCAAAGCGACTAAAGTTAACTAAACCTAAAGAACTAAAACTGAGGTGGAACATATACACAAAAAATAATAAGGACACATAAGATGATAAAATAAACTCACAGGGATTCCTGGTTGTCCATCTGATCCTGCTGCACCAATATTTCCTTTCTCTCCCTAAATAAAAAACAAATATGGTTAGAAACACATATTGCACCTCAGAATCAAAAGAAGAAACACATTTACACAAAGATATTCTAAATCTCATTTTTCTCTTGTGAATAGTTCACACATATCACGCATATTTATAGAAACAGGGGAAATGTGGCAAGCTGTCGGTAAAGACTATCACTTTGCCTTAAATAATCATGGTACATTCTACTAATTGCAGATATAATTAGAGTTTTGCAGTTCCAATTTGGGTTACATTTTTTTACATACTAATTACATAAAGAGAAATTAAGCACTGAGAAGTTAAATATGCACACATCTTAATTGTAAGGTAAGTATGAAATTTGAGACAGTCTGTCATTAAAATCTAAACATGTTACACCCAACTGTAAAGGGAGCTTATCTAAAGACTTTTTTGCACTTTCTGAAGTACTAAATTACAAGCCGTACACATGTGGGAATGCTGGTAAGAGATGTCCTACTTTCCCGAGATGCTGGGCTGTGGCTGGCCATCATGTGAATTTAAAAATAGCATGTTTCTGGTTACATGTGCATGTAGTTTGAGTATGGTGAAACCCACCTGACAGAAACTATGTAACATCCCACATTTTGCATGAGGCATGGGATATGTTCAGAAAAACACACTGCTGTACCACACTGCCATACAAAGGCAAACATTGTAACTACACGTTTAGTCTAAAAGACCCTCTCTTAGGCTATGATTTACAAAGTTACAGGAAAAAAGTGTGTGAACACTAATATTTAAATAAAGGGTGGGAAAAAACATTTAAGACATTTTTATTTTTTTTGCCATTTCCAGTAGTAGTTTTGGCTTCGTAGGGTAGCAGGCTAATATTATTTATGTGCTCAAGCAGTATGCATACTGTGAATTTTGTGAACTGTACATGTGAATTTTCTTTGTTTTTTGTATGCTTCAAGTAGCCATGCAAATGATAAAATACTTTCACCCTCATGATGTTTTCCAGTCATTTTGACCTGGAGAGGATTTTTTTTTTTACGAAAATACTAGTTAATGTTATCGCATTGGACTAAAAATGAGTGACTTTGCTCACACAGGGTGTAACAAAAAATGGCCGACCCACAAAAAATTTATTATAAATTTCTTGTTATGCTATAGTTCTTCCATTTATTGAAATCAATCTTTTTTTTGTCATCTTGTTTTATTTCAGTTAGCACCGGTTTTGTATTTCTTTTGTAACTGATTGATCGTAGGCCTCACTGATCTGAAAATTAATGACAATGTGTTTTATTTCTGAGATGATATTATTTCTTTCTGAATTTAACCTACAATGTAGTGAGGTCATGCGTTAAAGTAGCATATTTTATGGCGTTATATATTTTTTTTAAACAAGCACTAGTAAGTATATACTGTGCAGTATGCTAGTATTCAATTCTGAACACAGTCCTAATAAAATGTGCTTAGTTTTAATGTAAAATGCATGAGCTAGTCTGTATATTATAAAATGTTTGGTCAAATAACAGTTTATTTCCCAGGCGTTCTCTTACTGTATTTCTCTTGTTCACTCACTTAAATACATGCACATATAGACTTTACCCTGAAGCTCTGACATTTGAAAAGACCTCACACAAAGCATGCTTTCGAAACATGACAAACAATAATTGTACCTTATACCGTCGCTCTGCAATTATATCCAGGAGATGGCCAATTAAAAGGAATTTATGAGATTCCACATGACTTTAATCTCTTTTAACATTTTGGTGGCAGTTTTTGTGTGTGCACTGAACGTTTGATGCAGGTGAAACGTAAGTAATGACCCATTTCGGTTCAAATAAACTCATAATCAACGTAGTCATGAGTTGTTCTTGGGTTCTGGGGTCTGCGTGTTTCAGTTTCTTTTAACAGTCCATATGCATGTATGTCTGCATGTCATGATTAAAGGCTGTTTCCAGGGTTGGCGGCACCACTTGTGCTGCGGGAAACCCACCCTTACGAGGGAGCTCACTTCTGGCACACCACATGAAACTGAGTTTTGGTTAACTAATCATCCCTTAGTGGTCTGGGGAAACCTTGTGTTACTGCTAAAGCGAGCAATTCTGTCTCAGATCCAAAAGTGGGAAGGCCAGGACTTAACGAAAACTAGCAAACATGATAATACCGATCCTGTCCAGTTCAATTTTCAAGTCTCATGCATATGCTAGCCATGGCCCTTTATGAATATATAAGCATACAACTGGAAGACAGCAACAACGAGTTTACAAAGCTTACACAAAGTCTCAAACTTGAATCTAAAACCAATGCGTGCTTTAAAAAAAGTAGCTAGAACAGTTGTATGATGCATCAAGCATTTAGAGTAAAACCTAGAATAAACCCATGGATTGAACATGAAAACTGTTTTCTGGGTTTAAACACTACAAACTGCACAGTTCTAGTGCTTAAAGATGTGCAAAGAGATTTGCATCATTTCAATTTAACAATAATCTATCAAAAAGACCAAAGTATTATTAATTTGAGCAAGAGTGAGCATTGAAACATGACGGTGAAGACCAAACACATTCTATAAATAATTTTTTATAAGTTAGATCATTTCAGAGAACATAACCAAACGTGTTTCCAATGTTTTAAAGGTTATTTTATAGCTTTGTGGAACAAAATCTAAATGTCACATCTTTCAAACCAAGCCACATCCAAACCTGAACAAACATTGAGTGTCGCCAAGAGTCAAATCAAAGCTCTGTACTGATAAACAGGCTTGATTTAATGGGGCAGTAAATGGCAGGGCGGCACTAATTTTCAGAGAACGGGCGGCACGCAGATGCTGAGACAGATGCAGTAGCCTGAAAATAGATCTGAGCGACAGACTTCTAATTTATGTCTAAAAAACTCCACTCATTTGCTTAAACTATAGGGGGGGGGGGGGGGGGGGGGGGGGGGGGGTCATAATAATAAATATTACATATACAAAAATGTCTCAAACTGCAATCAGACGTCACAGATCTTAATATGAGCTCAAACAGTTCTCATCAAATTATTCTAAGACCAAATTATCTAAATTACCAAATTATCACCACTCGTCAACGGTTCATATGTTTCTATTTTCTTATCTCTCAAGACACTCAAAAAGAAATATCTGAGACAAAGTTGATGGATAGTGAAAGTAAAAATTCCTGAAAACTGTAAAAGAGCAACACCTGAGCACTAAAGATCTCATCTGGGTTGACCTACAACACTAGAAGAGTACAATATTCATCAGATGTGTTTTTAATATTCATGGTGGCATTCCCAAATATTATTGCTAGGTGCTAGTTTATTTTTACGAAGTGTCAACATCCTGCTGAAAATGAGCTTTGCCACGATACACAAACTTCATAAAGCAACATTCTTCTCTTATTTATCAGTATACCACAGTATAACTACACTAACGCTAAATCTTAGCTGATGTAATATGTAACCAGCACATAGTAATTTGGCTGGCATGTAACCTTATATTCATCTAGAGCAGAGAGCAGCTCACTATGTGTACTGTGTCATTGGCCCATCATAATCTGGGTGTTTAAGTCGCTATACATAGACCTTTGGGCAAGACGACAGTCTGCTGCTGGCAAAAAGCTAAGAAAAATGTTAGAGAGACGGATAAAAAGGATCGACAACAAGGCCACAAATATGCCCTTGTGCTTAAAATAATCCAGAACTTTCTCATGTGAGAGGATGTCTGATCGTATCCCTAACACATCTGATGGTTTACACCCTTTACTGCTTTAAATACTTCAAAATTCTGGGTGTGAAGTTGAAACTGTCTCGGGCTGCCTGCCTATGTTGTGTGCTAGAACAGGAAAACAACTTCACGGATTCTCATGAACTTCAAAAACAAGACAGAAGTCATCAAAATCCTAAGATTCATGGGGTACTGGACCAAATATTAATGGGTGGGGTTTCCCTAAAAATATACACCACAAAAAAATTTGCATTATTTTCTGTCGTATTGACACAGGAAGTGAATTAATTCTCATGCACAGCTGATAGAAAACAAGCAGTGCTGATTGAAAATGACAAGGTTCTGATGTATAGTAGCATTTCCTTCCTATGGAACCAAAGCCAGTGATTTACAAAACATCTAAGCATTCTTAAATCAAGAGACATATACCTGAAAAGCATAGAGACGTAAGATGAATTTATGATGAATTTATCATAAAGTGGCCTTATGCTTCAAACAAGACAAAATATATTCCAATGGGATAAGAAACATCTTAATCCAAAAGAAAAGCAAGTTTATTTTTCCTACGCCATTGGCAGGTGTTTTTGTTCTCATTTAAGAAATAAACTCACTTCGACAAATCTATCAGAAAACAAGTAAATGTAAATGTATATTGATCTATGAATGTTTAGATATTTGTACTTGAATGAAAGAAAACAGTGTTGGAGCCTGCTGCCTTTTAAAGCTGCTTTTAATATGCCTCCATCATCACAGGGTCTAGAACAGCATCCCTGGTTGTGAATAATTATGATTACAGGAGTAGTGGTCGTTGAATTATAAGAGTTTTGGATACGTCAGTCTGAAATCTGTCTTACCTTGGGACCAGCAAGTCCAGGTAGACCAGGTTTCCCAGGTTCTCCCTGCAGAGTAAAGAGAATAAAGAAGACCTCCTTTAATTAAAGACTTTTTAAAGACCTTTTTTTTTTTTTTTACTTCAATTTAAAAAAGGATACTGTAAAGTGGAATAAAACTATTAATGATCACAAATGCAAAGTATGAACATTCGTAAGTTGATGCTAAAAGCAGATTTCTTACATTCATTCCGGGTTTTCCGGGTGGTCCTATTTCCCCTGGTTCTCCTGGGATTCCCTGTAAGGTAGTTTGAATGAGCAAAAACAATGTTCGGTAATCGTTTCCTGTAATTTTCAATAGATTTAATAGGATGTATTGTTTTTTAACCTTGCTTCCTTGAATTCCCAAGTCATCTAAATCCAATTTGGAAAAGCCAGTGCCCTAGAAGAAATTTTAAGGGAATAATTTCAGTCATTGTAGTTTTGCTTACTAAAGAGAAACTTTTTGCACATAACCTTTAAACATAACAACAGAAAAATTTGAGAAGTTTGAGACTCACTGTTGGTCCTGAAGGCCCTGTTGGTCCTGTTGGTCCCATTTCTCCCTATTAAAAGATTGGGGGAAGAATTATGTAAACCATTATTTCTAATTTCAATGACAATAAAAATCTCAAAATCTTCATACTTTGGGTCCTTCCAGCCCTCGCTCCCCCTTTTGTCCCGGTTCACCTGCTTCACCCTGTAAATGGAAGAATAAAATAATAATGCAAAGCTTTATAGTTATTAGAAAATGTTCTTGATGTTTCACTCACTTTCTGTCCATCTCGACCAGGCTCTCCAGATGCTCCCTTTTCTCCTTGCTTCCCCTGGTGAACAAACAGATCACGGTGATTACACATGTCCAAACCTTATGATGAACGCTACTAATAATTCTGCTGTACTTACAGGTTTACCATCAGGGCCAGGAGGTCCTTCTCTGCCTTTCTCCCCTCTGAAGCCCTGTATTCAAACAATGAATTAAATATGTATTTTAATCAGATGTCCCGAACAAGCAAAATACCTCAGCAATTATGCCTGCCAATCATTAGGATGCATAGTTTAAAAAAAAATGTCTCACCATAGGCCCAGGTAGACCTGGCAGACCAGGTTTACCACTAGGACAATCACAACCTTCTACAGCAGGAGAGCGTTCCGAAGGACACTGGGAATATAACACATTGCACATTGCACATAAACTAAACCAATCACCAATCAAATTAAACATTTTAAAAACCAAGAATAGTAATGCTGGTAACTTACCCTGTCATCATCCTGTAAAAAAAAAAACAGAAAGATAAATTAAAGTGAGAAGGAAATCACTGGAAGCAGATAACATGATTTACACAAAATGGATATGTTCCTGTATCAACATTCTTGTTGGTCCTGGAACTACATTCCTTTTTTTGAAACCTTACACTATATTCCTTTTTTAAAACCTTATTTAAAAAAAAAATATAGAAACACCATGCTGGTCGACACAAAATAGCTTTTGATGGTGAACAACTTGGCTAGCAAGACCAACAACAAACCAGCAAACCAGTCTTACCACAGAGTAAATTTCACAAGCTGTCTCTCTCTCACTTTGCTGGGGATCACAGTAGATCCGCAACTTTTGCAGCACTATCTGATAAAGAAACACAAAACACAACAGAAATGGTATGATCTGGAACAATATTGTGGTAGCAAAAGATCAGTCTTCCAAGTTTCACTTAGTTTGGCACATATAAACTCAGGTAGATCAGCAGGAGTCAAAAATAGCAATAAAACGTTGGAATCACTCACAGGGACTGTAGTCTCAATATTAATTTTCTTGGCGACTTGAGTCTTTCCATTAATGTAGATGGGAACAACTGCATCTAGGAGCTGCTCCTCCACGTATGCGCCGTCTACGAAACAAGTGATGCGTTTGGGCTTCACCAGGAACTTCAGCTGATGCCAATCCGTGTCAAAGAGCCTCTACAGGGACATAAACCATATTAGCAAAATACATAAACACATGCACATTGATATTCTTATTGTATAGACATTTTAATAATAGCAACACACTATGGGATATGGGATGCAATCATTCTAATCTTGCATACTGTTTAGCACAGATATCATGTGAATTGGGATGCAGCAGGCAATTTTTTGGTTTGTTTTTTTAAAGATTTATTTTTGGCATTTTATGCCTTTATTTCGATAGGACAGTAGGTGACAGGAAATGATGTGGGAGAGAGAGGGGGGACGGGATCGGGAAAGGTCCGTGAGCCGGGACTCGAACTCGGGATGCCCAAAGTGCAACTTTGCTACATGTTGGTGCACTGCCCACAAGGCTATCAGCGCCGACAGCCAGTGTTTTTTTAATGAGATTTAAGAGTGATATAAAAATTTCAGAGACCTTGATGCCTCGGTCATTAAATATGACTGTCTGCTCTTTCTTCAGAGTGCTGGTGCAGGTGAAAGTGACCGATTTGTCTGCTCCGTTCACAGTCACAGCGATCTGCTTAACCCCGTCTTGAGATAACACCCTTAACAGGTCAAACTTCATCCAGTGACCTGGGTTCTTCAAGCGCAGAGTGGCCACAAACACAAAAGCTGGTGGAAGGCCTTCTGGAAAGATCTCTCTGTGAAGAACACCAAGTGAAGGTCAAAGCAGCCTGAATTTTCCAACCACAACAATTTACATAATTCTAACACTTCAACATGTGCAAGAACACAAACAATGCAGGGCATATCATGAACTATAGATGTGGTAAAGCAAAACTCACCTGGTGTTGTGGGTGATGTCCATACGAGGGCTGAGCTGTGACGCTCTCTCTGATATCAAAGAGCCCTGAACCTTCTGAGCCACCTGCTCAATCTTCATCAGGCTCATTAAATCAAAGCCCTTCTGATCGTTCACAGTCCCAGGGATCCGTGTCGGACACACCGATTCTGTGAATGAGAGAACGTAACTGCTCAATTCACAAAACTTCAGTTGCACTTAAACTGTTGTGTGATGCTTTGAATCAAAGTGTGTTTAGATAACCAGAAAATAACAACCGAATAAGAAATGTCCATTTTTTTAGATCTGATTTATTAACATCTATTTAAAATCTCAGTTTATCTCCTAAACAGCAATGAGATAAAATAGAATACAAATGGACACCTAGAATTCCAGATTCTCAGTTTTTACAGAAGAGATCTCAACCAAGTCTCAAAACTGTGCTCTTATTTGCCAAGACATTAATGTCTGCAATCAAAAGTCCGAGATGTCAATATAAACTCATCAAATTATTTTAATGCCAACTCTGAGCTATAATTTTACATGAATTTACTAACTATTTTACTCATTTCTATCCATTTTTATTCCACCTAAGGGAAAGGAAACATCTGAGACAAAGTCGATTTGTAACTAAAACGTCACCCCAATTAGGAAAGAGCAACATTTGAGAAATAAAAAAGAAAACAAATTAACATACATTCGATGAAACATCTGAATATAGATGCCAGTGCTTAACTATGTAGCATTAAATAGACACTAGTCCAAAGACAGAATTTCCAATGGTCTGTAAGTATCTTGTCACATGATATTCTTTTCTGAGTCATTGCAAATGATGACCAACAGTTTATCTTCAGGATTAAACAGAGGCATTGGGCCCCAAAGTTTACATCCCTGTGTAATGTCTCTGGTTATAGAGAAAAATATGCTCCATGGTCTAGCACGACTCACCCTCACACAGTTTCTGCTCCATCAGGTCCCATATGCTTGCAATGGAGTTATAATCCTCCACGTGTAGCACGTAAGTTGAAGGTGGCTTGTTGGCCACAGACACCAACTCAGAGTTAGTGATCTCTTTTCCTACACCGACTGCAAACAGAACAATATTCTGTGCCCTGGCCTCCATGGCAGCATCCTCAACGTCATCCTGTGAACGCCCGTCAGTGAGAACCACGGCGATGCGGTTTCTGGGAGACTGGGATGTGCGGTCAGGCATCCCGAAGACGTGGTCTGTGGCGAACTTGATGGCACGGCCGGTCCGTGTGTTGCCCCCCAGGTATGAGATAGAGGTGATGGCCTCGATGAGTTCCTGGCTGTTCTCATGCTTTCCCAGAGGAATCTCCAGTCGAGGGGTTTCGCTGTACTGGACAACTGCTACCTGAGTGTGCCTGGTGCTCACGTCAAAGCCACTGGTGATGTTGATGAGCCAACGCTTGGCGGTTTCAAAATTAGGGATCCCCAAGCTCGAGGAGCCATCGATGATGAACGCAAGGTCATTGGGAGTTGTGCTGCAACCTGCAAGCCCAGGAAAACATTTGCCCATAGGGTCCACATGCAGACCAAGCTGGGTTACAATTCTTGAAAAAATGTAGAGTAAAGGGCAAACATTTGCCCACTTTTTTGCCTGGCATCTCAACTGAATGCTCGAATTACACAAGAATGACTGAATAAGTATTACAGAAGTCATTTTCTCAAGTGTATTCATTCATATATGCATTTGGCAGATGTATTAATTCCAAAGAGATTTACATTGCTTTTAAGGTTTTACCAGTTCATGCATTCCCTGAAAATTAAACCCATGTCTTTGGCGTTGCTAGTGCCATGCGCTAATGTTTGAGCTATAGGAATGCCTTAAGAGTGTCACTTTAATGCATCTTTATACTGTTAACATGTTCAATGATTTAATCCATTTGACTAATACATTAACCCCTGGTTTCACAGACAAGGCTTAAGCCTAGTCCTAGACTAAAATGTAAGTCTGAGCTGTTTCAACTGAAATAAACTTGCACTGACAGATCTTAAAATATATCAATGCCTTTGTTTTCTCTCAAGATGCACACCAGTAATGTTTTTTTCTAAGCATGTTTATAAAAATTACTTAAATGTCCTAATTGAACTATGGCCTAATCCTGGTTTAGTCTAAGCCCTGTCTGTGAAACCGGGCCTATAAAGTATAATACTAAGAATAAGTTACGAACCAGCTTGAGTGTCCTCATGCTGGAATCCACTGATGTGCGGTAACAAAACACAAACAATCAGTGAAGAAAACATCCATGTCCACATGGTATGGCAACAAGAAGCCAAGCAGCAGTTAGAAAATGCCTGGAAAAAAATACATTTTTAATTTGTGTAAAATATCTATATCTACCTACACATCGAAATATATCATATATAATTATTGTATAATTTAGTTATTTACTTATCATTTAGAATTCTGAATTTGCACATACAAATAAGTACTTTAGCAGTACCATGATTCAATGAACAAATGATAACATCATGGTATTTTCATAAGTTATTTTAACAAATGCATCCAAAACATATTGTTACCATGATTACATATGGCCCTTAACATAACACCATGGCCCTTAGAAAAGTTAAATTGAGAAAACATCAAATATTCTTAAAAAAAATACACTAAAATAATAAACTATTCTCTCACCAGCACTGTGAATCCTGGATATCCCCAAGTTTAAACACCAACACGTCGCCACCAACACGTTACAAGACTAGAGCTAAAAATGCTCTCATCACTGACATGAACTACAGTCCAGTGCTACAGAAGCAGTGCACAGATGGCAAGATACAGCCAAAGACTATTTTATATCTGAACCCACAGTGACGTACAGCCTTTCCTGGACAGAATGAAAGAGCGACAGGCATCAGAGAGAGGGAGGAGTACGGGTTTAACCCTCCACAAAACCATCTTCAAAGAAAGTCAAGCCAAATGGCTCCGAGCCTCCAATCTCAAGTCCCATTCCACAAATAGCACAGTCCAAAACGTCTTTATTTTCTCTGCCGTCATGCATTGAGTTATTTAGAAGAGTCCATTGACATTACATTAACATCTTGTCTGTGCAATGTCTTTTGTGTTACAGTGAAGACTGCCTTTTTTCTTCCAGTAGCACTGAGTTTGTTTCCATCCGTTTAGGCCAGATACTTAAACACAGATGTTGGCACCTCCTATTGAATCTTAATACTGTGAAATAACTCCTCGGGGACCACCATCATTCTACATTGGCCTGTTTATGAATAAAAAGATGTTTAGAAAGAAAGTAACACATCCAACCACATTAGTACCCGAGGAAGGAATAACCTGAGTTGCTTCTGTATATATTTATACACCACAGACTTGTACACATATCCGCTGTTCAAACACATTTATATATTAGCACAGCTATTTTGGATCAAAGGTGGGCACCTCCAGGTACCAGAGGAATCACATTAGACAAAAATAGAGGAGACATAAACAAATGAACTGAAGCATGTGAGTTTAGTTTAATGGTGTGTAGTGTTTTTAATATGATGTAATGACGCTGAAATACAATGCATTTGTTGTGTGGAGGATCTGGGGTGGAAAAGCAATGGGAATAAAGGTGGCATGCATCTCAAGAAAGGGGTATGTTTCTTTTATAAAATATATAACAAAATTATTTGATATACCATTTTGTTTTATGCAATATGTGTGTAAAAATTTCCATAAACTGGTTTTCCCATTAAACACAGTGTATCTATTCACTGTATCTAATTTGCATATTAATGTGTTGCTGTTGGGACAGCATGTTGAAAAAATAATTGTCATAATGGGAGTAATAATTGGCCAGATTTTCATAATAATATCTAATATTTCATAAGAAAATTGATATATAATTTATTTTCCTATTCAATTGTTATGTCTCCCAAAATGCGTAATAAACATGTGTCCTCTTCAGTGGACATGTATGAAATGATGTCCTATTTCATAACAGGAAGTCATATTTGAATTTGAATATTCAAATTTGAAACCCATAAGATTTTCCTGAAATGTTGCTTTATGACAAACAATTTGAAAATTATTCAGATTTAAATAACAATTACAAAATATAATCATATTTCCATAAGGATGTAACATTTTTCACTAAATTAAATTTAGCCATCTTTAAAGACCTAGAAGAGGGTGTGGTCATGGTGAAACTTCCAAACATTTAGTATCTCTATAAAGCCCTGAATGTGCTCTGTACTTAAAACTGTGACGTGTGAGGTCTCAGAGAAATTCACTAAAATATAATGTCCACTACAGAGGCAAAAACTCCATAGCTGGGTCTCAGGAGGATATGAAAGGAAATGTTGGTATTGGGGAGGTTGGTTATGATATTTGCTGAATGTTCTTGATAACATAGTGAAGCAGTGTTTGTCAAACTATACACATCATGTCACGGCTATACAATGTCGTCCTCTGGTGGATATAATGGTCTTTACACTGAGTACAACTAGGTTTCCCATACTTGCGTTCTTAAATTCGGGTCTGGGGAACCTCTAGTGGTCCATGATGGTACTGTAAACCACAATTACAGAACTGTAGTTCACAAATTAAAATAAAAATGTTTCCCTCATTTTACATTTTACATGAACTGAAAAGTGCATAAAAATATGCTTTACATAATATACACTCACGTGAGATTGAATATTTCATCTTGTCATTGACGTCATCATTTGTAGGCCAACATTAACTCACCATTTGTTCCTTCGGGGTTTTCGATTAATGATAGATACCCCCTTTCCACCAGCAGGAACCAGGTGCTAGTTCACAGCCAGTGCTGGTTCTTAGTTGGTTCGACTGGCGAGCCCTTTAAGAACCGGTTGCTTTTCCACAAGCTAGAGAGCCAATACAAGCTTGTGGTTTACATAATTTGAAGAGGCGCAACTACACAGCCATACATCAAACATTTGAAGCTTCTGTACAAAGGACTACAATGGTTGTTAGATTCGTCAAATTCGTTATAGTCCTTATTTAGCAGCTAAATAAGTTACATATTGAGCATTTTACGTCAAGTGTAAAAACAGCATTGCTAGTAGCAAGTATCCAACACAAAACACTTTAACTGAATGATGTATTAATGAGCGTACGTCACTATGGAAACATATAATTTGGTGTAAAGATTATTTTATTGTGTTTTTTTGTTGTTGTTGTTGTCATAAATAAATGCAATTAAATTAACTATAGTGTGTTATATCATATTTCTAGAACAGTCATTTTATATAAAGCACAAGGCCACTCGAGTATATGATTATAGCACCGTTAAACCTTAATATATTTCATGTCATATTGAATTAGTTATACAATTATTTAATCGTATTTTATTCAATTCATAATTAATGTACTTAATTGTTTATATATTTGTTATATTTTGTCGGTCAATAAAATATATATTTGGAGCTGGTGAGTTTAGGACCCTGCGACTCATATGACGAGTGGGTGGAGTCACGGATGATTGACAGGTTATTCTGGAGGCACGGCACGCGAGTAATCTGGCAAATTGACCACAGCCACACCGTCAGACTACAGACCGCTAATTTTTCACGAAATTCCGCCCCAAATCGGGAATTTCATCGCGTTTTGATGCCGAAATATTGGCCAGAAAGTACCATCCATGGACTTCCATCTCTGATGTTCGTGTTTGAGAGCTGATAATGATGAAGATGAAGCTGCGAGCGGCGGGAGGCGAAAATCACCGATGCGACTTGAATTCCGTTAACGGATCCGATCGGGAGAGCGGCACCGGAGCGGCTCAGCTCGACAAGGAGGCGGTGTTCGAGTGGTTCGGTTTACAGCTGAACCCATCTGGACGCGTGGAGCTGCTTTGCGGGCTGCTGCATATGTGTCAGCCGCTGGAGCTACGCTTCCTCGGCGCCTGTCTGGAGGATCTGGCCCGGAGAGATTTCACCGTCCTGCGGGATTATGAGATCCGGGCCAACTGCCCCGCTGATCTAGAGGGGCTGGTGGACGTAAGCGACCCCGTTGTGCTGTCCAAACTGCTCGTTTATTTGTCTTTGCTCGGATCCAAGAGCAGGGAATGCGCCGGGATTCTCTTCAGGACTTTGAGTCGAATGGAGGCCGGGATGTGTGGCGCTCTACCGGAGCCGGAGACTGTGGATCAACTGCGGCTGCTCTTCACGATGGGTTCGTTACACCCGGCGTTCAGTTTCTATCAGCGGGAAGAGCTGCGAGCGCAGTTGGACAGGCTCCAAAGATGGGTGTGTTATATTTACCTCAAAATCACTGACATTAATTTAACGAAAGTGACAATATCATGGTAATTTCATGATTTGGAAACGTACTTATGAATATGTCAATACCATGGTATTCTTGAGAGTACGTTACCACCCTTACAAAAAAAATATATCCTTTGATAGTACCATGAAGTAAACCATAGTATTTACACGGTAACGTTACTCCAAGGAATATTATGGTTCTACTATGGTACATTTCCAAAAACATGGTAGTTCCATGGTACCTTTTTATGTAATGGCTAAAATCACTTATACAAAATGACCAAAAGAACCATGGTATTACCATGGCTAACATCATGTTATTCTTTGAAATTTTCTAAATTTCATATTCATATTGCCATATGAATATGGCAATACCATGGAATTCCTGGGAGTACCGCCCCTACAGAAAAATCCTGTGACAGTACGATGGTACAATGACGTGTCAGATGGTAAATCATGGTATTTACATGGTACTCCAGGGAATATTATGGTTCTACTATGGTACATTTCCAAAAACATGGTAGTTCCATGGTACCTTTTCATGTATTGGCTAAAGTCACTAATAAAAATGGCCAAAAGCACCATGATATTACCATGGTTTTTTTACATGTGCACTATGCTAAATAATACCACCTTATTCTTTGAAATATTTATTGTGTCATATAAATACAATGGTTTTCTGAATATCGTATTCATACTGCCACATGAACATGGCAATGTCATGGTATTCTTGGGAATACCACCTTTACAGAAAAGTCATGTGACCGCAGTAGCATGGTACAATTATGGTATCAGATGATCAAAACACCATGGTGTAGCATGTGATACAATCAGTGTTCCATGGTACCACCACTTAAACTGACACAAACTCATAAATGAACACGAATAGTCAAAAAGGAATGTGTGCTGGATCCCTGTTGGAATTTCTCATACTGTTGAATCAATCCTAAAGGATCCCAATTGGAATAAGTAACAAATAAGATCCTGTTGGATAAACTGAAATCCATAGAAGATAGCTTGATTCTTATTTAGTTTTTTAAAGATTAGATATTAATGTTTAGATTAGTAATGTTTAGAAGACCTTTAAATGTAATGTACTGAAAAAATGTCATACTATTGGACAGTTAAAGGAATCACATGACAGCTACAGAAGTTCCTGTAAGATTTTCTTCATTCCCGTTTATGTTTTTACAGTTGGATGTTCTTGTCTTGTTGGGAGTTGTTAGGAACTGAGTTCTTAAAAATCAAGTTTTGATTAGTTAAGTTGGAAATCCCCTCTAGGATTGGTTCCAATAAAGTCCAATATGTTTCATTTTAGAATTTTTAAAGGGGTCCTATTATGCTCTTTTACGTCTTGATTTTGTTTTGGGGGTGTACTAGAACATGCTCTCATGCTCAGTGGTTCGAAAATCGCATTATTTTTAACATAATTTACATTATTACAATACCTCTCTCCCCAGCCTGGCACAAACGGCTCCATTAGTTCTGGGTTTGATGAAGGCCCGCCTTCCGAAAAACAAAATGTGTTGTGATTGGTTAGCTGTCCCAGTGCGTTGTGATTGGTGAACAGCTTAGACGGCTTTCAGTACTGCCCCGCCCCTTGCCAAAGTAGCAAGCCATATCAATTCAAATAGACATATTATATCTCTGTCAATTCAGACCCAGAGAATATTGAACAAGAGGATCGCGCAGAACCTTTGCACCAGTGGCGTAGCCAGAATTTTATTTTTGGGCGGGCCTGGGCAAAAGTGAGCGGGCACTAGGCTAACTAACGGACGGAGTCCAGTGGTGTTGCGCAAATCCGCGGCCCCCAACAGCTATATAGCCTATTGTAAATATTTGTTTTAAACCAGGAAGGCGAGCCAATGGATATCACACCAGTAATGTGAAAACTGTGCGCAAGAGTTATGCGGTGAACTCAGTCGATTCACTAGAAATTGAAAGTAAAATCTGACGGCGCTTTCGGCATCTGACGCTGCATTAACGGCGCATATTCTCTCAGAGACAACGAGAGACGTATCTACTTAAGATGCTGATAACGGATTAGCTATAGCTAAATGTTTTAATTTACTCCCTTAATATTTCTCGTGGCCCGAAAATAGGCTAGAGAAAAAAAATATATAAATTTCGTTAAACAGGTTGTTTTTTTCTTATTTTAAAAAGTCGGTGCTTGAAATAAAGCTTTTTCATTGATGATTGCAGTGTTAATAATTTTAATTATAGGCCTATAGGCTAATTCATTGTATAATAAATCTGTTTTTAAAAAATCTTTTAAAAAACATTTTCAATGAGGAGTAGCCTAGCCTAATCTTTATTATCCTCGCAGCGCGTCAGTTATGATGCGATGAATGCCAAATTAGATATAACTAAGGTGTATACAATTATTTTATCAAGAAATGTAATTTTAGTGATTTTTTTTATTTTATTTGTTAATTCATTATTTAAATGAATAGGCCTACAAATTAGGAAACAGGTGCAGTTAATCGCTGGCGTCAGTCACAAAATTTATTTATATATATATATATATATATATATATATATATATATATATATATATATATATATATAATATATATATATAAAAATAGGCAAATCTTTGTGAGGACGATTGGCAACAGCTGGTCTTAAATTATTTATACTATTATTATATTTACACCGCACACCAAACGACTTTAAAAACACTGATTGAGCTGTAGTGTGTAGTGTGTTCCCGGCTTCAGAGAATGAACCGGTTCTCGCGTGGAACTGAAAGTCTTACCGTTACTTGCGGACTGATGGACGGGCTCTCTCCCTCGTGAGTGTGAGTTTTTAAAAGTATTTTTTTATAGAATTATGCATTGCTGCTGTTTTTTTTTTTTAACATTTTCTAACACACAGCTGCAAATTACAGGCCAACTGAATGGGTGAACACGCACAAGTTTACATGCAAGACAAGCCCGAAACAGCCTGGATAACAATTGGCGAACACTGCTGTCAATCAAACTCATCAAGAATTATGCAAAAACACATTTTATTTATTTTAATTATTTGAGATGTTATAATAGTTCTCTAATTGTGCTAAAATAGATTAAACAATAATTATTTAAACAAATATTATATTTGTATAATAAACTGGGGGGGACCTTTCATCAGAGTGGGCGGGCTTGTGCCCGTCAGGCCCGCCCGCTGCCTACGCCCCTGCTTTGCACGCACGGATATTGCGAGACATATTAAAGTGGTAATGTTATTGTTGTTTTGTTTTTTTGGGCTAAATCACATTTTAGATAGGATGTCAACAACAGCTTAAAAATAACTGCATTTACTATGTACAGATAAGTGCAACGGTAATATGTAGTATGTTTATTGTTCTTTAATTCTAACATTATAACATGAATTGCAGTGAAACTGTTATACAGTTTAATTTATTTATACCATAGTCCCACAGACTTACACTATTTGTGGTGGCATATATATGCAAATTCATTCTCTGCCAGCAGGAGGCGCTGTTGGAGCGGGAGAGAGCGAGGTTTCCCTGGTAACACTGTACACAAAGCAGAGCTCTGCTCACAAACACTGCTTTATCAGACATTACATGCAAGATGAAATGAAAATGACATCCATAATTTTCTGAAAACAGTCGGTTTCCTTCAGAAATACAGTGATATAAAAACACCCGCACTGGGTTTCGATTTTGAAACGTGCAGAGCTCAACCAAGCGATCTCCCCACCCGCCAACCATTCCAATTTCCGTAGGTGGGATTTATTTTTGTGATATCACAAATACAGGAAAACAACTTTGTAGTCCAAACGAGCCGTTCGTTGTAGTTCTTGAAAAGGGATTTTTAAAAAACTAAATATCTCCCTTTAGAGTGGACTTTGAGATTTGTAACTTTGTAGATCGTTTTATGCCCAAACATACACACTAAACACTGACTAAAATTCAAAAAGTGAAAAAGCATAATAGGACCCCTTTAACTATTTATTTTTTGCCAAGGGACAGCCAGAGGGTGTATCAGACATCTGCAGGATGCACGTGCTCATGTCAGATTGACAGCTGTCAATATGTTCAGTCGTTTAAAGCGTCACCTTTAAGTCAGACCCTGACAGGGAAAATCCTGGGAAATACTGTGGTCAAATATATTCATCACCCTTAAATTAATTCAGAAACACAGATCTAACAAAAGTAACACTGCATTTTGTAAACGCATGCCTGGCTATCTAATGTAAATTATAGGTGTCAGCCAACCTCTCAATAGGAATATGCCATGTCAGATATCCAAACACTTTAATCCAATACAACCACATGATGGCCCGTTTAGTTTGCTACATTCATCGGTGTCTTGTAGGCTTGTGGTCATGTTATGTGTCCAATGCTATCCTCCCTGATCTCTTTTGATCTCCATGTGAATGACTTTTTTGTGAGCTTTGCATATTGTAAATGAGGCCATGTGTGGGACTTTTCGTCGCATGGGACGTCCACACTCATTAGACCGAATGAGCTCTCCAAAACGACATTCTCTGTCTGTTTATGAATGTCTGTCGTTTGTTGCTGATGTCAAGTTGAGAGTGATGTTAATGGTTTTAAATGATGGTGATGAGTCGTGGTCATGTAAGCTGAGGCATTATGCTCACTTGCTTTAAAACAAGAGGAAACTGGGTATCAGTTGGTTCAATCAAATTAATTGACACATTTTGAATGACTGAATCTGAATAGCTTTGATTTGGTTTGATTGGAAGTGTCACACCTCAGATGCAGTGCTCTGATTTATGCCTCACATTTGGAAACCCATCCACTAGTTGAATGTCGGGTTTCTAGATCAGTTTTTCCCTCTCAAATTTGCAATGTCCTGCAATGGCATTGTTTTGGCCATCCTGCTGTCAATTAGATCGGTGTTGGCTGACCTGCTGTGAAGCGATAAAGCAATTTGAGGAGACTAAACTACAATGACAGTGGGTGTGAAGACAAGTGAATGCACCTTTAACCTGGGTAATCTTGTTACTTTAGACTAGACATTTTTGTTGGTTGCTTCACATATCTTTATTAAACATCAAATACGCTGTAACTGGCAGTTGTTTTGTTGTTTAACATGACATCTGCTTTTAGTGTGGATAGGAAAAAACCCACAGTAATTATATAACCTCAATTGTGTCTATTTTCCTCATCAGAGAGATTGTTGTTGAAAATTGATGTTTAATCACCTTCTTAATGACTTTTTGTTCTTTCAGAGCCAGTTTTCCAGGCCGGGGTTCCTCTGTCCACACCGGAAGAATGACGTAGACTGGACTCTTTGCAGCAATGCCAATCCACACCTCAGTGGCACGTCACAGAGGGAAGGTATCTCACCTCCGCATGTTGAAATCCCTTTCAACACAGAAAAAAAGTGTGAGTTGCAGCTCTGTAAC
The DNA here is from genome assembly GCA_027422415.1 of Schizothorax lantsangensis. Taxonomy (NCBI): domain Eukaryota; kingdom Metazoa; phylum Chordata; class Actinopteri; order Cypriniformes; family Cyprinidae; genus Schizothorax; species Schizothorax lantsangensis. Next base: position 33,805,120 of record CM049845.1, read on the forward strand.
GATGATGTCTTTTGATGTTGCAGTGGTGCACATTGAGAAGATCATTCTAAAGGAGGTTTCTATGGGAGGAGACGGCAGGCAGTACAGTTTTGAGGTAAGTTCAAAAACCCATCAGAGACGCCGAGTTTCAAAACTGACATTTCATCTAAAAGAAGCTTAGAGAGCTCCAGGATTGTGGGAAATGATTTAGAATATGTACCCAGTTGTATGTCATGCTGATAAGAGAAAGTCTCCTTAGAAAGTGAGATAAGAAATGTTGAGGTAGTTATACAAAACTGTCAAAATCTGTACATGTCTGCACAGAATCTGTTTACTGATTTAAACAGAATTCAAATGACTGTATTTTAATGAATTTGTATTAAAATTTGTTAATTCTAATTCTAGCTAATTAGTTCATTCTTACAGATACCAATTAAAGTAATATTTAGAGATATTCAAAACATTTTCTCCACATAATCATTGCTAAACATTATAGCATTACAGTAATTTTTTTAAATATTGTATTGATATCCATATATATTATACTAATATTAATGTATAGCTATATAATAATGATACAGCTATGCGAAGTGGGCTTGGATCGCTACGGAAGAGATTCAATTTAACATGAAATCAAAATGGACCCTATTCTTGTTTGTTATTCCAAAGAAACCCACCTGGCTCCATCCTGGTATGTTAACACCCACGGTTCAGTCAATTCCTGATGGATTAAATCAAGTCCTACACCCATTTTTTTCCCTCATTGAATATTGTGTTCCATTCGGAAGTACGCAGTAAAGTAAAGTTTGACTTTAAAACAATTAGTTTTATTTGTGCCCATGTTGCTGGTTAAAAAGGACATTAATGTAGTGTAGGCACGGTGTGAATCAGTGCACAGTTAATGTCTTAGTAGCAGCTGTTGTTTCAGATTTGCATGCACGCTTTGCATTATTCATGGTGTTAAAAAGGCCTTAAAATGAACGCGCACTCAGCCTCTGTGGTTCCAGACGTGTCCTGAAGGCCGAGCTATGCTCTCGGCTGTGTACATGAGATTTCTGTCTCTCCGGGACAAGTGAGGAAACATGCAAAGCCTGAGCTGTAAACATCCGGTTGTTGATACAGAGTTGACAGCCTCACCAAAGAGGCTTTGGCTCAGCTCACAGTGAGAGTATGGACCAGCGCCAAAACAGTCGGGGAGAGAGAGAGGCCTGACTGAGAGAAGTGCTTTTCTTTTCCTTTGCCTAATGTATCGTGTAATTTTCAGGGTTGAAAATTACCCTGGAATCCTGCAATACAGTTTTGTCACAAAAGCTGGGTCGTGGCACGATAAATATCCTGAGAAATGCAATATAGTGTACCAAGCAAAATATGAAATTGAGGAAAGCAAGATGATTATCTCACAATGTTGTGCAAGTAGCTTGTATTGTTTGGGCTGTACTGCAGTTGTCTGATGTCTTCGATAAGTGACAAATGAGTCATTTTGGCATTTGTAGTTTGAATAAATGGTATAAAATAAAATAAAATAAAATAAACAAGTCATTGGTGTTTGGTGATGAGTTTTTGGCTCAAGGTCTGCATTTACAGTCACACCAGAGGTGTTAAACTGGGACTAGGACTTGGTTTTATGCAGATCAGTCAAGTTCTTCCACACTGACTGAATCAATCATTTTCTTTTTGAACCTTGTCTTATACACAGAGGCATTGTCATGTTAGAATAGAAAAGGGTCCTGTCCAAACTGTTGCTATAATATTAGAAGCACACAATTCCCTAGAATATCATGATATGCTTTAACATTAAGATTTGTACTCATAGAAATTACTAAAGTAGTCAAACCTGTTCATTAGAAGGGGGCGACCCAATACTTTTGGCAATATAGTGTACGTGTGCTGGTCATGTTGAGCAACTAGTTTTAGATATTTTTTTTTAAAGCTGTTAGACAGTTTGCATAGTGAACTCCTCTAAGACATCTTTAAATTGATTGCTAGGATCCCTGGTACAGCATTCTCATTGAGACTGGCATCTTTATATGTGCGTCATGACTCATTTTGTTTTTTTAAGCGTTGTATTTTTAGGATGCTTGAATAGTTAAAACTAGTTCCTGTTTTAAAATGGCTTTGACAATTTCACTATTAATCAGGTCTTGTAAAAGGTCACGCTGAACTGTCTGCCTTAAAGTTACGGACCGCGTGCGAGTGAAAATTGGCTTTGACAAGTAAATAAAGCTTTACTTGACTGTTGGTCCAAAACTATACAATTATTTTTATACAGGCTAAAAGTTCAGTGTCAAAACTTTTTGATATTTATAGCAAATAAACAAAATTTCCATAACAGCCTGTCTGTTGTGATGTTATTCAGTTTTCGTAACCTAAAGGTTGTTTGGAGGCTGAAGTGGGAAGGAGACGTATTGAGGACACCATGAGGACATGATGAGTCTTTCGCGCTGCTCTCCCCAGGATATATTAATATAGAAAGCACTTCTGACTGAGAATTAAGTGTTTAAAACCACAATCACTGTCACATTTGTTTGTTAACCGCATAAATGAATGCTGTTCCATATTATTAAACATGAAATGTTCTCAGTGTGAACATAAAATCATTAGACACTGAGATTTGTGCACCATTCTGCCGAGTCCAATCCATCCTCATCAAAACAAGGTTGAAAGAATGGAACGAAAAGGAAAGCATTTTGTGTTCTCAGCCAAATTTGAGCCACTACCTTTTCTCTGTCCGTGTTGAAGTCTTGTATTCGGTCCTTATGCGAGTTGCATCCCAATCAGAAATCCCCATGCGTCACTGGAAGACGGATTCTCCACCCTTTCCCAGGCTCACCACTGAACCTTGACCACCTGTGTCTCGCCAAACCCTACGATTAAGACATCAGTATTCACTGGAGAAGCAGACGAATTAGCATGCCAGCCCTTGTTAAGGCTAAAATATTTACTCAGTGCGTCAGGCTACCCGGGTGTTGAAAGAGCCGGTTTGGAGTTACAGATAAACACTTCAACACTCTTTTTGTTGTCTGAGATAGATGAATTGCCACAATTACAGGCATCATCTTATTGAGTCTTTCGGAGTGGATATCTGCCAGAACTTTCACAATGGATGTAATTTATTTGGACCTGTATTGTGTAATTCTACCAGAAACAGACTACAGTGAAAACAGTTTTGCACTTATGTGAATCCACAAACGAGAAAATGGCTCAAGACATTATTACAGTGTGTATTATTATATTTTTTATATATATAGATAAATGCTCCAACACAGATGTTGAACCTACTTCATTTGTACAACCAAGTTGTAAAATCAAGATGTAAGCGCAACAGTTATCTTTTTTTTGTAAAACATGACACCAAGATTGTGAATTCGAAAACTATGTGCAGCAGCATGATTATCAAATGCATTTCAGCTTGAATTGGCGGCATTTGTGATTAAAAAGACAGTAAAAGCAGTAATATTAAGTATTAGGCCTATTACAATTTAAAAATTACTTTTTTTAAATATATTTTAATATGTAATTTATTCTTGTGATGCAAAGACGATTTTTTTGCATTACTCCAGTCTTCAGTGTCACATGATCCTTCAGTAATCATTCTAATATGATGATTTGCTGTTCAACAAACATTGCTTATTATCAATGTTGAAAACAGTTGTGCGGCTTTTAATGTTTGTAGAAACTGATGAAATTTTTCAGGGTCAGGGTTCTTCGATGAACAAATTTTAATATAAATAATAAAAATAATTTGTAAACATTTTAAAGATCTTATATAAATGTATTTTTGTAATAGTATAACAGTCTGTCACTTAACCAATTAATGTATCCTTACTGAATTAAAGTAAAACAATAGAATTTAGCCTTTACTGATTAAAAAATATGATAGTTATGCATGCATTCTTTTCAGTTTAGCACTGAGACTTTCTTTTCTACATAATACTTGCATGAGCTAAAGTTGTGGTGAATTAATTCAACCAAGTGAACTCTAGTGGCTGAAATGCTCACGTGTAAAAAAGTGCAATGACCCAGTTTGGTGAAAAACTGATTCTGGGCGTACACCCTATTCTGATGCCATTGTATTTATTTGGGCTGGTTTAAATATTTTAGGTATGTCTAGATTTCAATTGGAGATTCCATTGGAATATTTTATTTACCTAACACGTCGTAATCTTTGAAAATGAGCTAATAGTCTAAGAGCTCAAATGTTCTTCTCTTGCTGTAATGTCATTTCTGGAACCCAAACTATTGGGATATTTGACTGAGGATATGTGAAGAAATCCATGTTAAGGCATCTGTGGCAAAAGGACAAGCACAATTATTCATGTCTGAGTGAAATATGATGAGCTCTGGGGAATCCAAGTAAAAGATCTGTTATGCTCAGGCCGACGAGAGCAATACTTGTCTCATTGAGTTTCTCCTCTTTTGCAGGTGAAATGGTCAGACTCTTCATCTACTGCCGTCACCAAAAGTCATCGTGAGTTGGAGGATTTTCTATTAAAGGTGAGCAGAGAGACGTAGGTCTTTGGTGTGGTATTTGTGTTTGTTTAGTCACATGGGACTGTAGCACATGGCAGTGTGCCCACCAGTTGGGCAAGATGTCACCTGGCCAGACCAGCGAGGGACATTATCCATCTGTTTCTATTTCTATTTTCCTCTCTCTGGCTGTGTTCGTAATGGAATACTGGCATTCTGCATACTGCACTGTATGAACTTCAGTGTTATTTTAATAGAATTTAAATACTATTACAGTATTTATTAATATTTAATATTGGCTTTTTTATATTTTCAAGATTCATTTCAATTTTAGTTTTAATTTGTGCTTTGGTCTTTTTTTCATTGTTAATATTTCAATTTAGTTTTATTTCTATTTTGGTTTCAGTAATGTATGTAGTACTTGAATTTACTTTGTCAATTATATGCCAAGGCAACATTTATTATTTTATTTTTTTTACATAAATTGAAGTGACGTGTGGCCAAATATGGTGACCCATATCCGGAATTTGTGCTCTGCATTTAACCCATCCAAGTGCACACACACAGTAGTGAACACACACACACACACACCGCGAACACACACCCAGAGCATTGGGCAGCCATATTGCTGCGGCGCCCGGGGAGCAGTTAGGGGTTCGGTGCTTTGCTCAAGGGACTCACCTCAGTCGTGGTATTGAAGGTGGAAGAGAGCACTGTACATTCACTCCCCCCACCTACAATCCCTGCTGGACCTGAGACTTGAACCTGCGACCTTCGGGTTACAAGTCAGACTCTCTAACCATTAGGCCACAACTGCCTAATTTAATCTAATAAATATTAATTAAAAATGATTTGTGACCCTGGACCACAAAATCAGTCATAAGGGTCAGTTTTGTTAAATTGAGAGTTTGAAAGCTGAATAAATAAGCTTTTCATTGATGTATGGTTTGTTAGGATAGGACAATATTTGGCTGAGATGCATCTATTTGAAAATCTGGAATCTGAGGGTGCAAAAAAAAATATAAATATTGAGAAAGTCACCTTTAAAGTTGTCCAAATGAAGTCCTTAGCAATGCATATTACTAATCAAAAATTAAGTTTTGATATATTTATGGTAGAAATTTACAAAATATCTTCATGGAACATGATCTTTACTTAATATCCTAATAATTTTTGGCATAAAAGAAAAATTGATAATTTTGACCCATACAATGTATTTTTGGCTATTGCTACAAATATACCTGTGCTACTAATTTATAACAGTTAGGTTTACAGCATACTATATCTTTAAGAACAGTGTACAAAACAGTATGTAATATGCAAAGAAATGTTTCAGTATGCCAAGTTGTTGTAACATGATCTTTGCATGTTTATTTATTTTTTATTTATGAGTGCCATCCTGTTATCATTTTGGAAATAGTTATCATTATCATCGTTTGTTTTTGTTTAAAATTTTGTTTGAAAATGACATTCCAATCAAATTATAAATCAAAAAGATTTCTTTCATTATAAACAATTTATTACACTGGAAATGGAAGGTTAAGTTGGGTGGTTGCATTTTGGGAATCAGTTTTCCACACAGTGCAGTTTGGTTGTGCACTGCACATTTTGTCTAATATAGCTAGTTGGATCATCTGAGTATTTTGTGCATACCTTGAGCTAAAAACTCATCACCAAACAACAATGACTTGTACATACACTATATAGACAAAAGTATTGGAACACCCCCTTCTTTAGAACAGAAAAAAGAAGGGGGCGACCCAATACTTTTGTCCATATTCTTTATGTAGCTTAGCTGTATTGAATTTAAATTGCAAAGTGAGGTAAAACAATCCCTCTGTCTCTCTAGCTTCCTAAGGAGCAGAGTCCTGATGGCATTGAGAAGGGCATCGTCAGGTTACTCAGTCGTGGAGATCAATGTGAATCCAGAGAACTGGAGAGAAACCTCAGGTAAATTTCATCTCACTCTTAAGTAGTGTTAAGAAACATTACTTATAATAGTAATCTTGCATAATTGTTACTCCTAAAAAAAAATGTTTTTTTAAGTTGCATCCTACTTTTGCATTCCTTTTCCTCAGCTTTAAGTCGCTTCGGTTCTCTCTTTTTGGCTTGCATGGGTTTTTGTTCAAGTTGATGCGCTATTTGCTGTCATTATAATCACATCGTAGTCTTTTCTTGCAACTGTGTCATGGGATAAATGCAGTTGTGCTGAAAGCATAAATTTCAGTGCAATTCCTAAATGTGAAAGTCTCAGTGCTAAACCAAAAACAACATTGAGCCATGCATAACTAGCATATTTTAAAACGATAAATACTAGTGCATTAGTTTTATTAGTTTCAAACTGTGAGCATGCGGTGGACATGGAGAGGATTACAACTGCTAACCTAAACCTATTCAGAACTGTTTCCTGACTACAGATGTTCAAATTATATAGCATTAGGCAATGGTTTTTAATTCTTCAGAGATTGAAAGATTTGGATCAAGTCCGTCACTAAATTGTCAAAGGGATTCAGTGTTCAAATCTTTTTTTGTTGTTGTCACATAAAACAAAGTGTCCTTTTCAAGTCCCACAACACATGGCAGTATTTAGGTCAGTAACACTGATGTCAGGACCAGAGGGGATTCTGCTTCCTGTAGCACAGCTTAGTTGTGGTCCCAGATTGTGAAAATAAAGCATCAGTGACTGTTTCAATACCTTTAACTTTTTTTTCTCTTGTTCCTTTGCAGGGAGAAGTTCCTGTCTTTATCACAGGATGTCCTTCAGAGATGTGATGTTTCCAGGTTCTTCCTGTCTGATGCATCTGTACTGCCATGCAGCCACTGTGAGAATCCTTCTGACTGGCCAATCAGAAAATGCTATCAGTTGATGACTAATGTTAAAATGACCAAATATCAGTATATTAATAGACTAAGCATGATTTCACTGTGTAACACTTGCCCATCTGCCCGTCCCTGCAGGTACCAGTGCGCCCGTAGCCAGAATCCATCAGCCTGAACGCGGTTTCTCTGAGGACTGCTCAGAGACTTCCAGCCTGGAGGAGGGTGAGAGAGATACAGACCTGTCAGATCTGCCCTAGAAACACTTGCCAACACGCATACAAGTGCTAATGCTGTACTGATGCTACAGTCTCATCGGTGACTTTTCTCTTTTACAGATGTGGAGGCTTACAGCGTCAGAGCTGCGGGACTGAGGTAGACCTTCACTGAACAAATTAATATTTTATTCAGCAAAGATGCATTAAATTGAGCAAAAGTGACATTAAAGACATTTATATATCAAATAAATGTGGTTATTTTGAACTCAAAGAATCCTGAAAATAAATGCATCACGGTTTCCACAAAAATATTAAGCTAAGAAATGTTTAAAATTGATAAATTTTCTTCAGCAGCAAATTAGCATATTAGAATGATTTCTGAAGGATCATGTGACACTGAAGACTAACGATGCTGAAAATTCAGCTTTGCATCACAAAAATAAATTACATTTTAAAATATATTAAAATATAAAACGATTATTTTAAATTGGAAACATTTTCATAATATTACTGCTTTACTTTTTGATCAAATAAATGCAGCCTTGATGAGCATATCTAATGAGCACTTCTTTCAAATACATAAAGACTTGAACATCAGTGTATATGTTACATTTACATTTTATGCATTTATCAGACGCTTTTATCCAAAGCGACTTACAGTGCATTCAGGCTATACATTTTTTCATCAGTATGTGTGTTCCCTGGGAATTGAACCCACGACCTTTTGCGCTGCTAACGCAATGCTCTACCACTGAGCCACAGGAACACCCTTCAATCATTCATTCATTCATTTTATATGTTTTGCTTGTAAAGTGTACTTGTGTAATTTTATTATTATATTTTTTTTATAAATGTATCTTGGATTTATATTTTATTATCTAATGCGATGCCATTCATGTATTACGTGTGGCTTAAGTGTCCAAATACTTAAAGCCGCTGTACATGATTAATATCAGGTCTGTCCTGTAAGGATTAGTAGAGTACACCATGTTTACAGCCTTCTCCTGTCACATAATCTGTTTTCTTCTCCCCGTAGTAATCAGCGCTCTGAATGCCAGAGGAGAGGAAACTGTGAGCAGAATGGAGAGGGAGTTTGGAAGAAAGAAACTGAATTGGAACAGGTGAGGCTGTGAAATTGTTTCTCGCTCTTTGGTATTCTTGGAATGGCATATGACTGATAGTTCTTCTGCAGTATGAACACTGTGCACACAGTCTGCAATTTTTAAAGCATACTGTCTATAAAGAAATAATTAAATACTGTATACCACAATTTAGCCATTCATTACCATAAGTTAGTAATGAATGAATTAGAAAGTAATTCCCTATCAAATTTTTAACATCTTATTTCACTGTTGGATTGGACTGTCAAAAGGTTTTTTATACAGAATTGGATTAAAAATGTTTAGTAACCATTTTTATTTTTTAAAAGTAAGACAGGATGCGACTTTGTGAATTAAACATGCAGCTAATGAACTAAGTTGATTACAGTGTAGCGATACTACTTCATTGTGTGAACTATTTTGCATTGTATTTAAACAATTTAATACAGAAAAATTGGTCATTGTTTTGGGGCATGTTAGACATATTTGCATTCTGTCGCCCTGCAGAGCTGCACAAATGACAGAAGAATATTCACAGCTGTACAGAAGAACAAAGGAAGACCAGCTGGAAAAAGGTACACTAACACCTGTTACTGTGTTTAGTTGCCCTCTATATGAGTGCAGATTAAAATGTTGACCTGGTCTTTGTGTCTGAATTGAGACAATATTTTGAAATGCAATGACGCATGTATTTTCACTGATGCATCAGGTAGGGCTTATGGTCACGACTGCTGTTGAATGTTTTCAGGGATAGAGGCAGACGAGTTACCGGTGTCAAGACTTCTAATGGAATCCAGAAACCTTCTGCAGCACTGATGATTAACCAGGCAGCTTGCAAAGGTCTTTGTGCCATGGCTTAAAAACAACAAAGCAAAAATGATTGATATCTGTGCATCTCCAAATACATACCGCATGCATGTACTACTCCCTTACAGAGAACTACAGCCGTGTTTTCTTCTGTCCTTTGGTTTGTAGACACAGGAAGGGACCAGTATGGGGACTCATCATCAGAGAGCTCAAACTCAGTGCCGTCCAGTCCTGTTCACCAGAAGAGCCTGGATGACCAAGGTGTGTTATTCATAATGTAATTAGTTAATTCAAAAATATTCTGTAATTTACTCACCCTCATGTTGTTTCAAACCCATACAACTTTGTTTTGTGAAACACAAAAGGAGACATTTAGCAGAACGACAAACTCTGTAAATGCAGACCTTGAGCCAAAAACTCATCACCAAACACCAATGACTTGTACATGCACTATATAGACAAAAGTATTGGGACACTCCCTTCTTTAGAACAGAAAAATGCACTTCCAAATCTGTGGCAACAACGATGGGAACATAATTCATGTATTTAAAAATTGTATTTCCATCTCTGTTGCAACAGTTTTGGAAGTGTCTAAAATGACTGAACCCATATGTACAAGTCATTGGGTGTTTGGTGATGAGTTTTTGGCTCAAGGTCTGCATTTACAGTCACACCAGAGGTGTTAAACTGGGATTAGGACTTGGTTTTATGCAGACCAGTCAAGTTCTTCCACACTGACTGAATCAATCATTTTCTTTTTGAACCTTGTCTTATACACAGAGGCATTGTCATGTTAGAATAGAAAAGGGTCCTGTCCAAACTGTTGCTATAATATTAGAAGCACACAATTTCCTAGAATATCATTATATTCTGTCATATAATGTAACTATACTGTATATGATATGTAATCATTATATCATTATATAATGACACTATATTGCCAAAAGTATTGGGTTGCCCCCTTCTAATGAACAGGTTTGACTACTTTAGTAATTTCTATGAGTACAAATCTTAAAGGGGTGGTTGACTGGTTTTTTTCTAGGCTTGATTGTGTTTATAGGGTGCAGTCTAACATTTGTTAATGCTTCGTTATTTTTGAAAACGCATTATTTTTCACATAGTTTACCTTTATTCCTCACCACCCTGTCCCGTCTCTAACAAACGCCTCGATTATTTCCTGTTTTTATGAAGCCCCTCCCTCAGAAATACGCAATGGGCTCTGATTGGTTAGCTGGCTCAGTGTGTTGTGATTCGCTAAACCGCCTAATGATATATATCATATATCATACCTCTTCTGACAGTCTGAATAAAGACTGGTCTCTTTTTGTCACTTTAATAGAATAGACTTAATAAGCTCTTTGCACTACACCATTCATATTCTGCACTGTTTGTTTATTTCACTGGTTTGCACTCTATCTACCATGTGCCTTATGCTACTTTATCTATTATTATTATTATTTTTATATTTTTCTACATGTCCTTATTTGTATATTTGTAATAGTTGCATTTGTGTATGTATGTGTGCATGTATAGGTGTGTGTGTGTGTATATGTGTATATATATATATATATATATATATATATATATATATATATATATATATATATATATATATATATATATATATATATATATATATAAATATCTTTTTTTATTTTTTTTATTTGTACTTATCTGTATTTTTGCGTTCTACTGTTAGTGTTTAGTGTTATCTGTATGCACCAGGGAGTAAGAGAGTAACGCAATTTCAATTCTCTGTATGTATGTACGGTACATGTGGCAGAATTGACAATAAAGCAGACTTTGACTTTTGACTTGACTTTGATTATATGCTTTAACATTAAAGGGGTGGTTGATTGCGATTTCTCTTTTCTAACGTTAGTTAGGGTGAATCCCATTTCTCTGTCTTACCCCTTCTCCTTCCCCTACCCCTTCGTCTTACCCCTAGCCCTTGTCCCTCGAAACCGAGTGGTAAGCGCTAGGGGTGAAAACATACCCCTATGAAATGAGACACCACTTGGTTACGGTTACGTCATCGTACATCGTCGCTAGCTGGCTGCTACGTCACCAGAGGCGACAAGTGTTGATCACAAACTTCCAAGATGCCGTCTGCAAGTGTGTGTATGTCGATTGCGTTGGTTTTATTAGTGATGTTTTTGCGATTGTTGTGCAAATCAGCGATGTAACGTTAGCGTAGCAAACTAGCGATTTTTTTAAAACGTTTCAATTAAGAACATGGTTGCAAATATATATGTACAGTACTGTGTAGAGCACAAAACAAGACTGTCGTAATTTTTAAATCAATTATTTAAGCCGAAAATGGGACTCTCTGGATGATCTGGCCGACATTGTTGCCGGTTGCGCAGTGTGTTCTGGGTACCCCTTGGTTTCAAGTAAGCTCGCGAAAATGCTTGGTTTTAAGGGTTATCTACCACTTCCCCTTAGCCCTACCCCTCGATCAAAACGAGAATTGGGACAGCCCTTACTCTCACGTGAACGCGCAAAACTAAGGGGAAGGGGTAAGGGGAAGGGGTAAGACAGAGAAATGGGATTCACCCTTAGTGTGTAATGTTGCTGTTTGAGCATAAACAATATCTGCAAAGTTGCAGTGCTGAAAGTTCAATGTAAACGGAGATATCGTCTTTTAAAATTCTGGAAGTTTAATGCCTACAAAAACGACTGGTAAGGGACTACAACGAGTTACTTCCCGGGTACGATACGTCACAAACCCAGATAAACCCCGCCCCCGGGAACATGTAACGAAGGGGGCGAGGCCATGTTGTGCTGCTTTAGAGAAGAGAAAGAGAAAACTAGGGGTGCACGTAAAAATCTTCATATATGAATCGCGATTCTGTCTTCTAACGATTCTAATGGATTCCAAGTTTTAAAATCAATGTTCTAAAGCAACTGTTCTTAATACTGTTCCTCGCGTCGCCCTGCTCTTCACACGCCCTGTCTCTCTCTCATTCAGATCGTCAGATCAGCTCCAACAAACTAGCAGTGAGAAGAGTTATACATGGACACGTGTGCGTTTGCCGTACTGTATTAAAGCTTTAATCAGAATAAAACTGTATATTAAAAGCTAACATAAGCAGTAGCATAATAACAGCATATCTAAAAGTATGAGACCACAACATCAAACATACCATTAAGAGCTGTGCTTGCACAGGTTCTGCGCGATCCTCTTCACTAATATCCTCCGAGTCTCATTGGGGCTCAAATTGATAAGCAATATACAGGACACCATTGCTTACAATACAACCGGAGCACATGCCGCTGAGGCGAGGGGCGGGACATTCAGACGCGCAGTAGAGACGGTTTAGCGAATCACAACACACTGAGCCAGCTAACCAATCAGAGCCCATTGCGTATTTCTGAGGGAGGGGCTTCATAAAAACAGGAAATAATCGAGGCGTTTGTTAGAGCCGGGACAGGGTGGTGAGGAATAAAGGTAAATTATGTGAAAAATAATGCGTTTTCAAAAAAAACGAAGCATTAACAAATGTTAGACTGCACCCTATAAACACAATCAAGCCTAGAAAAAAACCAGTCAACCACCCCTTTAAGATTTGTACTCATAGAAATTACTAAAGTAGTCAAACCTGTTCATTAGAAGGGGGCAACCCAATACTTTTGGCAATATAGTGTATATATACAGCAGGGTTCCTCAAATCTTTCCCTGGAGGGCCAATCTGCTGCAGAGTTTAGCGCCAACCCTGATTAAACTCGCCTACCTGTGATTTTCTAATGATCTTGAAGACTCTGATTAGCATGCTCAGGTGTGTTTGATTAGGGTTAGAGCTAAACTCTGCAGGAGTGGGCCAGATTTGAGGATCCCTGATATACAGTATCTCACAGAAGTGAGTACACCCCTCACATTTTTGTAAATATTTTATTATATCTTTTCATGTGACAACACTGAAGAAATGACACTTTGCTACAATGTAAAGTAGTGAGTGTACAGCTTGTATAACAGTGTAAATTTGCTGTCCCCTCAAAATAACTCAACAGCACAGCCATTAATGTCTAAACCGCTGGCCACAAAAGTGAGTACACCCCTAAGTGAAACTGTCCAAATTGGGCCCAATTAGCCATTTTCTCTCCCCGGTGTCATGTGACTCGTTAGTGTTATAAGGTCTCAGGTGTGAATGGGGAGCAGGTGTGTTACATTTGGTGTTATCGCTCTCACTCTCTCATACTGGTCACTGGAAGTTCAACATGGCACCTCATGGCAAAGAACTCTCTGAGGATCTGAAAAAAAGAATTGTTGCTCTACATAAAGATGGCGTAGGCTATAAGAAGATTGCCAAGACCCTGAAACTGAGCTGCAGCACGGTGGCCAAGACCATACAGCGGTTTAACAGGACAGGTTCCACTCAGAACAGGCCTCGCCATGGTCGACCAAAGAAGTTGAGTGCACGTGCTCAGTGTCATATCCAGAGGTTGTGTTTGGGAAATAGACGTATGAGTGATGCCAGCATTGTCAGCCTGTCAGTGCTCAGACCATACGCCGCACACTGCATCAAATTGGTCTGCATGGCTGTCGTCCCAGAAGGACGCCTCTTCTAAAGATGATGCTCAAGAAAGCCCGCAAACAGTTTGCTGAAGACAAGCAGACTAAGGCCATGGATTACTGGAACCATGTCCTGTGGTCTGATGAGACCAAGATAAACTTATTTGGTTCAGATGGTGTCAAGCGTGTGTGGCGGCAACCAGGTGAGGAGTACAAAGACAAGTGTGTCTTGCCTACTGTCAAGCATGGTGGTGGGAGTGTCATGGTCTGGGGCTGCATGAGTGCTGCCGGCACTGGGGAGCTACAGTTCATTGAGGGAACCATGAATGCCAACATGTACTGTGACATACTGAAGCAGAGCATGTTCCCCTCCCTTCGGAGACTGGGCCGCAGGGCAGTATTCTAACATGATAACGACCCCAAACACACCTCCAAGATGACCACTGCCTTTCTAAAGAAGCTGAGGGTAAAGGTGATGGACTGGCCAAGCATGTCTCCAGACCTAAACCCTATTGAGCATCTGTGGGGCATCCTCAAACGGAAGGTGGAGGAGCACAAGGTCTCTAACATCCTCCAGTGACTCCAGTAGCAACCTGTGAAGCTCTGGTGAACTCCATGCCCAAGAGGGTTAAGGCAGTGCTTGAAAATAATGGTGGCCACACAGAATATTGACAATTTGGGCCCAATTTGGACATTTTCACTTAGGGGTGTACTCACTTTTGTGGCCAGCGGTTTAGACATTAATGGCTGTGTGTTGAGTTATTTTGAGGGGACAGCAAATTTACACTGTTATACAAGCTGTACACTCACTACTTTACATTGTAGCAAAGTGTCATTTCTTCAGTGTTGTCACATGAAAAGATATAATAATATATTTACAAAAATGTGAGGGGTGTACTCACTTCTGTGAGATACTGTGTGTGTGTGTATATATATATATATATATATATATACATATACATATACATACACATATATACAGTGGGTACGGAAAGTATTCAGACCCCCTTAAATTTTTCACTCTTTGTTATATTGCAGCCATTTGCTAAAATCATTTAAGTTCATTTTTTTCCTCATTAATGTACACACAGCACCCCATATTGACAGAAAAACACAGAATTGTTGACATTTTTGCAGATTTATTAAAAAAGAAAAACTGAAATATCACATGGTCCTAAGTATTCAGACCCTTTGCTCAGTATTTAGTAGAAGCACCCTTTTGATTTAATACAGCCATGAGTCTTTTTGGGAAAGATGCAACAAGTTTTTCACACCTGGATTTGGGGATCCTCTGCCATTCCTCCTTGCAGATCCTCTCCAGTTCTGTCAGGTTGGATGGTAAACGTTGGTGGACAGCCATTTTTAGGTCTCTCCAGAGATGCTCAATTGGGTTTAAGTCAGGGCTCTGGCTGGGCCATTCAAGAACAGTCACGGAGTTGTTGTGAAGCCACTCCTTCGTTATTTTAGCTGTGTGCTTAGGGTCATTGTCTTGTTGGAAGGTAAAAACTATTTAGTCTTTATACGGCCCAGTTTTTCTTATAAAACTGATACAGAATCTTAGTATTATCAGTGATTTATTGAGCACTCTGGAGAATAATACCATAATAATAATTTTCGTCCAGGATAAAAAAAAAACAATAATAATAAAAAAAAATAACCCTGTACTTGGCCGCATTCATCTTTCCTGACTCGATTGCAACCAGTCGTCCTGTCCCTGCATACATTAGCTGAAAAACACCCGATCATTCACAGATGCATCCTACTGATGCTGCCAATATAGTCAATATTCACATTATAATGACCTTTTATATAGCTGCATCACACTGTTCTGGGACAGTCAGTATTGGACAGGTGATGAGCAGTGCCTGGTTTAATCACACAGATCAGGCACACACAAACCGCAAACATTAGAAAACTGCTAAGGCCAAAAAAAAGAAATTTTATTTGTGCTAAAAAGATCTTGCCCCCATCAGTCTCGTCATCAGCGCCGTCGCGAGGGAGCCAGAATTCAAATAAACAATCTTATTTGTCAGCATCTTGGAACATTGTCCTTCGTGCTGTTTTTTTACCACCAAGGTGTTTTTTAGCAATTTGTTCCACTCCATAACTCTCCCTCAAGAGATGAGATGTAAACGGATTATCGCTTTCATGTGTCTTGCACTGAGGAGAGGCTTCCGTCGGGCCACTCTGCCATAAAGCCCCGACTGGTGGAGGGCTGCAGTGATGGTTGACTTTCTACAACTTTTGTTTGTTTATCCCATCTCCCGAATGCATCTCTGGAGCTCAGCCACAGTGATCTTTGGGTTCTTCTTTACCTCTCTCACCAAGGCTCTTCTCCCCCGATAGCTCAGTTTGGCCGGACGGCCAGCTCTAGGAAGGGTTCTGGTCAAAAAATAAAAAAGTCCCAAACGTCTTCCATTTAAGGATTATGGAGGCCACTGTGCTCTTAGGAACCTTAAAAAATAAATAAAACTTGTGCAGCAGAATTTTTTTTGTAACCTTGGCCAGATCTGTGCCTTGCCACAATTCTTATACTTTCTGTCTCTGAGCTCTTCAGGCAGGAACCATTCCTTTCACTATACTCCTTAAATCCTGATTTATAATCCTCATGATTCTCATTTGCTCTGACATGCGGTGGTTTTGGCTGTACTGTGAGCTGTCTGCGTCTGAAGGTCTTATATAGACAGGTGTGTGGCTTTCCTAATCAAGTCCAATCAGTATAATCAAACACAGCTGGACTCAAATGAAGGTGTAGAACCATCTCAAGGATGATCAGAAGAAATGGACAGCACCTGAGTTAAATATATGAGTGTCACAGCAAAGGGTCTGAATACTTAGGACCATGTGATATTTCAGTTTTTCTTTTTTAATAAATCTGCAAAAATGTCAACAATTCTGTGTTTTTCTGTCAATATGGGGTGCTGTGTGTACATTAATGAGGAAAAAAAATGAACTTAAATGATTTTAGCAAATGGCTGCAATATAACAAAGAGTGAAAAATTTAAGGGGGTCTGAATACTTTCCGTACCCACTGTGTGTATGTGTGTATATATATATATATATATATAAGTATTTATTCATGTTTTGAATTAGCTTGGTTTTTATATTTCCAGTTATAGTTTTAATTCTAGTTTATAGTAATTTTGTGTTTTTGCCTTTTTAATGTTTTTTTTTTTTTTACCTATTTCGTTTTATTTACTGTTAGTTTTAGTAATTTTGCTGATTCAATATATATTTATATATAAATAATATAATTTGTTTTTTATTTAAAGTAGATTTATGACTGTTTTCAATTACAGAAGACTGAATAACTAATGTAATTGTTTCTGTTGGTGTTGTTTTCTCTCTTTTGTAAAGTCATAGAAACGCTACTGTGAATTTTTCTTTTGCTGTTGGGACAAATGAAAATGCAAAAACTGTGTTTGTTGTTAAGTTTACTGAGCTTTGATGACTTCCACTTTTGACGCTCCATTCTCACAGTAGTTTAATACCATTATGAATTATTAAATTAAATTTACATTGTGTGTCTTTTCAGATACAGAGAGTCAGTCTGATAACTCAGCACAGGAACCAGCTGAAAAGACTCACCTCGCCAAAGGCGTTGGCGGGAAAGCGGTTGCCATGGTGAATCCATTAGTTGCCGAGCCCCAGAATGTTCTGCAGCCTCCTTCAGTGGTGGAGCTGGCGCTGACCGCGTGCCTCCCTTACGCCCTGCACTACAACACCACCACCCAGAGAGACGCGGGGCAGGGTAAGATAACCATCACCATCCCACTGGCTCAAGACCCTGGAGCATCATCGGCCAGCACTCACCCACAGCATCAACCACCGCTGGGGGCGTTCAGCGTCCTCTCACCCAGCCAGTGTCCTCTGCAGCCCGCCAACACTACCACAGCCAACAATCCTGTCAAAACAAATGCCAAGGCCTCCATTACTGCCAACGCCCCTTCCAGCTCGAGTTCCTGCAGTAGCCAAGTACCGGGACCTTGCCCCACAACTGTACCCACGCACACCCCGGGACCGGGGCCCCTGCCGGCCCCCGCGGTCACACACAGCACCGCTCAGAGCGATTCCTTGTCCTACATCAACAGCTCTAGCCTGCCAGTTACGCCACAGGCCAGTGGTACGCAGCAGCAGCAGGGGGGCTGCAACGCCTGCGGTTGCCGTGGAACCTGCGGAGGAAACGGTGCCCACCAGACACGCAGCTACTTCCTGCCGCCCCAACCCCAACCTGCCCGTCAGATGTTCGGGCCGCCGCCTGCATTCTTCCATCTCCCTCCGTCTCTATGCAACAGTTTCCCTGCTCAGGGTCACCAGAATAACGGGACGCCGCTGCCCTTCTACGCCCACACCGGTCCTCCTGCGGCGTTCCTGCACGCTCACTCAGAGCACATGCTGGCGTCGCAGGCGGGATACAGTCTGCCTCAGCTGCCCCCCTTCCGTCGCTTTTACCCACCTGTCTTTCCGCCGGTTGGCATGATGTCTAGCGGAACCAACATGAAGAAGACCAACAACGTGTCCTGCTACAACTGTGGCATGAGCGGACATTATGCTCAAGACTGCAAGCAACCGTCCATCGATGCGGGGCTGACAGGTATGAAGATGCCAGAAACGCTCTACACAAGTATGCAAACACAGATGTGAATATTTCACATGTGGAAACTTTTGCATATGTCCATTATCTGTTTGGGTATTTAACAAATTTTGAATAGTGTAAAAAATTAGTAATTTAGCTGATTCTTACAAATAAGGGGAAAAACTATTTGCATACATTCACACACAATATTGACATTTATGACAAGTTTTTATTGAAAAAAATACAACACCATAAGTTGTTAACAAAGCATTTAACATCTAACTCTTTATGAGCTAATTAAACAATAATTTGGTTAATTACAGTGACAGTGAGTGAAGAATACAAAGTTTCTAGTACGTGATTACACAATTTAATTACAATATAAAATGCATTCTCATTTAATTTTTGAATGGTGCTCAACCGTATACTATCTATCCATATACAGTATCTCTCTGTATATGTATAGACACACAGTGGTAGCAGTACCACCAGCAATTTTTTCCATTTAATTGTTTTATTAATTTGTAAATAATTAAAGTTAACTAAATGGACTTTTTGTAAATAGGGCTACATTGTTTTCTTTGTATGTAGTTACCAAAAAGAGATTGGTTTGCACTAGAAATGTGAAGGTAGTTAAAAAAAAAACTATAGTATATAAAACATCATGACTGTATTATAAAACTAAATATCTCGCCATTTTACTCACCTCATATCACTTTTAAACCTACTTTGCTTTTTCAACAGTCAAACAAGATTGAGGGATGAGAGGATAGTGGTTATAACGGTGGGTGAACCTCTAAAAACCATATGAAAGTACCTTAACACTAGCCTGTATCTATTCGTGTGCGTTATTCCACATCGTGTGAAGTCATTTGATTATTTTGGAAGGAAAACCAAACCGAAATGAAAGTACCTTAACACTAGCCTATATATACAGTATCTCACAGAAGTGAGTACACCCCTCACATTTTTGTAAATATTTTATTATATCTTTTCATGTGACAACACTGAAGAAATGACACTTTGCTACAATATAAAGTAGTGAGTGTGCAGCTTGTATAACAGTGTAAATTTGCTGTCCCCTCAAAATAACTCGACACACAGCCATTAATGTCTAAACCACTGGCCACAAAAGTGAGTACACCCCTAAATGAAACTGTCCAAATTGTGCTCATTTTTTTTATTATTATTATAAATGCCCCACGCTTTTTGTGTTGTGTTGCTGTGGCAGTTAAAAACCTCAAGGGGGCGAGAGAGTTACATACATACATATGTGTGCTTTAAACGTTGGAGCTTTGAACTGCAGAAGCTTGTGCCAGCCTTATTCTTTAGCTCCATAATACTTTCATCACTCATATACCCCTTTCTGTATGTTTCAGGTGGTTTCCGGCTGAAGTACGTTGCCCCAAACTCCTCAGAAGCATTAGATAAAACCGACTGACAGCGAGCAGGGGACCAAAGCCCGGCGAGCCAGCGATTCCAGAGACCCTTGAGACAGAGTTCTGTTCTGTTTGTATAAGCATCCTTGTCCGGAGAGCAAAAAAAAAAAAAAAAGAGCCAATGCAAGACGAGTTGCTTAAACTTAATGGGTTCTCTTAGAAATTAAATTATCTTAATGTTATAGTTTAAATAGGATGGATTGCGAGAGGATTTTTGTTTTAGGTTCAGACTAGTTTATTGTTGTCAGAAGGATTTTATATGAGCTGATGTTCTCATTCGCAGTGTCTGGCGAAGTTAATGAGAAAATTAAACTTGAGTCCTTTAGTGCAGTATTTTTTTTTTCTGACACGGGTGAATCTTTATAGAATTTTATACATGTTACAAGAGAAAACGAGAAGAAAAGTACTGAAAAAGAAAAAAGAATATTTTGGAAGTTAATTTTGTTATTAAAGATATGCTTGTTCTCTTGCGGTTTATAATGATGCTCTAGCGACATTATACGCTGCTGCTTTGCCCTGTTCTCATTCTGAACGCAATGCACTACAACTGTTGTTCTCTGAAAAAATGTGAGTCAGGTGTTTGAAATGCACTGAAATAGCCAGATCTGCAGAACTGCCTCTCATGTACACGCTCTGACCACTAGAGAGCAGCTTCAGTCCTCACAGACTCGAGCGGGCTCTTATAGGAGACTCTGTGCTTTAAGTGTTTTGAGTCAGACAAAATCCTTCATACAGGTTCATCCTAAAGCACTGTTAGAGGAAATGCAAATGTAATTTCGACACAAGATACTCTAACTAAGAGTTTCGTTAACATAGGACAACTTTGAGCATCATAATGTCTTGCTTGTGTTAAATATTTTCTTGCAAACTGTCAAAAAACCAGAGGGTGAACGTTTGTGCCTATTGCCATGCAAGCAGCTGGAAGTGTATTGAAAATAATTTCAAGTCTTAATTCTTTGTGTTAAAGTACGTATTTAAAATTTCAAAGTTGTATTTCTGAAATCTTATTGTGATTTTTGCCAAAGCAGCCCTTTTTTTTTTATAAATATATATATAAGATGATTTGGCATGTTTGTATTGAGAAAATAAATTTTATTTTGATATTTTCAAGAGATTTTGATGAAGGGCTCAAGGTCTTTCATGCTTGTCCAGGTGTTTTTAGCACATTTATGGTTAGTAACATGCGGTGGACTAGACCAGTTGCTTTCCACAACAGTGTGTTGCAGGTTTTTAAATGTGCTTTCGTTCGGTTCAGTTAATTGTAACTAATCTGTAAACGGACTCTAAAGGGAGTTAACTACTCGGTTGAAACCTGTCGACTGTATTCGTTACACTTTTTATAGATTTATGAAGCTGTACTGTATGAACGAGGTTTGATATCTGCCTCTGAGTTTACGTTTACTGTATTTCATATGTACATGTTGATTAATCTGTACTGAGGTCAAATTAATCTGATCACATTTGCTTTTTTGGCAAATTGATCATTTCTGTCGAGATATTAGCAATAAAATATAAAAACCCATTTTGTGGTGTTGCTTTTGATTTGATGGTAGCCATTGACTTGTATATTATGAGGGAAAAATACTATGTAACTCAATGGCTACCAACTGTTTGGTTTCCAACAGTCTTCAAAGAACATCTTGTGTTCAACAGAATAAAGAAACTCATACAGGTTTGAAACAATTTGAGGGTGAGTAAATGATGACAGAATTGTCATTTTTTGGGTGAACTATCCCTTTAAAATCTAAAAAAGGTTTGTATTTTAAGCTAACTGGACACAGTTGTCTAAATTAAACATACTGAGGTCACGTGACAGCAAAGCAGCTGTTTGAAACATTCACTGCATAATGTTTCACAAATAAAACGGTAAGCAATATGTACTACAACCTAAACACAGGAAATCAAAACATTGCTTTGTATAATCATCAAAATTGCACTAAATGCATGAATTACATGTCATCCTACGGTCAGCGCTGCTTGTGTGCTGAAGTGGACGTCTTGACTCTTTCAACCATGAGAATTCCTCAGAGCTCCTCCCCTCGTCTTGAGCTCAGCCAATGAGAAGAGAGAGATTACAAATTTAAATAGTCAGGCCAGCTGCCTTGCCTGTGCCTCCTGAGCTGGCAGATCCAGGGCATGTGTGTATAAACAGAGATGACCTGTAGTTTAATCCAACATCGTAAATCATTTAGATCACTTAGTGTTAACCCAGATTTTATTGAAATGAAAACAGATGTGATGGAATTCCGTGGTTCTTTACAGTTCATGACAGCAGCCAGCAGGACGCTTCTAAATGTATTGCACTGTAGTGAAAAAGAAATGAAACCGTGAATGTACATTATTCATGAGAATGAACAACAAACGCTGCTGAAATCATGACATGAACCTCATGATTTGTTAAAGGGATAGTTCACCCAAAAATAAAAATTCTGTCAATTGCACTATATAATACTACATTCCAATTCTACTGAACATATATTAGTTTTTGTGTTTAACAGACAAAATAAGTTGCTATTTGTCACCATTATTTGTAGGGTTGACATCGATGACTACGCTCACATTTGATGTCAACAACATCAAACCTGATGTATCTTTATTGCCATATTTGAAATATAAATGCAATTTGAAAGGTTCTGCTTTTGTAGCTACTTAAATAGTTTTTGTTTCACATGAAAAGCCATCATATTGCTTTATAAGACATGGAATACAGTGCACAACCTGTGTGGAACACACTTATGTTGTCTTTCTAAAGCTTGACATCCATTAACTACAATATAGCTGCATTATATGGAAAAAAAAACAATCATGAGGGTTTGGAACAGCATGAGTCTGAGTGATGACAACTTTTGCTTTTGGGTGAACTATTGTTTTAATTCATCTTTCAACCATTTTACAAAGGGCAGGCTAGGAAGAAAAATCCTGAAAATGTTTTTGTACATCAAGTCATCATAAATCATCAAAGCATCTGCAGGCTCAACACGAGCTGCTGCCATTCAAGAGCTCATCATCTACTGAGATGTTTCCATTGAGATGGCAGAGAATGTATTTTCAAAGTGCACTAATGGAGTCGATACTCCGTTCTGTGGCCTGTTAGCGGCTTAGTAAAGGCTCTAGGGGTCAAAGGTCAGATTATTTCAGCAGTTTGGGAACAGCCATAGAGGTCATGGCGGTCATGGTCATGGATGGCACAGTGATGTCTCTGAAGATGGGCTGAGACACAGAGGAAGAGGAGGGTTTGTTCTGGTTCAGAGTCTCTATGATCATCTGTCTCATTTCTCGACTGGCATCTCCACGGACAGCTAACAGGGCCACAATGTGCTCCTCTCTAATGACAGAGAGAAAGGTGGTTTTGAGTGTGCATTCAAATCACTGTTAATGATAGTGTTATGTAAAAAAAAAAAATAGTTGAGCTTTATTTTGGCAGCTGAACTTTTCACAAATTTCACAATTTTCATTACTGCAATGTGTCTATTTTTTTTTAAACATGAGAATAATAAATATCATCACAATGCTAAAAAACCTAATGGCCCTCAAAACAGGCTTTATTATCTTTCAAATATATTTCTCTTTATTTATTTCCTTTGTATCTCACAAAACGTGTCATCTCTCCAAGCAATGAAAACTTTTTTTAACAATGTTTTCAATGTAATGAAGTCTGACCTGATGTCAGGATATTTGGACACCAGGGTGGACACCTCCAGGTAGAGCAGCGCAGGATCGGTCAGTTTGAAGACCTCAGCGATGGCAGCGATGGAGTCACACAGCCGGTCTGTGTCCTCTCCCTGAGCACATACAAACACGCTTTACGAAGAGCTCTTCAAAAATGATGTTACATGTTACTGTGATGCAATAAACACTAGGTCTGCTGGATTACAGCAGCATGTTCTAGACATCATTCCTTCTCAGTGCAGAGCGTTTAGTGTCGTGAGACTCACAGCAGAAAGTTTCCTGAAGAGGAATTTGAACTGCTCTGCTTCTTTCTTCATCCGGTCGGCTCCCTCCTTCCTCTCATCGGCGTTCTTAAACGAGATGCGCTTCTGCATGATGGCCTTCAGATACTCCAACACCACCCGCCGATGAGCCTTGCTCGTCATTTCCTGTTTGACACACACATCAGAAAACACCAATCACAACAGCAATAAAAACAGTTAAGAGTTAGTGCTGAATAATGTTACTTTTGCGTTAGATTCATTCTTTGAATGATAGGAAATGAATGCAGTATGTATGTAGTATATATATCGATACATGATTGTACAGCACAGCCCTCTGATCTAATAAAAAAGTGCAAATTCAGCATTATAACAAATAAGACAAATTACACATTTAGTGTGCAAACCTGATTATAAGGCTTTTTAATTTTGGCAAAGTCGTTAAAGTAGTCTTCCACGGTCACACAGATGGTGTCTACAGCATGAGAGCCCGTCAACCACTTCCGGGTCAGCAGCTCATTAAGATGTTGCTGTTGAGACAACAACAACAAAAGAGTCAAAATCCATCCCGGTTACTAAACCTCAACATCTAACGTACACAACTTGAGCATATTTACCTCCAAATCCAGGAAGACTTCATCCAGCAGGAACTGGCAGCCCTCTCTGGCCACCTCGTTCAGGAGCTTGTCTATGGTGGCGTCGTTCTGAGTGGGTTCAGTCGACTGAGAGTACTTCCTTTTCAGGCTATTTATAGACTCTCTGAAAACAAGCATATTGAAGTGAATTAAAACTTTAGTTTCATTCAGTTCATTAGCAGTGTATCACTGATGGCAAGAAGAAGTATTGCAGAAATAATGCATTGCTTTCCAGAAAAAGTAGCATAAAGTAATTATCAGGATTTTTGCAGAGTTTTTAAAATCACATTTAAGACTGAACACATACAATTAATTCTGTCTTAAATAAATTGTCTTTTTAAATAAATAAAAAAACACATTAGGCTGTATGGTATAATAATTCTGTCTTTTTACCATCTCCAAATTTTAGACTTCTCAAAATGATAATTAAAAAGGACAATTCATCCAAAAATGAAAATGCTGTCATTATTTACTCATGTCATTTCTAACCTGCATGAGTTTTTTTCTTCTGTTGAACAGATAATTTGATGAATGTTGGTAACCAAACCGTTGTCCCATTGACTTCCATAGTATTTTTTGGGACCTGAAACTTTTTGGTTACCAACATTCTTCAAAATAGCTTCTTTGATGTCTCACAGAAAAAAAAACAAAGACATGCAGGTTTGCAACGACACGAGGGTGCATAAATTATAACAGAATTTTCATTTATGATCAAACTGAATTTGTCAACTTTTTAAGGATTCCCAGAGACCCTGAATTGCCAATAATGTTGTTACTAATAAATAAATAATAAATAATAATGTGCTACTTAAATAACATTCATTTATTGATTTAAAAACACTCACTTGTACGTTTGACAGTTGTTGATGATGGCGATCATGTACTGAACGTAGCACTGCGGGAGCTGACGATCTTTCAGATGTTCCTCCTTATAGTTGATCGCCTCCTCTCGGTACCTGCATACACATGCAAGAATGGTGACAATGTGCATCTTTATTAATAACAACAACAACAACAACTTTTAGAATGATCAGTGGGAAAAATAATAGGAAACGGCCAGTTTGAGATCACAGTACCTTACTAGGAATGAGTTCATCTGCTTCAGACAGACTCTCAGCACCTGCTCTTTAAAGGTCTCGCTGATCTGTGCGGCCACCTGGAGATTCTGCTCAAACATCTGAGGAGGAAATAAAGGAAGATCTCACGTCTAAGCTCATGTGAGTGGGTGTATTAAAGCATGAGGCCAGCTAGAAGTTGTTGTACCTGGAAGACAATAGCAGGTAAGGTGGTTTGGTAGTATCCGTCCTGGTCGGCCTCAGGCTCCGTCTCCTTCTGCCAGTCTTTCTTATCTGTTTCCAGAGCTTTGCGCAGCCAGCCTGTGATGTTTGACTGGAGAAAATTGGAAAACAAAGAGCTGCTGAGCTGACAATGAGTGCTCATGCACAGCATTTCAAAAGGCTGCATAATATGTAAGATATAAAGGGTTTTATTTTTAATCCAGTGCTGCAGACTTGAGGCACTCACAGTAAAGGTTTTGAGGTATTTGCCCAGCAAATCATCCACCACGTGTTGGGGCAGCAGCGGCTCCAGCTGCTTGACGTCACACTCGGGCTGCAGATCAGGATGACCCATCATCTCCACACTGCAGAGACAGAACCAGACATCACTTACACTAATACACATGAATTTTCCCCTGCATCTGCTCCTCATCAATGTCAGAAAAGTGCCTTGACTCAATGTTTGACTTTTTACAAATGATTTAATATAGTATGACTAGGGTTGCAAAGGGGTGGAAAATTTCCGGAAACTTTCCGAAAATTCCTGGAAGATTCCAAAATTTCTGGAATGTTTCCGAAATTGACAGGAAACTTTCCACCTTTTTGCAACCCTAAGTATGACAGAATTAAATACGTTTATTTCAACCTGTATGGGCTTTATAATGGCTGATGCTGATATCAAGAGCATAGGTAACATACAATGCTTACACATGGAAACATAAATGTTCACAAAATTGCTCAAACTTGCACACAATATTTTATACAATATTAATTTCTGAAAAAATATTTTAAAATGAAAAAGAAAAAAGATTTGCTGCAAAGATTTTGGAACTGAAACTAGGTGAAAATGTGCAGGGAAAATATTTAACTGGCAGAATAATGTCACAATGCTTTACATTTAAGGTGCTAAACTAGCTTCATTTAAAAGTCATTTTCTTATTTTGTCCTTCTGTTTTTGGAAATATGACCAGGACAAGATTCATATAGATGAAAGTTTTATTATTGTTAACTAATTAAACTATTGACTAATATAAACAGTTAATAGTAAAACTATTATTAAAATTTTATCAAAGTAGTATTTTTATTAATAAAAAAAAATTGTATTAATTAAAATAAAGCTGAAATATGAAAATTTTCAAAAAATTTAAATTACAAATGTTGCCTTTGCAACTAACTGAAATAAAATGAATTTGAGTTAAAGTACTACAATGACTAAAACTAAAATGAAAACTGCAAATATAAAAATGATTAAAAATATGAATAAATATTATAATACTAAAAAACATTGATGGATGCAAATAAATGAAAAAGGGAAATGGATAGTTGATAGTGCATCCCATGTCCTACTACAGTCCTTCAGCATGTAAAACAGCAAGAAAAAGCAGAGCTGAGGATCTGCAGGCTGCTCTTGTCTCTCTCTCCTGCTCTGTTTAGCTCTACTACACATGAGTGCATTAATCTTCCTGCTCAATCCTGTGAGCGCACGCGATGTGATGGTCTGCTGTGAGTCCATCAGTCAGATTAAGCTGCTGCTCCCGGCTCTGCTTTAAATATTGAGCTAATTGCTCACTGCTGCGCTTTGACAGACTGATCTGCCACTGAGGAATGTTAGGGTAGTAACTGCAACATCACAAATGGTAGTTTTCCCATCAAGCAAATGTTTTCTTAACATAAAAATTTAGTAGGTTTTTCATTTAAAATAACAGCTGGAAATATATAAACCCTTTTTTTTTTGCTAGAAAATGATGACATATAAAATTACCACAGGCTTTCTTGCGATTTCAAATAGCCAGTCTTGATAACATTACCCTGGTGAGATTTAAACAAGCTCAATTTGAAACAACAACATTCCTATATATAATATAACCTGTAAATGTAATTTCAACAGCATATAACACAATTTTAGAAAAATAATAATAAATGATGATGATGATAATAATAATAATAATAAACTCTATATTTTATATTAATAACAACAACGGCAACAACTAAATCAATCAATCACCAAATTTATTGTTTGGGACAAACAGCAAAAGAATATGCAATTAACTAAAAAACATATCCCATTTTAAATTATTAAAAATTTTCATTTTCATAAATGATTATTGCGGTCTCAGGGGTGCAAACTCGTCAGGGGTGAAAAAGGTGACAAACTAAACTCCCCCCCCCCCCCCCCCGTGAGGTACCCTGCGAGGGGTGGGAATCGCAGGGTACCTCACGATACAATATAATCACGATACAGCGATTCTGCGATAATCGATATATTGCTAGACAATCATATAATGATACATCCCGATATATGTCTAACTATGAAAACAAAATGCCTGTGAAAAGGTTAAGTGCAAGTTTTCTTTCTTTATTCAAGTCCAAACAGTTAGAAGACAACAAAAAAAAAAGTACTGTAAATCAATTTTAACACGTTAAGTAAATTAATAATTGTATTGATTAATTTATATATTTTTTGTTTGTAGTTTATTTAGAATATATTTAGCTATCACACAAAATAACTTGAGATTCACTTGCGAGTGCAGTTAAACAGTTTATTAGGAACAAATCAAAGCTGTCTTTCAAAGCTGACTTTTTAACATCATTACTCCAGTCACATGATCCTTCAGAAATCATTCTAATATACTGATTTGCTGCTCAAAAAACATTTATTATTATTCTGTTGAAAAGAGCTGAGAAGGTTTTTTTTTTTTTCTTTGATGAATAGAAAGTTCAGAAGAACAGCATAGTTTGTAACATGATAAATGTCTTTATCATCACTTGTGTGCCAAAAAGTTTATTTCTATATGCTGACTACAAGCTTTTGAATGATATAGTGTATATTGTTACACTTGGAGTAAGACTGAAGTAATGAAGAAGAGAATTATTTACAAAAACATTACAAAACCTGGCATTTTCATAGTGTATATTGTTTATGTGCTCTGAAGGAAACAAACAAATAAACAAACACACATTTTGAAATTCTGGGTTATTTCTCTCAGCAGATCTTCTTCCAGAAACAGAAAGTAGCCGGGATGAACTTGTTTGTTTACGCGGAGGCGATGTGGGCGTTTACATTCGCGCGCCTCACGTGGATGTTTGAATCTGAAAGGCGCGAACGGCGCGTGGGCGGGACCGTATTAGATATAATGAGTTGAGACGGGAAAACTGGACATCGCGTCGGTTTCATACGGATTACTTTAACATAGAATATTTGTTTTGGACGTAACTTACTTCATTTAAAAGTAGACATTCT
Source organism: Schizothorax lantsangensis (assembly GCA_027422415.1). Taxonomy (NCBI): domain Eukaryota; kingdom Metazoa; phylum Chordata; class Actinopteri; order Cypriniformes; family Cyprinidae; genus Schizothorax; species Schizothorax lantsangensis. Next base: position 33,834,118 of record CM049845.1, read on the forward strand.
AAGCTTTCTATACATATATTTCTCATGTATTTGAGGCGAGTATTCGCGGAGATTCAGGTTGTTTTATTTACGTGTCTGTGAAGAAAGGTGACAGAGACAGAGCCGGCAGAGAACGCACCCCGTTTATTTTATTAATTTTAGAAAAGCACATTATTTCGTTGTTATTATGACTATACAGAAATAAAAGGAGACCCTTTGCAGTTTCAAATGATACCTTATTCTTATCTGTACAATCAAAACTGACAAGAGTATTTTTAGTTCTTTTCGCGGTCATAAAGAAAATACGAGACAGCCTGCACCGGTGCGGGCTTCGACCCCAAGGTAGGCCAATCAGAGACAGAGTAGGGCGGGTCCAATCCTGCCATTGCCAACAGGGGGAAAAGACGCTGCAGGTGACGTGACACAGATGACTCGCAGATCCGACGACGACCCCCCCCCCCCCCCCCCTCCTCAAATATTTTTTTTACAGATCTACACGATTCACGTGAATGACCTATTTCAAGGTGAAAACGGCGAATTTCGCCGAAAGGTGACAAGTTTGCACCCCTGGGTCTATAGCTAATAAATAAAAAATAAAAAAATGCATGAGTAGTCTTGCATAGGAGAGGTGGTAAGTAACAGAGATAGAAAATTGTTACAAAGAGAGGCTTTTTTGATTTTTGAGTTGAAATCATTAACTCTGACTGGATTAAATGAAGAGATGGATCGTGCATGTTTTTTGTAAAGGGAAATTGTTGGCATGACAATTATCCCTCATTGATTAAGATCAGCTGTCAACAATTTCCAGTTGTCCCTATATAAGTGTGTTGTTGCTTTTTTGCCTCAAGAGCACTGAAGAAAGCATGGGCTGAAACGTCTGCTCTTTGGTCTGTTTTTAAGACACCTTGCACTTTTGTCACTTTTTCACATGGAAAATAAAAATATATATTTTTTATAGACCTTTTTTGGTTTGATTGGATTTTTCCAGTGTGCGGTCAATTTCAGCTACCTGTTAGTAAAAATGACTAAAATATTGTTGGGGAAACAACCTGTAAATGTGCAATTACCTGAAAAATAGGTATAAAAAAAAAAAAGTTAAATAAAAAAAAATATATATATATAATTTTTGATAAAAAACTATTTTTCTTGATCGATTATTGCCGTCACTGTCACAGAGCACTCAAGTACTCATGCAAATCCCTATTTCATTTAAGATAAACGCAGTACACTTGTATCTTACCTTTTATACGTGTTGAGGACCCATGTAAGAAGAGACACGATCTCATTGGCTTCCAGATCTTCTGCTGCGAGCTCCTGCACGCGTGCCGACACTGATTTATGATAGAGGTCTAAGAACACCTGGAAGGTGTTGTAGTGTGGCGGGAAGCACTGCACCATCAGGTTCTTCACCACGATCAGGTCGTCCAGAACGTACTTCCTAGTGATCTCCAGCAACCTCACCAGCCACATCTTGTCAGACTCGCGTGTTTCTGACTGCGTGCTCTCGATGCGAGCGCTCACAGTGCCCTCTAGGACTTCATTCATTCGATTTTTCCAGCATTTGGGCCTCCCGGGTGGGATGAACCCGGTCTGCTTCTTACGGTCCAGCATCTTGCGGTCGATCTTCTCTTCACGCTCGATGATTCGGACCACAGACACCAGCATGGTGGGGTCGCAGCGGACGGTGACCATGGCACGCTGGAGGACCATCCAGAGTTGTTTGGAGAGTTCCTCCGACAGGCCCTGCACCTGGCCGAAGTAGCTGCGAATGAGGTTCATGTCATGGACGTTCTTGCTGTCCATGCGGTACTGCTCGTACATGAGGTCGTCGCGGGAGCACTCCAGGTCCATTAGCTTGCGGTGAGCTTGAAGCAGCTCGCCCTGCTCGATCAGATCATGAGTCTCTCGTACGATCTCAGGTACTGTAGAGGAGGGAGCAAAATGTGGGTGCAGTGTCAACAAATGCAAATCATACCAATATAGTACCTAGCATCAATTATAAGACAAAAAATATAAGACATAAAAACTGTTATATATATTTAACATATATATATGTATATTTTCCACAACATGTAAAGGTGCAATCAACTGAAAAATTGTTCATAAATATTTGAAAAAAATAATTCAATAAATACATATGTAGAGAAAATGACTAAAATATTGTTGAAAAAAAAAAAAAAACAAGCTGTAAATATGCAAACGCCAGAAAAACAGCAAAAAAAAAAGTAAATAATATATAAATGTGTTTAAATAAACCAACCTGTGAATGTGCAATTGCCATAAAAATAGCTAATAAACAGTAAAATAAATAAATACATAAATAAACAGAATTTGGAGAAAAACATGTAAATGTGCAATAAACTGAAAAAGAAGCTAATACATAAAAAGCTAATACATTAACTAATTAACTAAGTAAATTAATAAATACATTAGTAGTAAAAATGACAAAAATATTGTTGGGAAAAACAACTTGCAAATGACCTAAAAATAGGTAATGAATGGTAAAATAATAAAAACTGTCTGTGAATGTACTATCAACTGAAACAGTTTAATAAAATAAATAAGTAATAAAAATGACTGAAATACTGTTCAGGAAAAACAACCTGTAAATGTTAAATCATCTAAAAAATAACTAATGAATATATATATATATATATATATATCCATGGATGAATACATGTATCTAAATTAATTAATTTTCTGTAGACAAACAACATGTAAATGCACAATAAACTAACAAATTAACATACTAAATACATCCATCCATTCAACAAAAAAAATCAAAAATACTATTGGAGGAAAACTCTGCTGTCAACAGAAAAAAAGGAAATCATCTTAGGAAAAAGGTAATATTATTATTTTTATTAGTAAATCAATATTTTAAATAACTAAAAAACAACCTGTGAACCTGCAATCAATTGAAACACAAATCCTATTTTAATTCCTATTTAAATCCTATTTTAAATGACCCAACTACAGTAAATGAATTGTGCAGTTTTCTTCAACTCCAGCAGCATCTGGCCTCACCTGAGAAAATGTTTTTGAGGTTCTCGACGGCTGAAGCCAGCTGACTGTGCTGAACCACTGCGTCTTTCACGTCCTTCAGATTCTCTATGGTGTTGATGCTCTGCCTCCAGTCTTTACTGACGTCTGCCAGAGAGTTCTGGATGTCTTTCACATCACACAGAGCGTTATGGAGCTGCGTGAGGCCTGTTCGTACCCCATCCAACTGAGACTGAATAGCAGCCTGAAAAGTGATAAAAGGCTTGGTTTAAATGAACTCGTAAAACCATTCCTCAGATCAACAGATGGTTAAATGCAAGTAGCGTCACCTTTAATCTGGCTTCCACGGAAGCTTTCTTGCGTGCCTCTCTCCGTCTGTACTGCTCCACTTTGTCCAGCTGGTCAGAGCGCTGCAGCATCCCAGCAACCCTCTGCACTGCCGTGGCAACAGCCTCTCTGTTTGTCTCCTCCATAGTAACCGATCCTAAATGGCAGGGTTCAAGGTACTGAAATGGAAAAAACAGCAAGGGTTAAAAGTGCTGAAAATGACCCAAACTGCAGGACAAAATACTGAATGACCCGACTCAAACAACAAGAGTTAAATGTACTCAGAGAATGATTGAAATAGCAGTAAATATTACTAACAAGAGTAAAGGTACTAAACTGACGAATAACAGCAAGGGTTTATTGCACTGTAGTGTTATTATATCACTGACATAATTTTTTTATTCATATATTTTGAATTAGCATTTATTTTTATGTTCTCTGTTTTAATTCTGCTTCAATTTTAATTACAGTTTTAGTAATTTTATGTTTTTAGTTTGTTTAAAAAAAAACATGTCTATATTGCTTTTATATATATATATTTTAATTTTAGTTAAATTCATCAAGTTAAACTAAATGAAAATAGGAAATAAAATAATTGTACATATTTTTCACTTTATTTAGTCAACGTTTATTTCAAGTAAAACGTTTTTTATGGTTTTAATTTTAGTTACTAATGCACTGAAGTGAATTAAACAGCAAAGGTTAAATCTTAACAAAATGACATGAACAGCAAAGGTTAAAGGTACTTAAGTATTTTAATATTTGGTATGTTTTGTGTTTTTGATATATATTCATATACCTGTGCATTTGTATGTCTGTATTTGCATGTTTGCAGCTGGTTAAACATGCAGTAACTAAGCTAACACAAACAAATAAAAATAGTTACGTACACCTGCTCAAAATAGGTATGGTTTAGGAAAAAGATCAAATGAAACTGTAATCGGTTTTATTTATTGTAATAATCGCATATCTCGTTGATTTTCTGTGCCGAAAGGCAGATGCTACCTGGCTAACAACATTAGCATTCAGAGGTCTGCGGTTTTCATACATATATCGTTAAAATCTCGAGGTCATGTGAAGGTACTCACCCGGACTTGGTGACTGTTTTGCGAGCTGACAGTTGTTATAAGCTGTTCATTGATATTTTAATGAGTGCTTATTCTCTTCATTTACTGTCATAACAGCTGCGTCTTCCTGGTGTCGCCCAACGCTCAGTCAGCTGACAGCAGCGCCTGCGCAGAGAGCATCAACCGCGCGCAGGCTTTACGCAGATAACGGACTAGTCTGATTATGAAGGACAACACGGTGAATCTGTAATTTTCAGTTGGTCCTATATATCTATATCTATTTATTATTATTTAAATAAAACATTAATTATTTTAATATTTAAATAATAAAAATAAATTATAATTTATAAATGAATAAAAGAGAAACACAAAACTCTTGTACATATACACAGTGCTGAAACGGCTTGAAACTTTATATATAGTTTTGGCCAGCAATGGTTTTACAGTCTAATAGCAAATAATGTACATTTCCTCTGGGACAGATAAAACATGTCTATCTATCTAGTGGCTAAGTCAGAATACAATTGTGTGGTGAAATATGAAATATGACAGCCCAAGCTATAACAGCAAAACCTGCATTTACAAACAGTATTCTTTGAACAATTCCTTCATAAAATATACTTCCCACACAATGAAAATAAATACAAGTTAAAAAAGAAAGATTATCATGATTTTAATTGTAGCTTCATATAAAATGGGGGCCAGTTGAATCAAGACAAATGTATTTATTTATGAAGCAAATGCATGTTTAAGCACTTTGAAAAATATTAAATTCTATACACAAATACATTTTCACATGGGAAATGATCTTTATCTGTCTGTATATTTTCCACATTAATCTCACATTGGATCACAATAAATGCAAAAATCTGTACCCAAAAGAGACAAAATACAAAACATCTCCAAAACATCTAGGAACCTGAGTATTTGTGTTTGAATAAACAGTCTCAAATAGTCTAAAATAACTTCTAACTAGTTTTAGTTTATGTCCTGAAGGAAAAAACAGCGCTTGCAAGGCAGCAAACAGACTAAGTTTTAGGTAAGTTTATGTTTAGAACTTCTTTAGAACCATTTTGTCATCATGACTTGATTTCAGGTGAGAAATCACAATTCATCGTGCAAATATGACAGTGACATCATTCCAGTGGGTAGATTTTGAATGCTAAACATTCTTTCAGTTAGGGTCAATGGGAGATTTTCTAACTTTCATCTGAAATTTCTAACACACCAAAGCAATCTACAAATAAAGTTTGTACGTTAATCAGTTGGGGCCGAATTAATTGCAGAATTTTGTAGAGAACAAAAGGAAGAATATTAATACACCTTGCAAGCACTGCAAATAAAATAAAACAATGTTAAAGTGATAAGAGTTTACTGCATGTAAACATATGGGTTTGCTTTGTGTAGAACAGTGTTTATAGTGCAATTTGAAGTAATATGTTGTTGCACATGCCCTTGACTAACATCACCACACCAAGGTGGAGAGTCGTCAGGTTCTCGTTTGATCGTGTGCAGAAGGTTGGGACTCCTGAACTCACAAGCCAGCCGGATATCATGCTGCATGCAGCTTTTATTATCATTTGAAAATGCATATCCGTCCTGACTGCCGACAGGAGCGTCAGAGTGATTCATGCCTTTGTTCAGGACACACTTAAGAGGTCTGCTGACTCCTGCACACTGATACTTGTGGTGTCCGTTGATGGGAGGACTGATGACAGCTTTTCCTCTTTGATATGATGCACAATAGTCATAGTATTCAGCCTCGCTTTTCATCTGTGCATATTCAGGGCGCCAAAGCGTCCCGTATGCGTTACACCCGTTCTCAGAGTCTGAATCTTCTGTCTTAATGGCCACTTCAGGAATCATGTTAAAACATTCATTCTGCATGTACCTTCTCTCAGCCTTCCTGTTGACACAATAACTCTCAATCTTCTGCAATTCTGTGTTGCATCCGATTCGTGGTTTTCCAGAATGGCTGTGCTTATAGAAGCTTCCAGGCAGGTAGTTCTCATTTGGCCCCGTGCGTAAGGCAACAGGACAGCGGGTGTCCCACAAAGGATCAACAGCTTGCAGTCTAGAAACACAGAAGTTGAGCGGCTCGTCTTGGGTTTTGCAGCCCTCTCCTCTGTACTTCCTGTTGGTCAGGGCTGAACACGAACCGTCATGACCAGATGAGCTTGTCCAGTTAAGATGTAGCATGTCTTCACTGTCAATTGAGCCATGGGAAACCTGTTGCCTTTTATCACTGAAGATGGTACAAGTTAAACTGATTAAAAGACCATTTCTACACACAAATTACATTTTGTCTTGTGTTAATCTTTGTGTACATTGTTTTTGGATACTACTATACCAATACCATGGTATATCAACATGGTAATCATACAGTACCGCTGCTGTACTTCAAAACTTCAAAAGTTTGGGGTCAGTAAGATTTTTTAAATGTTTTGCAAGACTCTTATGCTTAGTAAAGCTACATTTATTTGATCAAAAAATACAGTAAAAACAGTAATACTGTGACATATTATTACAATTAAAATAGCTGTTATCTATTTAAATATATATTATAAAATGTAATTTATTCCTGTATGGTAAAGCTGAATTTCAGCATCATTACTCCAGTCTTCATTGTCACATGATCCTTGAATAAATCATTCCAATATGCTGATTTGCTGTTTAAAAATTTCTTATCAATGTTGAAAACAATTGTGCAGCTTAATATATTTTTTGGAAACACTTTTTCCCAAGACTCTTTGAAGAATATTAAGTTCAAAAGAACAGCATTTATTTAAAATAGAAATTTTTGTATAATTATTAATGTCTTTATTGCCACTTTTGGTCCATTTCATGCATTAATTCTGAATAAAATTACTTATTTAAAAAAATAAAAAATTGTACTGACCCTAAACCCCAAAAACACAATACATGCACAATACATTATATAATGTGTGTTCACAAAATCTTTAATTGAAATGAAATATTTATAAAGTTTTCTTGTTTAATATCCAGTTTTAATTCAAATGAGTTATGAAGTTTTATGTTGATCTTATGTTGTCTTCAGTTTTTTTGAGCATTTAAATTGCATGCAATTATTTTAAATTTACAATGAATATTGCAAAAATAGTCTCCAGAAAAAAAAAAACAATAAAAAGTAAACAATATTCTTTTTGTAACTTTCAATTTCATAATTCTATGCAAAAATGCAGATGGATAGACAGGCAGAATGTGTATCTGCTGCCACACCTTTTGTGTTTGCTCTTCATCATCATACTCTTCATCTTGAGCTCCATGATGGAGGGCAGGACTACAGGAACAGCCACACAGAACAGAGCGAGCTGAGGCGGCAGCAGAGCTCCAGAGTCCGTCTTCCTCCTCTGACCCTGCAGGAACTTCAGACTGCCCTGAAACTGCATGTTCTACAGGAGAAAGGAGCAAATCAAAACGAGACAAACTCAGTCGACATACTGTGTGGAAATGTACGCTTGGGAAGGTCTGAGCCTGATAATTAGAGCTTCTCAACCTTAATTAGAGACATCAGATCAGAGTTTGAAAAAGATCATGAAACCACTAAAGTTAAATATTTTGAGGGATTTCATGACTGACCAGGAAGCCGGAGGTGCTGTCCAGCAGGCAGCGGACTCGAGCGACGAAGCACCGTGTGAGAAATGGAGACAATTCAGGAGGAACGCCATCAGGCACTTCAGCACTATACAGATGACCCGTCACAACATCCTCATCTACTAGAACGCACACAAAAACAAGACACGGTTCGGAAACAGATGACTTAAGTGTGTAATGACAGATGTGTGCATATTTTCCATGCAATCATAACAACTGGAGCATATTAGCTTAAAAATAGATGCAAAAGCACCAAAAAGTATCATAAAAACAGTCCATACAATTTTTGCAATATATTCCCAGTCTTCTGAAATCATATGCAGTGTGCTATATAGGGTTAAATGGTAATTATCGACACACCAGTGTCTTGCTGGCCAGGGTTCATCGCCCAATGGAGCTGCCTGTGAAACTCCTGTCGCTCCTCCACATGGATATAATCAAAGACCTTCTGATGCATCACGTCTGTCTGCCAGAAAAGATCACACACACCAACACAAAACCAAAACATGTTTATTTCAGAAGCAGCTCCCGCATCAGCGCGTTTTATGTTGTCTGCAGTGACCTCTACACGGTTGCATGGAACAACTGCTCTGAAGTCTATATAGTCTAATTCAGTTTTACATCAAACCACATTAGAAACATGACTGATCGAAATTTCATTGTGGAGCCTTTTCTGTCACTTTAACTGCTGGCAAAACCTTTTTCAAAAGGCATTTTACACTGTGAGGTCCTTGGCAGAGAGTCGAATGAGTTCATAATTCATGAAATTATTACCGTGCATTTGCTTCGGGTTACTATTAATAATCATTCAGATGTCAGAGCTGTGGCACAGAGCAGTGCATCACTAAAAGCTGACATATTAATAGCTGTTGTGCTTGTAATAACCCGTGTTTGCGTTCAACATAGGATAATAACAGGGACATGACCTATCAAATAAAAGCCAATAAAATCAAGTAAAACAAATTTTAAATAATTTTTAAAAAATAAAATATTTTTTAAATAAATAAATTAAAATAAAATTGACAAATTAAAAATAAGCAAAATAAATATATATATATAAAATTAAAAAAATTATTTAAATAAAACTTAATTTAATTAATAAATCAAATTTAAATGCAAAAAAAAAAAAAATAAAAAAAAAAAAAAATAGAATCCTCTAACTGATTTCCTTTGATCTGTGATCTCATGTATAATGCACACAGTATGCTTGAACCCACAAATCCCTTTTCACAGCCCCATGTGTTTGTTGCGTGACACCAGGGCTGCTTGCATGCGGACAGACGTGTCTCTACACTTAAGAACAAAACAAAAGCCTGAAATACCAGCCCACATGACCATACCCGCTGTTCATAAACAACAAACTCTCCCTAAAATATTCAACCTTTCCTTTATTTTCCAGTGTGGGACATGCAAGACTTTTAGCACACTTTCATGACTAACACACCCCTGTGTCATCTTAATTTCCAATCAAAATTTCCTTCTTGGACGAGATGGTTTGTTTGCAGAGGAAGCCTGACTCTTTGAAGGCTGTGAGAAAGTCTTAAATTAACCGAGGGGTGAAAGACGTAACTATTTTTACACATTATGGTGGAAGAGGCTTTGAACACGACATACTTCTGTGTTTTCCAGTCAACCGCAGATGGCGTGAGTATTTCTTATACAACCACACATGATTGTTGTTTAGATTTCTCTAATGAGACTGGAATTTTATTTGAGAACTGTTTAAAAAGGTAAAATGAGTCACGTACTGGAGTTATACATTATTTGTTTGGATTGTCACACATGAACGCTAAATACACATAATGCTACAATAACAGCAGTGCAGTGAAATACCACCCTCTCTCTCTATATAAATATATATGAAAAATAAACTCATTAAATGTAAGCATTTGAAAAAGTTACGGGATGTTTAGATCATAAACATTTCATTATTCATACATGTTTTATTTGTTGATTATAGGATCTCATTTGAGGGTTACCTGATGAAATCCCAGGTAGTCAACGATGGTGGATGATGCATAGAAAATAACACCATCTGAGCTCACAATCAGCGCAAATCCAGGGAGAGACTACAAGATATGAAATATGTGGCAACACTCATGTCACTAAAATCGTATGTGCAAAAAAAAAAAAGAGATATTTTTTTCCAGTAGAATGGGCCAAAGAATTTCAATTAACCACAAGGAAATCTATAAATTTTTCTTTGACACAAAACATTTCTAAACTGCAGTGAAGGAAACTCCAGTCATAAGCCCACAGAAAAGCAGTCACCTTTAGGAGAAGATCACTCTCTAAGACATGGGGCAGGATATCTTTCTTGTGCGCCGAGGTCAAGGCATCACTGTTGCAATTTTCATTCTCTTGGACCGCTGTGAGGAACAAGAGCACAGAAGACAGAGAAGGAGATAAAGACAGAGATACATGGATATAAAATAAATGTGACCCTCTTTGTGAAATCCAGGCTAAAGTCTCAAAATCTAATTATGAGATAACAAGCACCAAAGTTTTGAACAGTTTTTTTAAACAAAGATTTTTAATAGGAAACCCTCTGTCTCATTTATGTCTCACAAATATAGAGAAGCAGGACAGTTGCAATCGACAAAACCTGCTAATAAACCTTCTTCATTAAGCATCTACTCTTAGTCAATCCATTTCAGATGCACTTTCCCAATTTCATGATCGGTTGAGTATGACTGAAGCATTGCAAAAAAATAAGGCAGCCCAAGTGCTCTTCATTAGTCGTGCTATTCTAAAACGAGCAAGATAAAAATCATATGAAATAATTCAATTTTTCTTCAAGTTAATTTTGTGGGAACGTCAATGCCAAACATCAAAGCGAAGAAGATAACCACAAACAGACTGAGCAGATTTATTCAGCGATGTTTATACAACTCAAATATATCATGCATATAATCTGGATTTAAACCAGAATTTTTTTCTTACAAGCAGCCATTTTAATTTGACAAAAACATTCATTCTTCCATCATTTTAAGCTGTAGATCTGAAGAGCACAGTCTTCTGGAAAAGAGAGGTTTCTCTAACTGCTGTAGAGTTAATGCCATAAATATATATATATAAATATAAAAAAAATACAAATGATAAAGATTTTCGACATGTGTACCGTTCAGAGTTGCTAAACGGTAACTCCATATGTCTGACTCTCAACCAAACCTAAATATATTATCATTCACACACACTTAACTCAAACCTGTGCTCAATAACATGAGGGAAATCTCTATCATCTCTCTCTAAAGACATCCTCGGTTCATTCACTTCATGTCTGCTGCCAAACAAGCCCAAATCTATAGGTGGATGAGCTACTTTTCACAAAATGTCTGTCCACAGGCAGCCATTTCACCACAGAGTTGTTTTGATGAGGGGATGGAAATAAAAACCAGATCTGCTCTTGACAATTGAGGTTAGATTTACGAGCAGATGTGTGTTTGTACGCAGTGACTCAACAGACTCACTCTCTCTTTTTCCCTGTACTTTGTACCTCACTAATGTCTTTAACATAAAAATCTCATCAAGCACATGCACAGGATTTACCTTCACTACCTTGACCCACAACACTAGACCCCACTGACTTTCATTGAACAAATCCCTGTAATTGTCATGGAGTGACAAAAACGACTTACCTCATGAATATCAATTAGGTTGCACACAAACAATTTATCACAATCTTGAAAATACTGTATTGCTTCGGAGATCATGTCTGAAGTAGAGTATTTGCCTAACCTCAAGTCAAACTGAGCTGTAAACAATAATATTCAGTTTAGAAATGTCCAAAAATAATCAAAGCAGTGATGACAAATAAATAGTTATAACAATTCAAAACGATAAAATTCCAGTGTATTATAGCACATTTTAGTACAAAAATTCCGAAAGTGTCCAAAGACATTTCTTACATAAAACTTTACTGGAAAAAACTCAACATGTTTAAACAAATACTACAAACGTAAACTGGAGATGAGTGTGTGGACTTCATTCTATGATTCTATTCTCTTCTAAAATATAATGCACACACACAAATCATTTCATTTTTTTCTAGCATTTTCCTTTCTTTGCTAATGTCCTTTATATCCAAAAATTTTAAGGAATGTAGCACTCGGATGAATTCAGTTACTTCACCCATTATGTGTGTGCTGAAGGTAGAATAGGGGATACAAGAGGAGAAGTATTTATAGACTTATTTGTACATTGCTTGTCTCCTGCTCTCTGATGGACAGATCATTAGATCATTTTCACTGGCATCTCTCTGAGGTCAGGCTTTGGTGAACTACAGTCACGCAAACCCAGCTTTACTACAGGCTCTTAAAGGGCCAGAGCTTCCTTTAAACACAAATGAAAACTGCCCAGACTAAGAGACTGACCACCCATACACCCAACATTCTGGAGTAAGAATTTTTAATTTTGTCATTTATGCTTCCCAAGGCTGTTTATTTGATTAAAAATACAGTAAAAATAGTAATTTTGTGAAATATTACGATTTAAAATGGTTTTGTATTTGAATATATTTTAAAATGTAATTTATTCCTGTGATGCAAAGCCAGTCTTCAGTGTCACATGATCCTTCCGAAATCATTCTAAGATGCTGATTTACATTACTTTTTATTTTCAATGTTGAAAACAGTTGTGATGCTTAATATTTTTGTCAACCATGATATTTTCTTCAAGATTCTTTAACGAAATCCATCTATCCAATTTAACAATTCTCCTATCCTTCAATTCATACCATCAAACCTGGTGAATTGGTCACGTGACACAAACATAACAGATCACTGAGCAGCCACATGTGCTCCGATGGCAGATTATTTCACATCACTAGCACTAATGACAACGGCTTTCCAACTGAACTCGGGTTAACCTTGCCAAAGAGGGGTCAACATGTGCGTTTTGTGAACTGCGTTTTGTCTGTGTGTGAGAGAACCTGAGTTTGGAAACAGTCTTCACATGAGATCATGCATCAGTCTGCTGGCACACGGCTCTGTTTACGGTATTAATCTTGTTTTACATGACTGTTATTATAAATTATGTTTTATTGAGCATTGCATACTGATTTGAAAACTTTTCCCAGGAATGCTTCCCAATCCCTAAATGGCATTTATAATAATGAACACAGCACAAATAAATTTAAAAATGTCATTTATTTAGTGACTGACAGTCAGTCTCCAAGATGCATAACAGGCATGAAAACAGGGACTGGGGGGACTCAGGATGTGTTGCAAGGAGAAAATAAAGGATTTGCACAAAGTCTCACCATGTCAGGCGAACATTATTACAGTTGTCATGCAACAGAACACTCCGTTATAATGTATCTGGGTCATTTTTACTAGTCGTTTGCACGACATTGTGTGCAAAGGAACCGCCTTCCAGTTACCAACAAACACGGAGCCCATAAATGTTCTTACTGGAGGTTTTGATGTTGACAATAAATATCTCAGCTCTTTAGAAGCAGCATTTTATGCTGCGCTTTGCATTTTGTTGCTAACAAAGAGCTGTTTGAATGGTCAGGGTGACAAAATACATAATACTAGCATTTTAAGGGAATTAAAACGCATTCGGATCATATGCACATAAACTGAAAATAATCTTTTTTAGAAACAACTTTACTCAGAAATTGCAAGTAAATTTCAGAATATTTTTTTTTAAGTTGAAAGGCTGAAATAGTTTTTTCATGTAAAACATGCTCCAATAACCTTTGAAAACTGATCTTTTTTTTTTTTTTTTTTTTTTACAGTGTATGCACAACAGAAAGATCAAATATGGATTTATCCAAGGGATAACTAAGATCAGGGATTTCTCATGCAAGGGAGGGGGAAAATCCTCTGTCCCATGCTAAAACAGATGTTTGGAGACTCACGCACTTGCATGATGCTGGACGCTTGGATCATTTATCAGTTTCTAGCACACATTCTTACATGATGAAAACAAACAGAGGAATGTTTCCAGGACAGAGACGCAAGATGGAATTTTCCTGATTTGCACGCAAGAAGAATTTGCCAAGAAGGGTCTGGCGGCTGCCAAGTGTCTGCACAACTGTGAGTTCACTGGGGGGAAATTTTAACATGATACTGGACACACAGTGAGGAAGAGCACCAGAGCCAACATCATTCCCTCGTGAAGAACAATCACCCTGCTGCTGTCAGCCCTGTCTTCAACTGATGACAAATTCATAATGTAAATTCCTACATTATTAAAATGACACCTCTTTTCAAGAGTTTTCAAATGTCACAAACAATGTCTTAAACTGTGCTCAGTTTTGCCAAGAGATCTTAAAATGAACTCTGATATGTCTCAAATTCTTCCAAGACTGAATTATCTAATCCATGTTATACAAGTAACTCGTTAACTTACTTTTTTAAATTGATACTTTTATTCAACAAGGATGGATGAAATTGGACAAAAGTGAGACTGAAGACGTTAATAGTGTTACAAAATATTTCTCTCAAATAAACACTATTCACCAAAGATACTAATTAAAAAAAAAAAAAAAAAAAAAAAAAAAACAACATCATATGATACATATCATATCTTTTTTTTTTGCTCTAAAGACAGTCATGCATATCCATTTTTTGAGCCAAAGAAAAAGTCTTCTTAGAAAAAGGTCGATATTTAAATAAAACAACTGAAAGCTCTCCTAAGCTATGAAAGAAAAAATCATTTGGGATTGTACATATCATTGGAAACCACTAAGGTGACGAGAAATTCAAATGAGAAGGACAAATTTTAAAACACTTACTGAACACAATATTTATTCAATTCACTTAAAATGCAAAGATAAAAAAAAAAACACAAAGGGCTTATTCCTTGAGAAAAACTGCAGATTTTGGATCTTAGCTTGGTCTATTACTGGAAAAACTGAAAATGTTAAAAGCACTCAATCAAGTGGTTATCAAACGGCCACATGTGGCCACTAAAAAAAGTGGATTGTGAATGGTCTAAACAGAAGCACCAAAGCTGATCTGCATCTTCCCCCTCTTAGTGCTTTTCTCAAAGATGGGGACTTTGCCAGGCTGCAGTCACGCAAACGCTCCCCAGGAGCCAGTGGAGCATTCATTACCCATAACCCCCTTCTCTTCAACATCCCACACACATACTCACTCTCACTCACTCACTCTCTCTCTGGATCTCAATTACTCCCTGATGTGCAGTTTAAGCTGTTATTCACACACTGCAACTAACTCTCAAAGTACATTAGCATTTTCTAAAGGAAACAGTAGTGCTTAAAATAGTGTTTAAGTTGAGAAAGCTCAGGTTTTAGACTCAAACAAAATGCTGCTTCACCAAACATTGTCCTAGTCCTGAGATTTAGCGTGCATCTTGCTCTGTAAGAAAATTCATAAAAAACAGATAATGTTCTGGGCTGGCATAAAATTGCCGGTACATTTCCATAAAGTTCCAGAAAATGCATTCATATTAACCCCTTAACGGCCACCCCCCCCCCCTTTTGAAAATAGACTTGAAAGTGCACTATTTAAAGTTAAATTGTTATAATTCATGAACGCTTTTGAATAGACCTAAGGTTGGTCTCTTTTTAAAGAAGACAATCAGCAGATTATTGCATAAGTGAAATCATTTAAAAAAAAAATGAAAGTAAAAAAAAGTTATAAAAGTTTAAATTTACTGTAAAGAAAATGTACTGTACTATTTTTAATTTATTTTATATATTTAATCCAAGTTTGGCATAAAATTAAAGCCATGTGTCATATGGCTTTATAAGCCATATTATAAGCTTTATAAGCCATATAAATTGTGTTCCAAATTTGAAGTTGATATAAAAAAAATTGAGGTTACTATGCAATTTTGTTTAGGCGTTATACCACAAACAGCCACCGGGTGCCATCCAAACACCATTAAATTTTTTTAATGCATTATTCTGTCACAAATGTATAAATTTCTCTCTCAGTATTACTCCGATCACAAAATAAGACTCAGACCTTTCCGATGATATGTATTTTGTCAAGATTATAAAAAGTTTTGATTCTATAAGACCGTAATACATTTAGAATATGACACCTCCCACTAAGGGGAAGGAGCCCGCTAAATGATTTTAAAGTAAGGTAACGCAATGTCCGATTTCAAAACGGTTTTCACAGGAGGAATTTTGAGGTTTTAAGCTTTCAAATGATATATAATATATGATGATTACTAAAATATGTGATAGGAAAATAAGGAAACGAATAGAATTTTTGTGTCAAAGGTCAGAGCTCCTGTTACGGTGTATATGTTTTGAGGTGCACTCTTGTCATAAATTAATCTATTACTGCTCCTACATCATTTTTAACAACAAACAGTGGTAAAATATATATTTAGGAGTCTTGGACCTTTCCAACGATATATAGTTTGTCATGATTAGATTTGGATTTAATTGTAATATATTGAAGTAAAGTTAGGTGTCGTGACAGTTAAGGGTTAACAAGGTATGTTGAGTAGTATTTTAACAATTATTTCAACACATGTCGGCCTGTGTCATCTTTTAAGTTTAAAGGTGGCTATAGATGGTCAAATAAATATATGAAAGAAAAGACCAATGACAGTTCAGTAACTAAATAAAACACAAAAAAGATCTATGACAAATATGTATTTAAAAATGTTGTACTTTCAGTTTAATTTGCTATAACATTTATACTTTAATAAATATAAAGGAATAATTCAATCAAAAATGTAAATCCATATTCCAAACCTCAAAATAAATGTGTTATTGCAGGTGTAAAAATAATTTTACTTTTTTGCATGAACTATTCCTTTACAGTTATTAAAGTATAAAGTATAAAGTTTATTTTTAAAAAAAGCAGCTGAAATTAATAATTATTACTATTATTATTATTGCAAAACAGCTTGATCATGATGATCATTAGTCTCGTTATCATTAGGCATCAGTGCATGCTGGTGTATTAAGATTCTGAGCAGATGTGTGTCTAATAGTAGTGCTGCCAGTAACAAGATCTGCTGCAAACTTTAAGCAATGGTGTTAGCAAACAGAAGCACTGCACACGGTGGATCTCTGCTATCATTACACGCTTCCCTTCAGGAGTCACTCATTGTGACTTCACTTTAACAATTAAAACGTCTGCAGCACAAACTGTGCAGGTTGTTACAAACTTGAGTATAATACTTGAGGTTAGTGGTTTGTTTAAATCACTAATCATATGTATGAGCAATAATGATGTTTGCATTGGCAAGCACTAAATGAGCATCATTCATCCTGAAAGGAAATACAGAAAAGCTTGTGAGGTCAGTTTACACCCTCCACATCCCGAGAGGCCAGGAAATGTGTTGGAATTCATCTGGCCAAGCGACAATCAAAATTATTTGATTATAATTGTATGGAACAAGCATCTAAAAATGGTGTTGGGCCAACAAAGGCTTTCATAGGGTTCCCCGCTGTGTTTTAAGACTTGTGGTGGAGAATGAAAATACAGTGTGTCTGGATCAGACACGGCTTCAGTCATGCACAACCAATCTGCACAGTAACTCACAAGACAGGCACGGGCTGAGAGGAGAAAAATAAAGGAAAATTAGCTACTTATGCTTTACCGATGTAAACCTAAATTCATGTAAAGGGATAGTTCACCCAGAAATGATAATTCTGTCATCTTTCACTCACCCTCATGTCATTCTAAACCTGTGAGCATTTCTGTGGAACATAAATTCCTCAACAACAATCTTCAAAATAAATGGTTTTATTCATAATTATTTCTATTGCCTTTGAAATATGGTATATGTGAAAGTGTATTGCTGAATGTACTGACAAACATTTATGGCAAACTAAAATATACTTTAATGTAATTTCTATTGAAACTTGTATGTCACAAAGATATGTTTAATTACTTTCTATATTTCATCATTACATTATTTTGTAATGATGAAATATAGAAAGTAAGAATATAGAGCTTAAAGTAGCAGGTCTGATATTCGAGTTTATATTTAAACCTGTGACTTGAATCTCATTGCTGTTTTGGAGAAACAACTGAGACACAAGGGAAAAGTGATTTTTCTTTCCTACAGTCAAAGACTGATTGACCCACCTCCCCATTTTACAACAAAGATCAAGCAAGTGTTGAATAAATGAGGTTCTGGTAAATGAGACATCATAAAATTATTTAATTATTAGCAAAAGTTTTTAAATTTAACCGGTCTACCAGTAGGAAAGCAAATTCTTCAACGTGACAGTTTTTTTTTTTCATTTAAAAACGAAAACCTTTCCATGAAACCCTTTTTGATGACATTCCAGTTTCCATTTTAACTTCAAACCTGACAAGAATTTCTGACATACTTCATTGCCTTGTCAATAATTTACGGCTTGAAAGGTGACAGAAAATGAGATCAGACCAAAAACGCAAATGGCCTTGAGAAGATGAATACATTAAAATGCTGATGTTTGAATGTAATACATGCATCAATCTTTACGAACTGAAAGATCAAGGCTGACACAAACCGAGCTCCGTGAAGGTTCAAGTTCTTCAGGGTCGGATCTTGCATTATAAATGACTATTCATGACAGTTATGAATTTCACCATCTAAAGTGGGTTGGGTAAAATCTATCCAAAATCTCAAATACACAAACCTGTGCAAAGACGCCTGGAAACGATAAATAAATAAATGTGACGTGACTTTAAATTATGAATAGCATGGCAATCTACGGTCAACACTGCATATTGCATATGATGCTGGGCACACAGCTTTCCTTCCTTTTTAGTTGCTAAAGGTTGTTTTTATTACTCTCATTACTTTGTTATGAGTTCAGTTACATTTGAGAGATGCCCACCTGCCAGCACACAAATACTGTCGACGCCATCTGACGTCCCCTCAAGAATTTCACGTATAAACACATAGTTTGTCTTCGTGATAATGCCATATACAGTTTTGGGTGTTTCATTTTATTTTATGAAAGTTTCAAGTGCAGTTAATTATTTTCGTGCATACGGACGACGGTGGTGTTGAAGCTCTTTTATTTGCCGTCAAACGGTTGATCACTGCCGTGTGTGTGTGTCCTGTCGCAAAATGTGGCGAAAAGTCCTACACGACGGTAATAGTTTGATTAAGTACCGCACTTCAATAATGCGACTAAAATAGGAATACTCCACATGTCTTAATTCGATTTGTGTTTACTTCGATTATGACTTTAGCTGGATTAAGGTAATCAAAAATCTCTGTTTACATGGTAGACTCTTAATCAGAGTATTGTCTTAATCGGATTATTGATGTCCATGTAAGTAAGTAAGTAAAATGTATTTATATAGCACATTTATCTCAGCAAAGCTGACCAAAGTGCTGCACAAAGTCAAAGATAAACATAAAATAAGCAAGACAGATAATACAGTAAAACAATACAACATAGATAAAATCCAATTAAAATGCCTGGGAATAAAAATATGTTTTCAACTTCGTTTTAAAAGTTGTAATAGAAGGTGCAAGGCGGATGTCTAGTGGCAGTTGATTCCAAAGACGGGGGGCAGCAATTGAAAAAGCCCTATCACCCTTTGTTTTTAAGCGTGAACGCGGGACAGCTAAGAAAGCCCTGTCAGAAGATCTTAGAGATCTGGAGGATGAAAGTGGAGTAAGATGATCTGTGAGATAAGATGGGGCTTGACCATTAAGTGCTTTAAAAACAAACAACAAAATTTTAAATTGAATTCTAAAATGGACAGGAAGCCAGTGAAGAGAGGCTAAAATTGGTGTAACGCGATCAGTTGTAAACGTGGTCACTGATCCGTTAGGACACGGTCACAACAAACAGCACGTGAGTGCAAGAGGGCAATCTCTACATTACATTAAGCTACACATGGACCTGCCCTTATATGGCTTCTCCTGAAATAAATCTCATTATTATACATGGCAGAAGAACTGCATGTGTATTTACCAGCATGTTTGGCCAGCTTTCCCCCCAAAGTACAATAAAACCTATTTTTAAAGTGAACTAATTTATTTTTAAAGTTATGCTGCTTTGTATTATAAATAATTTAACATGCAAACTAAGAATATGAGCTAAAAATTTAAAGGGGCAGGTGGGAGGAAAAATTCAAGAGGGGGAAATGTTTTTCATAAGCTTTTGAAAATTAAATATATATATATATATATACACACTACATATAAAAATGTAAACACAACAGAACGTACTACTAATTTATCCCAAATCAAAACCACAAAACATACAAAAAGACAAATCAAATTTTATGGATATGCTCGAGTGAAACACAAAGATGAGTTTGAGTCAGTTAACCAACATCAAGTTTATTTTAAAGTGTTCAAATAATTTTTGGGAGCCAATGTAATTCAGTTTTAGCAGGGAAATTTGCCAGGAAACATTCCTTCTTACCTTGAAAGAAGCTCTTAACCCGCAGGAAGCTGACGCTGAGCCTCAGCACTGAGAGTTTGTCCAGTTTGGAGATGACATCTGCACTGAAGGGCAGAAGACTCGCCAACCGATCCAGTTCTGCATTCAGACGGTCGCGATGACGCTTGGACGGATTTGATTTCTGACCTGCTTTCTCTGGTTTCCTTAAGATATAAACCATATCATAAACCTGTGTGGCATCCAAAGTTCTAAATGGTACAGAAACATGACAATTACGTAGTAATAACAACAACAACAACTATTATTATTTTTTTGTGATCAATATTTTATTAAACTTAACACAAAAGTGTACACATTTCTTTGTTACGTAGCAAATATATACATATGCGTGTACTCAAAAATAGAAAACATTATAATTATTATTACCACCACTACTTCTAGCCATAATAATGATATAATAGTAATAACAATATTATACACATTTATTATCATTAGCGAATTTTCTATTTGTATTTATTATTTGTATTAACACTAACAATAAAACAGTCATGGCAATAAAAAACCTTGAAATGAATGTAACATGAACTGAAAATAATTTACTATTATTGTCATTAACAATAAAATTTACACATTTATTATCATTAATGATTTCTCTCACTGTTTTGGATATTTGCACTGATGGTTTGTCAAAACAGTCGTGCTAATAAACTGATAAATACTCAACTGTTTCTGCACAGGTTTTCTCCTTTTCCTTCCAGCGTACAGACAGTCTCCAGGTGGAATCATTGTTCACTTCTCCAAATAGCTCAACACTAAGATGCTCTTTTTAGTTCCTGGCAAACAATATTAAACGTGGAAAAACCAGACGGAAACAGAATAAAGGAGGTGTGGAAGTGTAACAACAAACAGATACGCAATAAAAAGCTGATAATTTTTTTTTTTTACACATCGCCTCAGAGAAGATATAGATTGTCAAGCTCTGTAGTTAACAAATACTGAACATATAAGAAATGAAACTCACCAAAATCCACATTCAGCCGACGATAACGGTTGAAATAACTTAAAATAATTGCTTGAAACTTAGTCGAATCATCCCGAGTGTCAAAAAGATGGAATAAACTCTTGATATGACAGCGACATCGAGACCGCTGATGTTTTATAGCGCGTTTCAGGTGGCGGATCTCAGCACGCGCATCCTCACGCGAACATTACGCAGTAGCTATGCACGACGCACGCACAGCGCAAGCGACGCGAACAAAATAGAACGTTCTGCTAAACTGGTCCAGCGAACCTGTACAAAACAACAGTGAAGAGAGAAACACTTTCAATCTATTACAACTGTATTTTATTACAATTCTATTGTGATACTATGAAAGTGTTGAAGAGTGTGACAGAGGGTCTGATTTCACAGAAATCGTTTTAAAATAAGAACACACATGCCATTTAAAAACAATATTTTATATATAAAAAAAAGTTTTATTAATTCATTAAAATTTTACATAACTAAACATTCTTTTCTATGCAGAGCTCAGTTCGAGGATGCTGCATTCACACAAATTCAAACTTGATTTTTTTTTTTAATTTTAGAAGACTATAAAAACAAACGATGTGATTTGCAAAATAAAGATCAACATATCATCTATGATGCCTTCATGTTCAGATCTGACAGAGATTAAGTAAATAGCCTAGTGTGAGTGCCTTTTCATTTTTGTAAAATTACCCATTTTCATTTCCCCCAAAATGCTTTACATTTATCTTTTAATTTAAATAACAACTTCATAAACAACTTTTCTTTGTGTAATTTGCCATCTATATGATGTTTGATAGGTTTAAAACGTTTTCTACTGCACTTTGTTTTTATGTACTTCTCAATATTAAAGATACTGGGATCCACCGCCATCTAGTGTTCAATAAACAAATGACAAATGCAAAACAAATCTATTTATTTTTTTCTGATTCACTCAATCAAAAATGTTGCATATTACATTAGTCATGATTTAAGATTATAGAAGCATCAGTAGGTAAAAATGAGCTTGACTAGTCTTCCAGTATATAATTGGGATTCACCACCAGAAACGGATCCTCCTCCACGACGGGCTCATCTCCATCCTTACTGATCTTCTTCAGTCCTGTTTTAGTCAGCTCTATGATGACATGATCCTTAAAAAGAAAACGTTGCAGGCATGTTACACTGCTTCAGTTCAAATAAACGATGCATTAAAGCCGATTAAAGAGTGATACATGCAAACTAACATAATGAATGAGTCTGTACAGCACTTTCTCAATGAGATTCTTCTTGGTGACGAGTTCAGCTTCTGAATCAATTTCACTCTCCATTTCCTTCAGGTACCAGTTAATGAGCTCGCTTTTCTTCAGAGACGACTCCTCATCCACTAAAACACAAATAGAGCAAGTAAAAAAGCAGATTATACATGTTTATTTCATCGTTCAGTATATGCTCTTTATAACTTTAACTAGATCTACACAACCTGGTGTCCGGAATCATTTGAGATCAAAATTAATTCCAAAAATTAGCCCAAACTAAGAAAATTAACTAAGAAAATTGCCAACCAGTAAGTTGAAAAGTCACTTTAAGAATTTTAAAGTAAAGCATGGTTTAAATTGCAAAATAAAAATGACAGACTGACTCTCTCATTTGTAATAAATAAATACAAAATAATTAAAAATAAATAATATTTTGTTTCATTTAATATTAAAATAATGTAAAAAAATTCTGTATAAAAAAATTAAATAAAAATAATGTAAAAGAGGTATAAAACGGATGGACAGACATTGTTATAGCAATGGAACAATCGGGGCTCACGTTGTTCCATCTTTTGCATGTGCAGCACCAGCAGGTTGGAGATCCTCTTGTACTCGGCGAATGACATTCTGAGAGCAGGTTTGGCTGCCGCTGGCTTCTCCTGCTTTTCCACCGCATCAGTGCCCATGGCCTCCACTGGATGGCCGTTCACTTCAGCTCCATTCTGACCTTCTGTCTCTTTACCAAACAGGTCATTCTGATCTGTGGAAGAACAACCCAAATCAGTCATGTTACAGTCATGATCTCTGATGTTTGATTTTTATGAAACCATTGCTGGTAAAGTGATACTTTTGTGACAGACTAGAGTGGCACAAAGTATTTAGACAATTGTTTGCAAACAAATAAAGCTTATTTTTTACTGTTAGAGTAGAGATTTATTATACTGAGAATTTTGACAAATTACCTCATTTCACAAAAAAGGGACTAAATAGTATAAAAGCTTCCCATCTCACCATTCACATTGTCATCCTGCTCCTGGTCAAAATTAATGTCAGGGGAGTCCACGCGAATAATAGACTTATTTAGGAGTCTAAACGCCTCTTTCACATGTTTGGGTTGAACCTTTCCAAAGGAAGAGGAGGAGGACACATTCCAAACTTTACATAAGCTATGTTTGATGCATATTGGTGCATGTGGGAACATCATCCACCATACCTCGTCTGAGCAGTAGAGTCTGGCCATGGCCTCAGACAGACGCAACATGCTCTCCAGCTGCCTCACTGTGATCCGCCAGGCTGATTTGGTGGTTCCACCTCCATCCCGCTGCCGCAGACGCTTGTACTGGTCCACCACGAACTCCTGAGCCTCTGGGGTGATCTACAGATGCAGGGTTATGAGGTCAATTATCTTATTCATTATCATTAATCATCATTTGTCATTCCAAACCTGTATGACTTTGTTCTGAATGTCTAGCTCCAAAAATGACAAAAAAAAAGATCAACAGCAAAGGACAAGGTTTTAGTGAATAGCAATTGGAAAAACGTATAGCATCTTGCCTTTGGCTGAAACTGCCGGACGAACAATATGTATCTCTGGATTTCTTCAGTACTGTAAACTCTTTCTACCGACTCAATGTTTCTGGCATGAAGATCTACAATCCGCCGGGCGATGGCGTAGTCTGTAACCTGGTAGAAGAAAAAAATAAAAAAAATAATTTTGATTCTCTCTTTACTTTACATATGCACAACAGCATTCAGTTAGATTTTTTAAATGTTTTTGAAAGATGCCTCTTCTGCTCACCAAGGCAAATAAAAATAAATTGAAAAATTGTGAAATATTTCAATTTAAAATAACTGTTTTCTATTTGAATATATTTTAAAATGTAATTTATTCCTGTGATGCGCAGCTGAATTTTCAGCATCATTACTCCAGTCTTCAGTGTCACATGATCCTTCAGAAATCATTCTAATTGATTGATTTGCTGCTCAAGAAACATTTCTTATTATCAATATTAAAAACAGTCGCGCTGCTACATATTTTTGTGGAAAGCATGATACTTTTTTCAGGATTCTTTAAATGAATAGAAACTTCAAAAGAACAGCATTTATTTAAAATAGAAATCTTTAGTAACATCATGAAGGTCTTTACTGTCACTTTTGAACAATTTAATGCATCTTTGCTGAATTTATTTACTTTTTAACGCCATCCATGCCATCATCAAGGCTATTTTCATGGTAATCTCTGAATAAATTATACATGGTATACTATTAACAAAAGGTTATAAAAGACATTTCAGATGCACACTAGACAAAAATTCTAAAATACATTCAGGTGATACATTTTTAAATAAAAGAGTTAAACACACCTCTGAATAAAAGCATTAATCTTTGCTGAATAAAAGGCATTCATTTCTTTTTTTTAAATATATGACCCAAATTTTAAGAAATGAAATGCTGAAAGATTGTACCTCATTGCATTCATCCACCAGTATGAAGAAGAGATCAAATCTGGACATGATAGGTGCTGACATGTTGACGTTCTGTTTGAGAGACTTGGCGCGGTTGTATCTGCCATCTATGGGGTTTGCAGCAGCCAGGATGGAGGTGCGAGCGTTCAGAGTGGCCTTGAACACACATACAGGTCAGACAAGGTGGATTATGGATTAAATAGACAATATTTTCAGACATTAGACATGTCTGACAGAGGGAGAGAGAGACACACACCTTAACGCCTGCCTTTGTGATGGAGATGGTCTGCTGCTCCATGGCTTCATGAATGGCCACCTGGTCCTTAAGGTCCATCTTGTCAAATTCATCAATACAACAAACCCCCTATAGACATAAAATAGACATTAAATATGCTAGGCCATCATATTTCAGGGATGTTCTGGGTGGTTGCTTATAGAGCTATAGGAGATTTTGCAATTCAGAATCCAGAATCCAGAATTCAGGTTTGCTGTGCTTGTTTGTAGGGCTTCACAATTTGCTCAAAATTGTGTGATTATATATCAATATAGCTATTAACACCACCACCATTAATAGTAATAGATAATATACATTATCGGCCAACATGAGGGCTCCTGCTTCAATGACGAACTCATGCGACTCCTCATCTTTGACCACAGCAGCGGTCAGACCGGCGGCACTGCTGGCTTTACCGCTGGTGTACACCGCTCTGGGGGCGAAATCCTCCACATGCCTGAGAGAAAACACAAATACATCCCAATCCAGCCATCAGACATCTGTATTTTACATTGTAACCCTCAGTAAAAGTGTTTCTCGCTCATTTTATTTACTTGAGGAATTGGCTCTTAGATGTACTCGGGTCTCCAACGATACACACGTTGATGTCGCCACGTAAAGATGTTCCCTCCATGGTCGTCTTGGCAACACCACCAAATAACATCAGCAGAATCCCACGTTTAATTTCATCATTACCTGAAAAACAAAGCCAAAAGCATTAAGCAGCTGTCAGTTTAACATAGAAGTTATAACTTGTATATTCCACTTTTTTTATTTCGGTTGTGATAAAGAAAATCAGTTTCACAGTTTGTGCACTTGATATTTTCTTCTAGTTATTTACCTATAGATAGATAAAGTCTTACTTCAGCATTGCAAAATAAGGTGAATAGAATATCCTGTGACCAATGAACAACACTGAGCATTGAGAACTGACCGTGAATGGTGGGGAAGAGACTTGTGCAGAGGTTGTGATAGAGATTCTTGTCTTGGCTCATCTCAAACACTTTCTCCCATTCCTGCACGGTCATCTGGTTCTTCACGCTCTCAGCTGTCTGATCCTCCTGACGAAGCGCCTTCCCTCCAAACTAAGAGAACGCAGAGGAACAAAAAAAAAATAAAAAATCAGAGCAACAGGTTCTGACCTATTTTTTTTATTATCAGTTGACAGCAAATGTCCAGTAAATGCATAAATAATATATATACAAAGCAATGAATATCAGCTACAGTTTGTGTTATGATAAACGGCTCTCACCCGTGGGTTGGTTGGGGCCACATGGTTAGCCAGGAAGGCCAGTCTGTAGGAGAGTTCTCGGACACCCAAAGCCTTGAGCCCCTGAATGCCATCAGCCTCAAAGCCCTCCTTCCCAGTCACCCTGCTGCTGGTTTCTGCCCGTGTGCCTACAAAGATGAGAAGTCACATTCAAACATGCCTGAAAAGCACAGATAATAAATGTATTTACTCACAATAGGCACGTCGGCAAATGGCTTCCTATTTGTTTTCTAACAGTAAAGACAAACCCAGAAATCTTAGACAATAAACTCTCGTATTAATAGAAGAACAGATCAGTACCAGCGAGCACCATGGCGTTCACATCAGGCACAACTATCAGTGTGCCGGTGAAGTCACAGCGATCTCCTGCTTGTGCGGTTTCCACAGCCTCCGCCCTCAGAATCACCTCCACACTGCGAGGAATGGAGCCTCGCGGCAGCTCCGCCTGCGTCTCCTGGATGCGCACCTGATGAAGTCAAGAGGGTTTAAGATCAATTACATCTCAGATTAACATATACACACCAGTCCATTCAGGAGAAGAAAAAAAAATCCATGAAGATTCATAAAGCACCACTCAATATTTAGATGGTATAGCATATTAACATTTGGCAAGAAAGCTAAACGTGCAAAGATAATGTGCAAATAAGGAATGACAGTATTAAACCATGCACAATTTTTTTTTTTTTTTTTGCTATTTTAGCCAAATATTTCCAGTTGCTTGAATTTCAGTACATCACTATAATGTATAGAATGCTTTATGCAATACAGATGTTTCAAAGCAGTTTTAAAGTAATAAAAAGAAAATAACAGTTTTCATGTTGCAAATTTCTTTAATTATGAAACGAATACAAATTTCATCTCTAAAGCAGCTTTAAAAACAGGCAATAGTGGTATTCATAATTTTAATTTCAAAATGAGCATATTATCATATAAAGCCTCCACATATAATGTCAGTTTTTTTGTGATCAACACATGGAAATTGGAAATTGCCAGATTTAATACCTTTAAACCATTTAAGAAAACACTTAATGCATGTAAATAAATGTGTCCTGTCATATAAAAATGAAAAAATATTTCAATTATCAGCAATATCATTTAGGTAAAAACGTAAAATTAAGAAACCATAATGAAACATTTACTATAAGAGCAAAATTTCACAAAGGAAATTTCCACTAAAAGCTGCCTACATAAGCTTTACTTATTTGGCAAGGGTAATAAAAAAAATATATATTTGTACTATCACTTTGGATGTTCTCAAAGTTTTGTAGCAGCAATTTTAAAATTGCAAAAAAGCCAAAATTGATCAAAATCACCAGTAAAAATAAGTTTCTTTGGACTATCACTGGATGCTTTCAGAAAGTTCTGTAGCTGAAATTGTTAAAAGTCACCACATTCTTACTTTCTGGAAGTCAACGAAGCGGGACTTGTTGGTGTCGAGCATGAAGCGGCGGCGGTTGGCACACACCGGGTTCTTGCAGATGGTCGGCTGTGTGTATTTGAACTGCTGCTCCACGTCTTTGATGACAGACTGACAGTCCAGACAGAGGAAGGTGCCGCTGACCAGCTCCGGGTGCACGGGGTGGGTACGCACCACCTGACCGCTGATGCGTAACAGAGTGCCGATGCGGGCGGTGGAGACCTCACGGATCCTGCACAGCACAGAGCAGATGACCTTACTCATTTCACAGGCAAAGAGGTCAGTCAGTCATAACAGAAGCAATTTACATATTATAATATAGTCTAACATATAAAGAAATGTCAGTTAAATTATAAAGGTCAAGAGGGTGCAAAATTAAACTGCAATTTAAAAACTTACAATGATAAAAATAAAATGAAATTACAAGTAGGGCTGCAAAATGATTAATTGCGATTAATCGATTCAAAATAAAATGTGTTACATACTATGTGTGTGTACTGTGTATTTATTATGTATAAATACACATACATGTATATATTAAGGAAATATGTTAGATTTATACATAAAATATTAATATTTATATATAATATAAATTGTATACATGGGTTTACATACAAATACATATAAATATATACATGTGTGTGTGTATTTATACATACAATAAATATACCACATGCAGTATGTAAACAAACTTTTATTTTGAATCGATTAATCATGATTAATCGTTCTGAAGCCCTAATTACAAGCATGATATGAGCACTATGGAGTGGATGAACTGAAATACATACTTTTGCCTAGATGGAAAGTCTGAAAAAGCCACATAAAACTCTTTAGACAGTGGAATATTTCCATGATCTCTGGCAAAGTGGCGAACTGCTCGGCAGAGATATGGATAAACCCTGGAAAAATGTTACAGATGGCAGTGAAAATATGAAATTAAGATGAAGCTCTGCAGCAAACTGACAATTTATTCACTCAATGATAATTTTCCAATCAATGTTAAAAATTAAACTACCATGATTCTACCATTGTATGATAATGAACAAAATGACCATTAAAAGTTGCTAACTTATAGCCTACTTTATTTATTTGCCAAAGGTAATACATTAACTAAACATTTTCTGACTATTATTTTGTATGTTTTTTAAAGTGTGGTTGCTGCAACTATAGAAAAGTCAAAATTGTACATTCTTACTTCCTGAAAGTCAACAAGTTTTTTTTTTTTTTTTTGTAGGGTCCTTGAATTAAAATTAAACATTTATAACGAAGTCATAAATACCATTTAATTAAAACAAGTGAAAGTATTTTTTTGTTTGTTTCATGATGCATGCATTTACAGGTCTAATTTGAATATCAACTGTTTTTTGGGACAACAGCCTAAATATCATTATAAAAATCGCAAATAATGAGGCACACTTTGAGACATATCTTTCGTTCCTCTCAAAGAAAGCAGTTCACCTGTAGTACTCCTCTTGAATGGTGGTGGCGAGCTGCTGGTTGTAGTGCTCGATGTTGCTGAAGTTCACGGTCAGTGTGTTTCTCTCCGGTCTGATCAGCTCTTGAGCGTCAGACAGATATAAAACATCGCCGGTTTTATCCTGAAACCTAATTAATCAGACACATTTTAGAAGTGACGTTCATTTAGCACTTCGTGTAAAAGTACTACAACCAATTGCACTCACTCCTCCAAAAACTCCAGAAATAATTTCTGACATTTCTCGGACAGTTCATCGCGCACTTGCACGCCCGCGGGCGCAGCTTCAACTCCGGGCTCCATCAGGTACACACTCGCCTCTCTCACACAAACACCTGTACAAGGTAATGAGCCAGCCAATCATATACATGCGCCATGACGTCTACGTAATGACGTCTTCTCCTACTGACGAATAACAGTTGCAGTTGCACACACCTTATTTGGTGGATCAAAAAGTACTTTTGCCTTAATACAGAATTTGGAGATATAAAAAGTATACAAGTATCTACTTATACATACCTACAAAGTACACTTTTCAAATAACTACTTCATCGGAGTATTTCCATATAACTTCGACTTTACTACATTCTAAACCACAATATCTTACCTTTTACTCTACCAAATTTCATAATCGAGAAATCGCTCCGAAATACTTATGATTCGCGACGACTCATTCTTCTGAGTCGATTATTTTTAATGAACCAGTATTTACTAATACAACTCACTGATTCAATGATTCGGTCGGAGCGAATCTCCAATTTAACAACTTACTCAAATGGTACTAAAAAACAAACAAAAACAGAGAGATTTTTAGTAGGCTACTTTCTACACATATACATTTCTGTAACATTTATTTTAAAATATTACATGCACAAATCCAATGTTTTGTTTCCTAAATTAATAATCCATAAAGTATGTTAGCGAAATTATTAGGCCTATCTCTCACAAAATTAATGTAGCTATAAATGTTTAACGTAGCAATCAAAATGTTGTCTATCTATTGAATTGACATTATATTAACTGTAGTGAAAAAAATATTAAAAACATAATTTGGTCCAACCATTCAACCTAACACCCCCCCCCCCAAAAAAAGTGTTTTTATAAAACATTTGAACTGTTAGTCATGTTTTAGCTGCTATTGTGTTTACAACTTAATGTGTTTTACCCTGCAACTTTTTTGTTTATTATTTTATATATAGCACCACTTTTTGTTGCAGTAAAAAAAAATCATAATTTTGAAACTGCATGTAAACACTGCAAGAAAAATGATAACCCCTCATAAAATATTAATATAATATAGAAGAGTTTATATATTTATTTTGACCTCATGAGGATGGAGCTCGACATATCAATGACCATCTGGAGTTTCAGGCTGTATTTTGTACCCTGTTAATGAAAAGTGGCTAACAGAGATGTCCTGAACATGCATGATAATATTTGAGTAATCATAACATTGTCTTACTCTTTGCTTCACGTAGTGACTCCACAGCATCAGAAATACATACAGAAACTTTTAATTCTTTTATTTAACACACATTTAAAAAAGTGAACCACACTATACAAATGGTTTTCCGGTAGCAGGTAACAATGCAGACAACACGTCCACAAACCTGTCCAACTCGTTCGTTTTTGGGACGTGCAGCTAAAATTGCACCTTTTTCCTAAATTATTTCCTTTCTTCTCTTAAAACATCTCTGAAGCCCCTCATTGCTAAGATTTCAATGCATCTTTGTTCATTTTTTCTTCATTTAAATGCTGATAGGCAATAACATGCGTAATGTGTAGGGCTTATTTCTGATTGGGTTTTTAAAACCTGCAATGTTTTATTTTGCGAGATTAAAGCTCGAGGTCTCTGTTTGTATGTACATTTCCAATGCGGTCTGTCCATAATACAGGGCAGCAGTAAAGTCCGTCTCTCGCACAAACACATTCACTGACGCGCACACACTCTCCTCTTCTGTTAGTCCTTCTGCTTTTTAAACTCAACACAGTCCGAACATCAAGAGGAATGATATTTATTACCCGAGAGACAACTTAAAAAAAAAAAGTGAGAGTGAGAGAGACAGACAGACAGTAAAGATGCGGAGGAGCGAAGAAATGTTTAGGCCAAGTAGCTGTAGGTGTCCTTCTCTCCATCCACCCGCTCCAGATATTCCTTCTCAATGAGGATGTCAATGCACTTCTGCAAAACATAACAACCCAATGTTTTATGACTGCTATTCTGTGCTTCTGTGTTGGCAAAACAGGGTTTCTGCAGGTTTTATGATGGTGAATTTAAGACCAAGTCAAGAAAGTTTAATGAATAAGTCAAAATGGCCTCTAAATATAAATGTCTAGATTGTATTATCAATACTTGAAAGTCAAAAAAAAAAAAAAAATCTTCCAACCATAACTTTTACTGTACCTGCAAAAATAAATGTTCTTCCTCAGTATTTTTGTTATTTTTCAGTACAAAAGTTTCATAAATCAAGATACATTATTTGAAAAGCAAAATTAAGATATAAAGTCTCGTTTTCTGAGAAATTAATCAAAATGAAGAGAGTTTGATTAAAACGAATGGGCTCAGAAAAATCAATTTAAAGAGAAAACTAGTTTTCACTGACCCTTGACAGTTATATTTTCTTGTTTTGAGCATAAACAATTTTATTGGGTTTCTTAGGCCCCCTTTACACTAGTGCGTTTTCGTTTTAAAACGGTGTTTTAGAATGAAAACGATCCTCGTCTACACTGGCATTTCAGAAACGATCTCCGTCTACACTACACAACAGAAAACGCATGTCACATGACCATTCATGCAGGTGCAACCATAGATTTGTATAGGTAGATTCCCTATCATTTAGATGGTGGACGCGTCTACGTGCTTGGAGCGGTCGAATAGGGAATCTACCCATACATATCTATGGGTACTACAATGAGTATGTTATTGTTTACACGGTCGTCAAGGATACGCAGAGCGAATATGGGCAGCCACGCCATCATTTTCTAAGTCTCCATTTTGGTCCGTTTACACTGAAGCGCAACCCCCGAGTTTTCAAACTAAAACGGGGTCTGCAGCGTTTTCAAAAGTGTCCGTTTTCGACCTCGAAAATGCCTGAGTAGTGTAAATGATAGGCGTAACCGTAGCAAAAGTTATGCGTTTTAAAACGAAAACGCACTAGTGTAAACAGGGCCTTAGAGAACAAGACTTCATGTGTTTAGTTCACATCTCAAGCAAAATGTATCTTGATTTAGTGATGTTTAGATATTTGTATTGGAAAAGGAAAAATACTGAGGAAGATTTATTTTATTTTTTTTGCAGTGCATTCAACATCAAGTCCTTCATTTGAGGAAGGGCAAATTAAGACTTTTTATGACTCACAGAAACCCTGTAAAAACTGTTAAGCAGACTAGATTTGTAGACCAGGAACAACTGACCTTGATAACAGGGACTCTGGGTTTGAACCGGGATGAGAGCTGATTCAGAACCTCAGCCAGAAGCTGCTGATGCTTCAGAATCTTCCTCATCTTCATGATTCTCACTATGGCCGCCTGCACAAAGAGGAACACTTAAACATAGTATGCTAGTTCAAACACACATAACTAGACTATTTTTTGCAATTTACTGAATGTATGTTTTTTTTGACAGAAATTAATACTTTTATTCTGCAAGAACACACTAAATTGATCAAAAGTGACAGTAAATGTTAATGTTACCAAAGATTTTATTTCAAATAAATGCTATTCTTTTGAATTTTCTTTTCATTAAAGTATCCTGAAAATGTATCACGGTTTTCACAAAAATACTAAGCAGCACAAGTGTTCTCAACATAATCAGAAATGTTTCTTGAGCAGCAAATCAGTATATTAGAATGATTTCTGAAGGATCATGTGACACTGAAGACTGGAGTAATGATGCTGAAAATTCAGCTTTGCATCACAGCAATAAATTACATTTTAACATATATTCAAATAGAAAACAGTCATTTTAAATTGTAACATTATTCCTCAATATTGCCGTTTTTACTGTATTTTTCATCAAATACATTCAGCCTTGGTGAGCATAGGAGACTTGGCCATGATACCTGAATCAGGAGTTTCCTGTCCTCTTCAATGTTTTTATGAGTCGTTTCCTGTTCCTGTTTCTGCTCCGTCTTCATTGGCACGTTAATGTTCACTCTTAGTTTTTTACTGGGGAGAAAATGCCTCAGCCATCAATATTCACAAATTCATTTGCTCTGCTACATTCTAAAGCACAAAATGTGAAACATTAAATATAGATTCATAACTGTTTGCAAGACAAGATGCACTCATATGACCTACTTTTTATAGCCCAGGAAGAGTTTTATAAGGGTGTCGGGTTTGAATTCCATTTCATCCACGTTTGCGTTCTCATCCTCAAGAACCTGCATAGAAATACACTGATGATTACAACTGAAAACATCTGCAAATACACAATACACAACTCATGTTGAGTCAACATGAAATGGCAGTCACAACCCATTTTGTGTCTGTAAATTGTAGGTTTTCAGAGAAAAACAAAATCTAAGGACGGACTTCCATTGGAAAATCCAAAGAAAATGAATTGTATTGTGAATAGTGGGCGTTCCATAGCAAAATGGAGTATGAGTGGATTAAGAAGGATTACCCAAATAACACCTAAATAGCTGTTTGGCTATTGATTAACAGTATTCATGGCCTTGATGACATCAGCAGAAAGGGAAAGTTGTTTCAGAGGCTGATTAATTATATTTAAATAAAAAATACTTTGAGAAAAGAGGCTGAATTGTGATTTTACTTAATGACTTTGCAGGAATCTTTTTTTGTTTGTTTGTTTTCATTAAAGACAAAAAAATGCTTACCAGCAACTTGGATTTCAATAAAATTTGCAAAACCTGTACCAATATGTCCTAAAATACATAAAAAAGGCTCTGTTAGTGTGCAAAATCAACATCTGACTGATATCTGGATCTTGTTTTAGCATTATTGTAGAGTCCTCTTTTGTTTCCTTACTATTTTGATCTGTGTGCTGTCCGTCAGCTGCTGGACTGTATAAATGTCTTCTGTGTTATACTGCAGTAGAATGGCCATCTGAAATGTAGATGCCTGTAAGGAAACACACGACAAGTCTGATTAATATTCATGCACTATTAATGCAGTAATTACCTATAATTGGATTATACCAATACAATTAATAACTCTTTTAGTGCATATTTAGCAAATTCACACAACCGTTCAAAAGTTTGCAGTCAGTAACATTACTTTTCTGAATGAAACTAATACTTTTAGTCAGCAAGGATGCATTAAATTGATTAAAAGTGACAGTAAAGACATGTATAATGTTATAAAAGATATCTATTATAACATGCTATATTCATTTATAACATTATGAAATACTGTTCTTTTGAACTTTCCATTCATCAAAGCAGCCTGAAAAAATGCACCACAGTTTCTTGTCAGACCTGTAAGGTGTAGCGGTTTTTGAAGCAGTTGGTGACCAGTTCTCCTTTGGACAGATGGTAAAGCCAGGTGAGCTTTCGGCCGCTGTGTCTGCTGGCATAGAAGGCTGTGAACCTTTGGTAGCTCCTCTCCAACTGGGTCAGAAGACACAGATCACGGATTTACAAAAACATTGGAAGGACCAAGAACAAGTGATTTACATACAAGCCTATTTGTTTTACTACCTCAGATGGCAGAGCAAATGTACAGGACTGCTGGAAGGGCCATGACCCCGAGCTCAACACCTGGATACTGAAGTCCACTAGAAGCAACACAACATCTATAAAGGACTTCAAAAACAAATGATCGCATTTCATATTGTAGCAAAGAAGAGTGCAGCTCATCCTTACGGTCTAAAGGCTCAGAGTTTGTGAGGTGCTTCTTGAACTGTTCGTTGAGGTCTTTGCTGACTCCAATGTCCTGGAACATGCGCTGGAGTTTCGATGTGTATTCAAAGCCACACGCTTGCTAAAAATGACAAACCAAACCATGTTAGACACAACCACTGATGACGGAACCAAAACTACAAAAAGGACATGGACACCACCAGGGTTGGGCGGAATAGAAAAAAAAATCAGTATGTATGTTATGAATGGTGCTAGCAACATCAAGGCCATGGGTTTGATTAACAGAGAATGCTGATAAACTGATAAAATGTATAATGTGATTGCAATCCAAGTCACTTTGGATAAGTGTTGTTAGGTAAAACTAAAACTATTCCAAATTGTTTTTGTTAATCAAAATAATGATAAAATAAAATATTAGATTAAAAAACTTAATTTTATTAAGTGAAATAAAGGTACTAAAATTACTAAAACTAAAATAAAAAGAAATCTAAAAATAAATTTTTAAAAGCTAAAAAAAAAATGACAAAACCGCAAAATGACAAAAACTGAAAATATTAAAATAAATGATAATTTAAATTATTAATAAATACTATAATAGTATATAAATAAAAGCAAAATAACACTGCTTTGGATAAAGGCATCTGCCAAATGCATAAATGTAAAAGAGGGATTTGATAGAGAAAATACTAGTTAAATAAAAGGCAAGTAGTAAAATACAATTAAAAAAAATCTAGTTTAAATAAATATTCAAGACTTGTTTTTCATACAAATTCTCACTAAATGACAAGAAAGAATTAAGAAAAAAAATGAATAATGTAAACGCAGCACATGGACATAAGTGAACATTTCTGATCACATATGAATTGTTGAATCAGACAGTGAAGTGATTCACTGAATCAGTTTGAACTGATTCACAGAAATTATTTCAACTCTATTGGCATGTTTGCTCCTGAAGTTTAAAATCAGACATGCGAGCAAGAATAAAACATCGCATCCAGTGCTCATTTTAAGAATGCAAGCTTTATGGATCATTTTAACCAATGTTAATATTTTTCTAAGCTGTGGAAGAACTGTTGCACCTTTAGTTTGGAGATCATGCTGGCCTCTGCGTCATCGCTGGCACTGTTCTGATGGACCAGACGCTTGGCCAGCATCTTCGCATAGAACTTCTGGAACACGTCCTTGTCCTCAATATACTTAAACACCACCATCTACAAAAGATAACACACAAAAAAAATCAATACAGACAAAACAGAGACAAACATTT
Source organism: Schizothorax lantsangensis (assembly GCA_027422415.1). Taxonomy (NCBI): domain Eukaryota; kingdom Metazoa; phylum Chordata; class Actinopteri; order Cypriniformes; family Cyprinidae; genus Schizothorax; species Schizothorax lantsangensis. Next base: position 33,870,664 of record CM049845.1, read on the forward strand.
TCTTGCAAAAATTGCTGTGAAAGTGCAAAGTTTTGTAAAAACGCACCACTTGATTCAGAGTGTCTTCAAGTTCTGCCTCCTCTGGGTTTTTGGAGCTGAAATATCAGACATTCAGCACAGGGATTTAATAACACATTTACAGTGTGTGCCAACAGACAGAGAAACCTAAACTCCCACCTCTTCTTGAGCAGAGAGTCGCAGTATCTGGCCAGCAGTTCAGGAGATTTGCTGGAGGACTGAACCATCTTTGTAACAGCATTATTATTGATGAAGCGCCCACAAGCCTGAACAGACAAATTACATGTTTGAATACTTTCAATATCCAAAAGCTACCAAATCATAGTCCTAAAGACAGGGTTCATTTTTATAAGCAAAATAGGCATTTATTCCTTAAAGATAAAATATACATGAATAACATTATCTACATGAAAAATACTAAGTACATTAATTAATGTAGTGCAATCTTCTGCATATCAGAAACAAATTATACCATTATAGTTTATTTTGAATTTGCAGTTTTACGCTTTAATTTTCAGTTAATTGAATTAATCAGTTAATGTTTATTTCAATTGATAAATATGTTTTTTTATTTATGTTTTATATGACAATAAAAAAAACAGTTTGTGAGAGAACAGGAATTGACCTATTGGTAAGCCCCGCCCCCCTTAGTTACCGTTGCGAACTCGGACAACAAACGGAGTTGCTAACTGTCTTACAATGACAGCTGTCAGTGTGAAAACCTTGTCCCTATATATCTTTTTGATACATTTTGGACACAGAAGGACCACCATTCACGTGGGACATAAATATGCCATGGAGGGATATATAAAAGATTTAAAAATAAATATTATGGGTATTAATTTGGAAGCGAGGGTTTACAGATCCCAGTGCAAGCGGGAGAATTCTCATGTTACGTTCGTCACGATCGCGGATGACAACATCCTGGATCAACACTGTTCATGTATCGCAGGGTACGATTCAATTTATTTACATTTAACCAGTTTAATATGAAGAGACAGTGAAATGTATACCTCCGTTTTTGTCCTACACTGTACAAGACGCGAGAACAGTCCGCTATTTAGGTTTGTACATTAGCATGGACTTACTAACTTTAACGTTAGCTAGTTTTAGCCAGAGATACCTTGCTGAAGCACAAGATAACATTAACGTTCTGCTTGAGCAGATGAAAATTGTAACTTAATGAGAGTATGACAACCAGAAAATGAACTTTTTCCTCTTCATTGGGATTGGGGGTGAATGCTTAGGGACATTTTGCTCTTTTGTTTGGGTTTAGGAAATAGAATAAAATAAATTGCATTGCCCATCCTCTCAGGATACCTGGAATTAGTTACAAGTACCCCAGGCACATCGTTTTTCCATTTTTGAAGCATAAACCCCATAAAAACGATGAAGCTTTGAATCTTCTAATGTTTCTCTATGGTGCTGAAACCTACAGATGTCCGAGTTCCGCTCCCCGTGCAACTGATACTCAACTGCCATTGGCTCATCTGCGTTCGAGGGGAGGGGCTTACCGATAGGTCAATTAGGATACCCGCCCACAGACATGCAATAACTTTAGAGGTTAAATCAGGTTAAACATAAAATTACTAGAACTAATTCAATATTGACTAAACAGAACTGAAAAGATGGCCAAACCTTGTCAAGAGCAGCCACAAAACCAGCATCATTGTTGAACGCTGACATCACCAGGGCATTGTACTTCTTGTGGACATCCAGAGTTGTCTGCACGTACATTTTGGGGTCCTAAAAGAACATCACAAAATTCATAGCGGTTAAAACATGTATTGTCAGAAAGATCAGATCTAGAACATGATGATTTACAACACAAACCAAACAGACTCACGTTGAGAGCAGACTCCCCACATTTCTCGATGGCTGCCAAGCCTTGATTATAAATGTGCGTTTCCAGAAGTTTCTTTAGTTCTCCCAATCCATCGGTGATCCGTGACACAAGATTGTACATGCGACCAAGATCTACACAGAGAGAAAGAATAAATCGTGGTTAGGATTTCAATGTGAAGGACTCATGTACAGATGAACAGGCTTTCAGTTTTCACTGTGGTTCACACCTTCATTCTTGTCTGCGTCCAGAAGGTTCTGGAACTCGGTGTGGAAGATCTCCAGGTGCTTCTCGATGAGAACCTGCTCACATTTCCTGGCCAGCTCATCCTGTGTGCTCTCATGAAGGTAAACCTGCACTCTCCTCTGCTCCTCCAGCAAACGTGCCTCAGCCTGCAGAACACACAGATCAACACTTCAACTTCACACTAGGATGAGGTGAAACGGGTAAACAAAATAATACATGATAAAATAAAAGTTGCAGACTTTTTATGATGTTAACATACACTAATATTCAAAAGTTTGGGTTCGGCAGATTTTTAAAGGTTTTTGAAAGAGGTCTCTTATGCTTGCCAAGGCTACATTTATATGATCAAAATACAGAAAAAACAGTAACAATGTGAAATATTATTAATATATAAATAACTGTTTTCTATTTGAGTATATTTTAAATTGTAATTTATTCCTGTGATGCAAAACTGAATTTTCTGCATCATTACTATTCTAATATGCTGATTTGCTGCTCAAGAAACAAGTATTAGCATTATTACCAATGTTAAAAACAATTGTGTTGCATAATATTTTTTGAGAAAACTGATATATTTTTTCAGGATTCCTGAATGAATAGAGTTAGAAAGAACAGCATTTACAAAATATATATTTTTTAACATTATAAATGTCTTTTCTGTCACTTTTGATCAATTTAATGCATCACAGCTGAATAAAACTATCAATTACTAAATGTAAATAAATAATAAATATTATTCATTTATTTTTAATCAAACCAACATTCATTTAGACCAAACAGCCATAAAAGGCAAGCAGATATAAAATGCAGTAAAAATGTAGTAAAAAATTATCTTGATATTCTATCACAATGAAGAAATAAATTTGTTAAAGTGCCCCTATTATGGATTATGAAAGGTTCATATTTTGGTTTTGGGAGTCTCCAACAACAGGTTGACATGCATGCAAGGTCAAAAAACACTTTTATTGTCTTATAATATGCATTTATGTTTACCTTATTTGCTCAACGACTCCCAAACGATTCGCTCAATGAATAATTTTTCCAAAACCCTCCTTTGCGTGACGCTAATCTGCGGTGATTGGTCTGATTGGTCGATTTCATTTAAAGCAGAGCGCAGTGCTGCTTTGTGTACAGTCGTTACTGGTGAAATCGCTATTTTACCGCTCCAAAAGCGGCAACAAGTGGGCGGGCAATATGCTAATCTGTTTCATGTTGAAGTCAACATGAAACGGCTTAAGATTCGTTTTAAAAATGACTCGTTTCAATGATTCAGATTCAGATAATTCAGAGTCGACTCTTTCTTTTGAGAGACAATAACTTAATACACGGTGCCCTTTCAGATTTAAAACTTTGCAGGATGTTTTCATTTACTTAGAGCTGTGTTACACACTGCATGAAAGGTAATTTTAAAAAATCCATAATAGGGGCACTTTAATAAATATATAATTACATTTGTTATGTACTAATATCATTATAAAATAGTAACAGTAATATTTACCTACATAATAATTTTTACCAAAACATTATCAAATAGAAATGATCGAATAAAATAAATTTGAGTCACTTTTGTTTTTTTTAAATGTTAAGTTATTTTGCCGCACCTTCTTCATGTACTCAGTGACAGGATTCTGTTGCAGGAACTCTGTGCTTTCCCTCGTGTAAAACCGTTCGGTGTCTGCCAGGAACTGAGTCTCAAAGTATTCCTTGTAGACTGACAGAGTGGGACCTTTAGCGAAGGCATCGTCCTCATTGAGACCCAACTCAACTGCGAGACATGGAGAAGAACATTTCTGAGCAACTGCACTGTTTCTAAACATAATACATCACAGACTCAAACAAACAAGCAATGAAATCCATCATGACGATGCCGCACCATAGGACTGGACCACGCCACTGATGAGTCTGGTGTTGATGGTTTCTCCGTTCCTCTCCTTCTCAATCAGCTTCAATACTGCATTTGTGACCTAAGAACACAGGTATCAAAAAATACATTTTTTAGAGTTAAGCTCACCTTGTCCTATATGATGTCTTTTTTTCCTGTTTCCAATCTTACCTGCTTATTCAGAGGCCGAAACAAACATTCTCTCCACGTCACCAGAGCAAGCTAGAAAAACACACACAACAAATAAAGATGTGCTATTGTTTATGAATTGAAATTGTGCAGTAATGCAAAAGAAAAAGCAAGAAGTGCTTACAGAGTAGATTTCATAGATCCCTTTCCGGCCCTCGTCGCACTCCCGGCGCACCCAGTGGCGGTTGAGGTAAGCACAGATCCCATTGAGCACTTTACTGGAGAACCTGTAATCCTCCCACTGCTGTGTGTAGAACTTCAGAACGCTCTCGTCCATCAGATCCTCTCCATCCTGAGGACAACAGTCAAAGAAATCTGTTCACTGGGAGTTTAAATTGATCAAGTGTTCTTAAATGAAGTTGTTGTAACTGGTCTACGGCTTGTTCACAAAGTATCTGCTTAGTTGTTTTATTGAGGACAAAATATTTATGGTACTTAAGTACTACTTGTAGAGTCTCTTAGTGGGCTTATAGACTTCTTCAGACAACTTTTATTGAATAAATATGAGTAATAATAATATAGAATCATTTTGGTCATGAACAACTTTGTTTTCAACAAAGCTTATGGTGCCATGACTGAATATTTTGGGTTAAATATACTAAATACGCAAGGGAAATATACTAAAACCATAAAAAAAAAACTTTAAATTTCAGCCACTTGCCACCACATTTCTCATTTAGTTTAATATGATGCATTAAAATAACTAAAACTGAAAAAAAAGAAAAAAGAACAGACATTAAAAAACAAACCCTAATGAAAATGGCAAACACACACCACAAAATTACTAAAAGTTTAACAAAAATTAAAACGCAAACACTGGTTCTACCTATTAATACAAACTATAATAAGCATTTCGATGATACTGATTACTTTTGGTTAAGAACCGTTCAATTTTACAAAAGGTTTACTATAGTAAGTCTGGGGTCAATAAGATTTTTTGAATACTTTTTTTCAGCAGACACATTCAATTGATCAAAATTGAGTGTTAATACTTTTATAATGTTACAAAAGATTTGAAGAAAATTTATATTTCAAAAATGCTGCTCTTCTCAACTCTCTATTCATCCTGAAAATGTATCATGGCTTCCACAAAAATGTTTTCAACATAGACAATAATAATAATTGTCTCTTGAGTACCAAATCAGTATTAGAATGATTTCTGAAGGATCATGTGACACTGAAGACTGGAGTAATGATGCTGAAAATTCAGCTTTGCATCACAGGAATAAATTACATTTTAAAATAAACTCAAATAGAAAAACATTTTAAATTGTAGAAATATTTCACAATATTATTTTTTTTTTTACTGTATTTTTAATCAAATAAATTCAGCCTTGGTCAGCATAAGAAACTTCATTCAAATATAATAACACTGACAAATTGTAGTGACAATAACGCTATTTTCTTAAGATACCTTTAGTAAGTTTGTAAGGTAATTCTTCAGAAATTCCTTCAATCTCTTGTAGAGTTCCAGCCCCACAAACTGAGCTCCTCCAGGTGTGGGGGTTTTCTTCGAAGGTTTGGATGGGGGGGCACCTGCACCGCGGGCCTGATTCGACTGATGCACACTGGTGCAATAATTATACACGTGACTGAAAATCAGGAAGTTAAGGACACAACAGACACTGGACGAATTTTTGAAATAAATTACAAATGAAACGGCAATTGAGGATACGTGTAGAGCTCCATGTAGCGTGACTTGGCCATGCTCTGGCGGGTGTACACCTGCTGGATCCCCGCCCGCAGATCATCCCAGATCTGGTCCAGCCCGATCTGCTTCAGACCGTGAGGGGTCTGGGTCCGGTTAGACGACATCCTCTCGGCCCTGCCGCTGCGCGTCTGACGCTCCTCCTGACGTTTGATTGGTTCTCGTGCCTGTCACTCAAGAGCTACTCCTCCATAGGGTCAAGTGGTGCGAGAGGACGAGGAGGGGCGACCCTCAGGGAACAGCGACAGACAGGAAAGAAACCTGTGAGGAACAAGAAAGAGAGATACACAATCAGAGTAGAAACATTTGAGCAAACGAGTTTCTTATGTGTAGTCTGTGTCAATAAATGACAGAAAACTAACAGGAATCTGCTATCAGATGCCGATTCTGCTGATATATCTTACAGACAGCAGCACTAGTTTTTCCTGGGATAAATATTCCTTGTATGGAATCTACTGTTCATTATATCCTGGGGTTGCCTTCTTGTATCCATGGCAACAACTCAAGGAACAGAAAATATTCCGCTAGGAGCTCCGAGCCGCAGCCAGTGCTGTAACCAAGCAAACTAACAGCGTTCTGCCATTAGATCATGACTTACAGTGATCTACTCAGACGGAACAGCAGAACATCTGGACCCAGCTTTGATGATTTTCAATCAGTTAATAATTACAAAATAACACCATATACATCCACTCTAATGTAATTAGAATTAACTGTAATTTTGTAGCACAAACATTTAATAATAGATTATATAAATATTTCACTAATCTATAACAGATTTTTAAAATTACTTTTATCTATATAGATAAAAATATACTAGATAAAACATAATATATACTAGATTATATGTTTTGTTTTAATATTTGATAATATTGTTTCATATTAATTTATTATATATTAGTAATTATTATATTATTATTTATTAATGTGTCTATAATAGAGAAAATAGATAAATTATCTTTGCTGCTAAGGTTTGGAATAATTAAGATTTTTTTGGAAAAACAAATCTAATTTTCTAACCAAGATTGCATTCATTTAATCAAAAATACAAGGAAAATGGTAGTGTTTATATATGCAAACGTTTAGGGGAAGTATGATTTAAAAAATAAAATGACGAAATTAATACCTCTATTCCACAAGGGTGCATTAAATTGATCAAAAATGGCAGTAAAAACATTTATGGTGTTACAAAAAATATATATGTCAAATGAATGCATATAGTGGACGATTTTAATAGAAAAAAAATAATTTTAATTATTACTTGTTCATGTCATGTGTGCATATTACACACACACATATGCAAAGGATGGTTCAAACTAATGCTGCAATTATTACCTGTTTTTCATCAAGTTCACTGCTAAATTAATCTGATTTCTCATTTCTGACCTCTCCAGATGTCTGATGATCTCTGCTGTGCTCTAACGATCTCCTCCTTTGACTGACCCTCACTTCATGATGTTCATGTGAGTCTGTCTACACTGAGAGTGAGCGACATGTCAAAACTGGACAACCAGCTTCATTTCTCACAATGTGAGCGATGTAGTTCAGTCGGGTCTATCGAGGTTCATCATGAACCGCATCAGCAGAGCCATCGAGGGCGATTCATGCGTTACCAATTTACTGATGTGCTCGTGCTTTAGCGTAATGTTAATGTTTTCAGTACCACAGTCACAAAATATCCTGCGTCCAAAAATATCACACACCGTATTAAAAGTTGCTTAATCGTATGTGCTTCATGTAAACACAAACTGACTGATGAGGCCTCACCTCAAAACACACCACAGATACTCTGTAAAACACGCAGAGATCCGTTAAAACAAGTCAGGAGAAAAGAAGTACATAATGCAGTTGTACTTACGATAATAATATATTAATTATCGCTGATAAGCGTGTTTGTGTTCAGGATTAAAGCTAAAGCTAACCGCTAATCTCGCGCTCTTACCATCATCCAGAAAGAACGACACAGGTAAACATGAATCTCCAACACCGCTCCGGATCCCGATTAACAATATTCCCTTTTAGTTAGACCCTTATGTTGCGATCTTTATTTTCTACTAATAAAATTAAAAGTACGACGCCGAAACAACGAACACAGAAAAAAAAAACTCCGTCAGCGCGTGCTCACGGAAACACGGTCCCCCGGAAACTGAGACAAACTCCGTCAACAAGCGCGCCGCCTGAAAACAGCGGCTGTGATCAAAGGTTCCGCCTCAGTTTGGTGTCATACGAATTATGTGAGTAATGAATAATTGGGATAATAATTATACGAATAACTGATTTGGACTTTGACAGTTTATATATGCACAAATGTTCTCTATTTACCGGGGAGTCAAATCTCACTGGACAGAATTCAGTGCACGACGAGTCGACGACAACTAACTTGATTATTAACTAGGCCTACTATTAACTACTATTAAAAATAGTACATCATAATCATCTTATTTTGTATATATGTATCAAAGTATCATTGAATTACTATCTGATACCATAATTTTACCATAGAACCACCACTGTACTAGTTTGATATAGACATAAGCCTACTGTTTACTGAAACTAAGCAATTTGGTGACAAACATTATAAGCAGACTTTAGAGAAAAATAAATCAAAGCACAAAAAGTGTACAATATGACCTCTTTAAGATTAACATTAACTATAATGATTGTAATAATAATGAGAGGACCATATTAAACACAACTCTCGTCACTCATTCCCTAAAAAAATAGTCTTTTTGTTACAAAAACAATCCAGTAGTTTATTGAGATTTGCAATGTGTTCATTATTGGAGAGTCAGTTTTTTTTTTACAACCCTCAACATGAAAAGACATTTCATCATATCTTACATGAGCATTTTTGAAAAAGAACATGAGAACAAATGATTGCATTACATTATAATAAAATCACATAATAATTTTGATGCGACAAACCTTAATAAATAAGCAATTTTGTTCATTTAAAAGACCAATCGATATATTGGTAATGCATGGAGACACATAAAACACATTAATAATTAATGAAACAACTTAAGGCCAATTCACACCGCACAGACAAACGCCAACAAACTCCAACAGACTAGTTTGTTGGAGTTTGTTGGCATTTGTCTGTGCAGTGTGAATTGGCCTTTAAACATTATTATAGTGCTTCATTATAAACCAGGTTTTGTAATCTGTTGGTTGAATAATACTCTTGTTAGTGAATTCATATGAGCAGAGAAGGAAAACTCTTATGAGACCATGTTAATAAACTGCCAGAAAGACATACATTTGTATAATTCAGACATATTTCGGTCATCATTTACTCACCCTCAAGTTGTTGGTATCATAGTATTGAAAGAAAACACTATGGAAGTCAATGTGGACCATCAACTGTTAGTTTACCCACATTCTTCAAAAGATCTTCAGAAGAAAGAAATCCATACAGGTTTGGAACAACTTGAGAGTGAGTTATTGCTGACAGAACTTTCATTTTTGAGTGAACTATCCCTTTAAGAAATAAAAGTGACATAACCAAGCACAATGAAGATAATATAAAAAATGGGTTGTACATAAATTTGTGCTGCTGATTTCAAATGAGCAGTGCATTAAAACTGCAAACACACAAAAAAAGTAATCTTTCTCTTATATTAACAATTAAGGGTCTATCACAAAATCCATGCTTGGCCAGAAGAAACCTTGAACCTTTGAGGCACATTAAAAGACACTGGAGCAAATGGATCATTCAAGATCATTTACTACTGAACACATCTGAACTAAAATCTCTATCTAGAGCTTTCATGTTTTTAAGAGCATCTCCTTATAAACCCCTCTAAACCGCCTGCCATGTTTTCCATAGAGTTTGAACAAGCACTTATGGAGAAACAGATAAATAACACTGAATTCTGATAACTATAAAGAACATTTACCATGAGATACAAAAGTGCTGCATTAACATTGATGAATGATTGAGAATGCCATTGGCTGATTACCATGCTACAATATATTATTGTCCTGAAGATGCTGACAACAAAATGTTTAAATACAATCAAATGTCATTATCAGAAACATAATTATGCATCATTCTGTACACATTCCGTTTTGTGCTATTGGAGTATTTGGTGCATTCATATTTGCTGAACACACATTTGTTATTAACAGACCAGCAGTATTGCAATGATAAAAATGCATCAGTTGTTTTTGTTTTACCGATGTCCCATATGGAATATGCCTGTCATGTGTGCATGGGATGAATTTGATCTCACAGAAGTCCTTGTGCTGTATTCACTTACATACAAAATAATTACAGAACAGACATGCCAGTCAGTGCACAGACTGTGGTCCGAATGGACTTGCCAAGTGTCCGTTTCACATCGGCTGCTCGAAAGCTCAGAATGACCTTTATGTGTTCCTCAGGGTATCCATGTCAGAGAACGAAGCCCCTCCCAGGGGGTGTGGCTAAATGAACCACTCCTTCTTGCTCTCGTCGATGGTCTCTGTGAAGGCGGGGTCATTCACGATGATGGCTGCATCAGCACAGTCGGCAGACTCCGCCCCTTTGGCCTCGTTGGTGTGGTAGGAGCCCTTGTGATGGAACATGTGCCGCACCAGGAACACCAGCGTGCAGAGGATGGTGAAAATCACCACCGCGATGATGCCTACGTGAGCGAGAAATGATATTAAAATATGACTGTAATGATGAATCATGTCATTAAATCGGTTTAGAAATATTCTACAGCAATGATAACATAATTCAAAATATTTTAACATTATTTATTTTATTATATTATATTTTTAAATATTAATATTATATATTTATACAATGATATTAAAATAATAATTGCAATGATGAATCATATAATTAAAATCAGCTTAGAAAAGTTCTACACCTATGATAATATATTATGAAATTAGATCACATTATGTCAATGATTAAATTAAAATGATTTAAATAATACAGTATTTATTATATTGATATGTTAATTGATGAATTGTTAATATTGCATAATAATTTTTTTGTAAATATTATTATATATTTATTTAGACAATGCTATTAACATAATGATTGAAATTATGAATCATTAAAAACTGCATAGAAATGTTCTAGACACCAATAATAAAAAGCAATAATTCTAATTATTTTAACAATATTATTTTGATGATTATATTATATTATATTAAAATCATGATTGTAATGATAAATCATGTCATTAAATTCAGTTTAGAAATGTTCTACACCAAAGATGTCAAAGCCTAAGAAATATAATTGTCAGTTGGTTGTATTTAAATTTATTGCCATATCATGGAATATACAGATTCAACAAACAATATAATACATAGAAACATTTTATAAAATCAAAAATATTCTTTAAATGTACTTGTGATAAAAAAAATAATAATAAAAAAAAAACCTGTAAAGGTTTTTCCAGGATCTATCTTACACAATAAGTCTTCAACTTCAATGTTTGTCTTAATAAAAATGTCTCTTGATATTAAAAATAAAAAAAGCATAATACTGGAACAGCATATTTCACCTCCAATTATAGCAGAGTCTCTGTTGACACCATCACGGCTGACTCGCTCCTCGTTGAATGGGAACTGGGCACCGGCTTGAAAGAAAGAGAAAAGAGCAGTTTTCTGACTCTAAACTTTGACAATCTCTTTCATTGAATTTCTTGGCATAGATGAAGTACAGAAGGTCAGTGGAACACTGTGGGCAGATGAGTGTATCTGTGCACGCGCTCGAGTCGGTGGGCTGCTGTTGGCAGGGAGCAGATCTGAGACCAACCGTCTGCTCTTTTCATCTGCCGTCTCCACAGGCTCCAAACGCCATGCTCCACAAATATCCATAAAGCTCAAGGCACTCAGTGTCATGGGTGTGAGCACACATCTATCACAAGATCGCCCATCCCGTTTCTCATTTCAATCTAAATTTGTTTTGTTTTATTATGACAATAACAGTGAATTCATATTCCCAAGCATTTGAAGTTTAGCTGTGTATACTGAGATATAATAAATAAGAGACATATTTATTATATTGATTATTTTGTATTTATTTTATTTTATAATTTATTAATAATATTAATCACACTTTAATTATTTATTATTATTATAATTTATATTATTATTTCTTTAATTTAGTTTACTATAAGATGACTAAGAACTCACTAAGAAAATAATAATAAATGTTATCAAAAGAAACACATTAGGGGTGTGACATAAATTCAACAGGAATATTTGAACTATGAACTGAGTTAATGTGTTGGTCAACATAGGACTCAATTGTAAGTGATTTTTAGGTTTTAATATCCTTGTGGCAACGATGCAGGCAAAACCTGCTCGGCACACACACTCAAACACACAAACAAACAGGAATATACCGCAGTGATCCTCTCTACAGGGAAGAGATCACAGATGTCTTTTACTAAAAGTCAGAAGATTTCTCCCAGGCAACCAGGAAAGATCTCTTCAGAAGTGAGAAAACATCAGAATCAGATTCATAATGAAATTCTATAAATATATTTTTCTGCTCAAAATTATAAAATTAAAAGATAAAGTAGAACATTTTCCCACAATATCGCCCTCTTTTCCCTTAAGGGGTTTGTCTGCTCACATCTGACATGGATCTTTATAATATCCTGCTGATTCAGGTCAGAACACTGATCTCCTTTTTCCCCTCAACCACATTCCTATACAAATGACAATATGTTGATCCAACTGTTTGAATAATGAAAACACACAAAGGGGCAAATACTCCTCCACTGCAAGCATGAGCTCAGCCCTTAAAGGAATAGATGTCCCAAAAATGAAAATTTGCTGAAAATGTACTAACCCTCAGGCCATTCAAGATGTTTGTTTTTTGTCGTCAGAACAGATTTGGAGAAATTTAGCATTCCGCTTGCTCACCAATGGATCCTCTGCAGTGAATGGGTGCCGTCAGAATGAGAGTCCAAACAGCTGATAAAAACATCACAATAGTCCACAAGTAATCGACACCACTCCAGTCCATCAATTAATATCTTGTGAACAAACAAATTCATCATTAATTTTTTTTTACTTCAAACCATTGCTTCGGTTTAAAATATGAGTCCTGTGTCTATAATTTAGCTTTCTCCTGTGAAAAGGTCATCTCCTCTGAATCAGAATCAGGTTTAAAAACTAAAACAGCCCAAAACAGCCTTTAATTGATGGACTGGAGTGGTGTGGATTACTTCTGGATTAAGATGTTTTTATCAGCTGTTTGGACCCTCATTCTGACGGCACCCATTCACTGCAGAGGATCCTTTGGTGAGCAAGTGATGTAATACAAAATTTCTCCAAATCTGTTCCCATAAAGAAACAAACTCATCTACATCTTGGATAGCCTGAAGACGAGTATCTTTTCAGCAAATTTTAATTTTTTGAGTGAACTATAAAATATGTAGGGGCAAAATAACACCATAAAGAGTTTTTAAATCATTGTTTGGTTACCTGCATCTGGGTGCCAGGGGTCAAACACTGCAGACATTGGTGGTACTGTGAGTGGAGACGCCCCGCAGTTGGACTCCACCAGGACTCCCTGTATGGAGGCTGTGGAGGGCACTCCGGTCCTCAGGGCGGCCTTCAGCGGGGCGATGCGGTTGAACTGTACTCTGGAGAGACAACCCACGAATCCAGGGGTGTTATATCGCTCTATCAACACCGGATCAATCTGACCCGTTTCTGAAAGACAAAGACAACAGCAGAAAACATCAGATGGTGGAAACAATTTAGTGTGAGTGTGAAAGCAATGATCAAATTTAAAGGACAGGTGTTATAAAATGAAAGATCTAAAATCTGATTGGATGAGTGACTAAAATCTGATCTACAATATAATCTAAAACAGTAAAATCAGTAATATTGTGAAATATTATTAAAATTTAAAATAACTGTTTTCTATTTGAATATGTTTTAAATTGTATTTTATTCAAGTGATCAAAGCTGAATTTTCAGCATCATTACTCCAGTCTTCAGTGTCACATGATCCTTCAGAAATCATTCTAATATGCTGATTTTCTGTTCAAAAAACATTTCTTATTATCATCAATGATGAAAACAGTTGTGCTGCTTGATAGTTTTTTGGAAACCGTGAAACAGGTTTCTTTGCGAGATTGATGAATAGAGAGTTCAAAAGAACTATTTGAAATAGAAATCTTTCATAACGTTATACATTTACTGTCACTGTTGATCAATTTAATGCATCCTTGATTAATAAAAGTATTAATTTATAAAAATAAAAAAAGAATAAAAATCATATTGACCCCAAACTTTTGAACAGTATTGTATATTATGCATAGGCCAACCATTATGTCAGACACATTTTTTCTTGTGATTGTGTCAATGTTGTTAAAAAGCAATATGCCACAGTTATGGGTTTAACCATTAAAAAAAGTGAATTGCCTGAAATCCCCTGAACCATTGTCAAGTAACTTTAACATCTCATCTCTTGTGGCTTGTTGCTTTAGTTCACATCTGCAAAACAAGACCGGAACCAAACAATAAGACACTTGAAACCAAAAGCCTTGTTTTTCAACATGAACATGATCAAGTTGATGCATCTTTATGTATGTGACAAGAGAGAAAATCTTCTTTGTCCTTAATTATCCTCATCTTTTCTTCCCATATTACTGAACATCACACAAAACATCCAGCTAAAAAAATCACATCTGAAAAATATATGCTAATATTTTGAATATAAAGCATTTTATTAACGGTACCTGTCTGCGATCACAGATGTAGAACTGCGGATCTCTTCACAGCATGTAGCAGGTCTTGCAACTCAAAGCAAAACACCAGATTTCTCCTTTCTGTCTGTCTCTTTCTCAATCTGCTCAATCAATCCTGACTAACAAACTGTAGATTTCCTTCTGTCTAACCTTGAAGCGACAAATAGCTTGTGAACAATATTACTGAGCTGTACACAGACCCATCACTCGTTCAGCTGCTCTGTGTGTGTAATGCAGCTCAGGGCGTTCCAGCTCATCTCTGCTAGAAACGTCTGCAGGAAAACCTGGAGCCTGGATTGAGATCAGGAGCAGAACCCAGAGCTTTCACATGAAGATGTCAGGACTTACAGTCAGAGTCCAGTTAAAGGAAAAGCAGGAGAGACGTGTTCTCGGTCACTATAGATTACGACACAATTTTACGTTAAGTGAGGAGACTTCAGACAAGTTATTTCATAATAGTATTCCTTGTCAAAAATACTAATGCCTAAATGTATAAATGAGTTTGCTACAATAGATAGATAGACAACAGATTAGAAAAATCCGTTTAAAATGACATCTATAGAAAGTAGTATTTAATTTCTAGAGAATATCACTGTTTTTCATCATATTTAATATTCATTTTTATTTTATGAACTAGTACACCGCTGTTCAAAAGTTTGGCGTCAGTAATTTTTTTGGAAGAAATTAATACTTTTATTCAGTAAGTCTACATTAAATTGATCAAAAGTGACAGTGAAGACATTTATGTAAAAAAAAGATTTATATGTCAAATAAATGCTGTTTTTTTTAAACTTTCTATTCATCACAGAATCATGAAAAAAACATATCATGGTTTCTACAAAAATATGAAGCAGCACAACTTTTTTTTTTACATTGATAACAATAAGAAATGTTTCTTGAGAAAATCAGCATACTGTAATGATTTCTAAAGGATCATGTGACACTGAAGGTTGGAGTAATGGCTGCCATGCTATAGAAAGTAATAATATTTCACAATATTAGTTTTTAGTGTTTTTTGGATCAAATAAGCGCAGCTATAGTGAGCATAAGAGAAAGTAGTATAGAAAAGGAACATTTGCTAATAGACAGCACACTTAAAACCCCAAATTATGCTAAAATATGTACATAATAGCCTACTTACCAAAAACTTTTCCAAGGAAAATGGTCTTCACGAGGTTGAACTCAGTGTCCGAGGCTTCAGGAAGAGTGTAGCTCACTGTAGGATAATGATCCACCTGCAACACCACAGACTCTTAAATCCAGGGAATTGTCATTATCTAATATAACACACACAGATTCATCTGAACGGTGAAACCGTCTTTATCTAGTGGCTCCATTGAGGCAGATACAGATACAGCACCTGCAGCTGAATGAGTCTGTCCTGTCGGGTGATGTTGACCTTATGAGGCTGACCGTTAGCCATGTTACGATGATTCAGGCTGATCGTGAACGGCTCCCTCAATCCTCCCAGGTTATAGCGGATCTGAAGAGTGCCTGAGGGAAAACAATGTTTCATCAGTCTTAAGTGCATGTATGCAGGGTTATTATCATTAAATAAACTAAAACTAAAACCATAAAATCAATTTCATTTCAAATAAAATAACATAAACTTACAAATAACACTGTTTCTAAGCTATTATTAAAAAAGACTTTGCATATCTTATATCCCAAACAGAACATATACGTATGTTAAATCTGAGCTGTAAAGATGCAAACGTGTCTCACCATTGTGCCGCAGCACCACGGCCAGGTAGTCCTGTGTCTTGGAGCTAATGTAGATGAGGACTGCAGGTGTGTGGGACGTACTGAAACTAAAGCTCAGCTCCTCACGGGTCAGATTTCCCACCGCGCTCAGGACTCCAGAGCTGCCTTCCTTTACTGCAGGAGAGGAGCTGCTCTCAGACATGAGGTCGTACCGCACCAGGGTCCCGCTCTCAAAATACCCTCCGACATCTAAAACAGAGGCAGACGACAACAGGGCTTGATGTTATCATACCCTAATAAATTGATACAAGGAGACATTTACAAACAACATGACTTAATTTATTAGAATACAAATTAGAAATGTTTAATATTTCTGCTTCAAAGTGCATTTAACTTTGAGCTACAGTAAAATTTAATTAATTTAAATGTAGCTACAGTACAAGAGTTTATGTTGAATCAAATGCTAGATACAGCTCGTGTAACTAAAATACCAGTATTAACCAGGAAAATGCATAATGTGGGACTTTTAATTATAAACAAGACTCAAACACACAGGGGCCCTTATTTTGAAATGTCTATGCTTTACTATTAATTTACTTTGAAACAATTGCAGCACTCATATATAATGAATAGTTTTTAAAAGTTAAAAAAAAAATCCATTTAAGACTTTATAATGACCTTTTTTTTGCACACATTCACATGCACTCCTAAACACATTTTACAGTTCGCACACATCTATTTTTAGTTGCAAATGTGAGTGAAATGCTCTGCTGAGCCGTGAATAAGAACTAAAACTGGTCCAAATTGGCTTGTAGTCCATGTCTGTTAGCTTTGTCATCATCTGTAAATGCTAATGTGCTCCTAAAAGATGAGATTTGTGCATTGCAATATATTTGTTGCCCATTACAGCCAAGGACGAAACTGAACTGAATTATTTATGTTATGTACTAATTATGTAAGATAAGTGTCCATACCATCATTGCAGAAAGGCCCGTCGAAGGCGGTCAGACTGCAGTCGCACAAGTATCCATTGTATTTCTCTATACATTTTCCTTCATTCTGGCAATGCATCCCATAGCTGCTGCAGTGACCCGAGCATCCAGGCTTCACCCCTGGTGTGACCTTTGCCCTCCCTTCAAGGTCAAGTGTCACTCCATTGACCTTTAGGGAACGAATGCAACCCAGAAATCCTCTTTGCCCCCCTGAGGCACCTAAAGAGTTTCAGCAACACAAATATAATGAGATATAAAATGTTAAGCTTTACAATAAGGTAAATTAGATTACACAAGTAAAATAATTCTACTAAACTTCTATTTTCCAAACATCTGCCAAATTGCTTACCTACAAACAGCTGGCTGAAGAGCTGCAGGTGGGTGTGTCCCTGAGGCGGGGCTGACCGCGCCTCCCTATGCACCTTGTCCAATCGCAAAACAGCCTCTTTAATATTCCGCTCCGCCTCCACCCTGTGCCACTGGTCATCATTGAGAGGTGTAGATGAGCGTACGGTTAATTCCACCGGCCCGTTACCCACATCAAATGAGAACGACACCACTGTAGCAGCTGTGGGAAGCAGTGTTTTTATTATTAACTAAAACTATTAAAAGCCGTTTAAAAAATTATAAAATAAAAATCTAATGAAATGATACTGAAATAAAATATAAATATTATATGAAAAACAACCTTTAAAAATTAAACAAATATTGGAAATGTTGCCTTTGCAACTAAGATTTAAGTTGAAGTTTAAGTACTAAAATTACTAAAACTGAAATAAAGCTAAAAAGTTTAAATAATGTAAATGTAGTTTAAATAAATAAATAATAATAATAATAATATAAATGAAAAAGTACAAAACAAAATCAGTAAATCTTATTAATAAATTAAATAATTAAAAATAAATTTATTTTACTTAATAAATTGTAATTTTAATAAATTAAAATAAAAACTGACAATAAAAAATAGAAGCTAATTAAAAATAAACACTACAGTGGTTTAAATCTAAATAGTATAAAACTATAATATAAAATAACACTGGTGGAAAGATAACTGTAATTTACTTCCTCTGTCTGATAAGTAAAGAAACTCAAAGCACAGTTCTTCACAATATGCAGATAAGACAGGATTCATTGAGGGCTTTACAGCAATCCTACTCAAGATCAGGTGATAAAAGTATGTGGACTTACATTTGAGTTCTAAGCAAATATAATCCGGATTGCCAAGGTTTTCCAGAAAGACACCATGTGAGGCTGAAGTCTTAAAATAGAAGGAGACGTCTGCGCTGGTCTCGGCTTGGAAGGTGGGAAAATGAAGATAAGATGCAGGTGTGTTGAAGGACGCTGCGTTCCAGAAGTGACCTATAAAAGAAACACATTGACAACTCAGTAGATGTCTGTTTTGGTCAAATTTAAAGCTGCAGAATGTAATTTCTACTGGCATTACACATAATTTGAGGTTATCAACCTATCATTTCACATAGATTTTAAGGGAAGGTCACAATTAGTTTTGAGGATAGGTCTGTGATTGTTTGTGTGTAGTTGATACATTTTTAAGCACTTCTGCACTTACGATCTCCCTGACAGCGCAGCGGTCCAACAGTGAGTCTGGCTTCAGATCCAGAGCGGTGTACATCACCAACCACCACCTGACTGACAGGCAGATGGTCCTTATACATCAACACACCAGCATCTTCTTTCCTGGAGAAACAAACACGATACAGAGGAAGAATTATAGACCACAAGGGGGCAATATAGCATTGTGCAATGCAGCAGAGAGGAGCTGGAATATTAGCGTACTGCTTACTGCATAGTACATACGGCACACTGTCTAGTATGTAGTTGAGCGCATTGCATTTCCATGCATAAAAGAAAATCAGTATGTCATGCACTACATAAGCTACTATTCAAAAGGTTTGGGTCGTTAAGATTTTTTTAAAGAAATTAATACTTTTATTCAGCAAGAACACATTAAATTGATCAAAAGTAACAGTAAAAACATTTATAATGTTACAAAGGATTTAAATAAAATAAAAAAATTCAACTTTGTATTTATCAAAGATTCCTGAAAAAATGACCACAGTTTCCAACAAAAATATTAAGCAGCACAACTGTTGTCAACATAATAATCAGAAATGTTTCTTAAGCAGCAAGAAACTTAAACTTTTGAATGGTAGTAAATAATACTGAAAAAACATAGTATGGTAGTATGCAATTCCAACAAACCCTGGATAATCAAAGCATCCAATATAACTATGAGGCCACCAGGACTGTGTACAGCTGGCTTTTCTCTCTGTCTTCTGCAAAATGCCATCCAACGTGTAAGCCCTACTAGATTCCTTCAGCAAAAGAGAAGAGAGTAAGATCTCACCATTGTCTCAGATCTGCATCACAGTTGCAGTAGTATCTGGGATCTGTGCAGTTGCGTTCAATGCCACAGGCACATTTCTGCACACCTGGTCCTGAGCCGCCCCAGTAGAAGTGCTTCTCATTTCCCCTGCCGACCCACCATGTGGATGGAGAGCCGTCTAAGACAAAAAAAGAGATCTTAAAAGATCTGAAAATGTATTCACTCTCAGGCCATCCAAGATGTAGATGAGTTTATTTCTTCATGGGAACAGATTTGGAGAAATCTAGCATTACATTACTTTCACACCAGTGGATCATCTGCAGTGAATGGGTGCCGTCAGAATGAGAGTCCAAACAGCTGATAAAAACCACAAGTCTGATCCACAAGTAATCAACACCACTCCAGTCCATTCATTAACTTGTGAAGCTAAAAGCTGCATGTTTATATGAAACAAATCCATCATTAATGTGTTTTAACTTTAAACTGTCGCTTCTGGCCAAAATACCACTCATAATCCATAATAATGATTCTTCCGGTGAAAAAGTCCATCATGTTGTTGTTCTCTCAGATCAAAATTAAGCATATTTGTTTAGAACTGTTTTGGACTGTTTTTGCTTGCAAATGGTGTTTGATCTGTGCATATTTCTCTCCTGATTCAGACAAGATGACTTTTTCACTAGAGAAAGCAATATTATGGAAAGAGGACTAATATTTTAGCCAGAAGCAACACTTTAAAATTAAAAACATCTTAATGATGGATTTGTTTCTTACAAACACACAGCTTTCCACTTCACAAGACATTAACTGATGGTCTGTAGTGGTGTGGATTACTTGTGAATTATTGTGATGTTTTTATCAGCTGTTTGAACTCTCATTCTGACGGCACCCATTCACTGCAAGTGATGGAATGCTAAATTTCTCCAAATCTGTTCTAATGAAGAAACAAACTCATCTACATCTTGAATGGCCTGAGAGTGAGCACATTTTCAGCTAATTTTCATTTTGGGTGAACTATTCTTTTGAAGCAACTAAATTTTCTTATGAGCACCGTGAGTTTTTAGCATCATTACCTGGTGAGTTGAGCAGACGTGATTTGTAGCACATGTACGCCACATGCTGCTCGCAGAACTCAGCGCTGCTGGTGATGGCGTTCACCTGTATCACAAAAACATAAGCAGCTCTGCAGGTGAGCACCACATTCAGCATCTGTTGGTTAGGTGTAACAGTTTTCATTGTTAAATTCACACAGTTTTAAGAGTCACCTGTTCAGCAGACATGCTGTAATTGAGTGTGAGCACAGTCTTGTCTTCAGGTCTGGAACCCGATGACACAGAGCTTTGAGCTGGAAGGTCATTCACAATGGTTGTCCACACTTTGTCTTCTGAAATACACAGTATATACAAGTGTACTAGTCAGTGAGTATTCAGGTATTGATATATTTCTATGATATGCAATCAGTTTTGGAGAAACCACTGGATGTTTTTGTTGCTTAAAGGAGTAATATCACATTTTAATAATGTATTCCACAACAAACAGTGTGTACACAGTGAAATGAAACATATAATGTTAGTAAGGTTTTATAATAGTAAGTTTTATAATGTTATTTAAGTATAAATGTTATTATAATGTATTTCATGCACTACAAACAGTCATAATTTAGTCATTTCTTTGGTACCAAAGGGGTCACTGATGTGTGAATGTTGGAGATTATGTGTTAATGTATTCCTTGTTATGACGATGAATATATTAACACATGATATGAATATATTAACAACTTCAGATATGCATGCTACACATGAACCCACTGATATTGTGTTATATATACTGTATAGTTATTTATTTAGATAAATATATTTTTTTATTAAAATATATATATATATATATATGTATATTTTATATATTCTTATAGAAATATATATTTAAATATATTTATATAATACAAACAACTTTATATGTGCATACTTCACATTATCCTGCTGATATTGTGTTGTTTTGTTTTAAATATTTCATATATATTCAGAATATTTTATATATATTCTTTCATATATGGTTCTGACCCATCATATTGCAGGTGACTCTGAATGGCTCGAGGGGTCCGCTGCTGTCCGGATCGATCCAGTATGTGTCTGAGCTTCGGCCCAAGTATTTGTACTCCTCACAGGACTGCTCGTACACAGCTGCAGAAACACACATCGTAAGCATCAAAACAGCCACCACTGCAAGAAAATCTACAATGCTCCATTTCTGAGGACCAGTCAGCTAAATAAATAATAAAATAAATATCCTAGCATAATAATGACAATTCCAAACCAAAATCTCTATTCTGTAAGGTTCTTTGCATGTAAGGCACATTAAATTTGTTATATGGTTTCTTGGAGATTAAACAAATCTTGATTTTTCATTACAGGTTCTTTAAATCAGTTTATTGGTTTCCCTGTTCTTTAGGACACGAGTATGCTGATGGCTTATACAAAGTTCTTTGTGAAGCTCAAAATGTTGATTGATGCAGCAAGAGTCTATTTGCTATTGCTACATAGCAGCAGCTTCAGAGAAATAAGTACCCAAATATGCTCAAATAAATGTGGGTGATATTATTTTAAATGGCTTACAGTTGTGGCAGGTGGCACCAGAGTATCCAGTGCCTTCACAGGCACATTTAAATGCGTCTCCAGTTTGAGAGCACTTGCCTCCGTGTTCACAGTGGTTTGGCACACACCTAGAAAAAGAGAGAGATTAAAGACAATGGAAATGACTAGAAGCTGGAAGGATTTTTTACTGATGTTTTGCATTTAAAAAGGAAGCTAGGGTTAGGAGATAAGCAAAAAATTATATATAAAAGTTGACAAGAAAATGTGTAGTCGACCAAATTTTAATTAGTCGGTTGGTTGCAGAAAAAAAAGTTTCAGGTTGCCACTTTCTGAAGTAATGCCAGTTGAGAAGCTGCATTGTTGAGTCATTGCCCTGTTTGATAATCTCTGCTCTTTGTAGCTCTATAAAACCTCATTTCCACAGTCTGCAGAAGTATCAGATCAGCAGAGAGGTTCCCCTGATTCTGCATGTTAACTCAGTCGGCCTGATCAAACGGGGGCAGGACACGTGACAGAGCTTTGAGGAACTCCTGCTGAAGAGTGTCAGATGTGGCTTGCATAAGCTCCTCGAAGAGGCTTCACAGCTTTAAAAGTCACCATGACTCTAATAAAGCAACCAGTGGCAAGACTCGAGGAACATCTTATTGCTTTTTGGGCAAAAATCAGAACACTGCGAACAAAGGCAAACATCTGTTCTTCATTAGTTTGCAGAGTCATCCGTGAGAGCGCAGTGCAGTGGGTTCATGAATGAATATGGATGGGTACGGAGACTTGACTTTATCGCGGGGAGACGTGACATTACCATATGAAAAGCAATGCTGTAAGGGGAGTGCCTGTTGACTTTTACAAAGCAGATTATGCATAAACCTGTAAAACAGTTGTGGTTGTATGAAAATTCAATTCAGTGCAAGTCCATACTGAGAATGCAATACCTGTCTATGATGGCACACATATCCAGACTGACGTTCTCAAAGCTACCCAGCATGCCTTGCTCCACAGACTGCAGGTCGACCAACTGGTCATCAACATGTATGAGCTGCATGCAGCCCTGAAAGGAGCGCTGTGACGGAGAAAGGTCTGTCCGCGGGAAGTATCCTGCACGTGGTGACAAGGAAATTAAAATATGTACTCTAAAATGTGCATTCATGCAAAGCAGATCAAGCCTTTCTAGGAAGATGCTTACATTCGAGTATCCATCAGCATTGAATTTAATATTAATTTAATTGTTTTTGTATAAACAATTATATATTTATATTAGGGATGTACCAGTTTATCAGCCAATAATCAGTATAGGCTGATACAGTAAAAACAATTAACTGCATTATCAGCTATTGTTTAAAAACAAATGATGATCAAAACCGATTATATCCTGTCAATCAAAAGGGGCCGGAAAACATGTCAGACAGCAACTTGTGTGAAGAAAATGTTTCTTGTGTTGAATTTAGGGATATCCACGTTAAAGAAATAATAATAAATTAACGCAGCGCTGTTAACACGGGTTCTATTTAACCCTATGAATCACCCATAGTTCAAGGGTTGCCAGATCCACAGTTTTCCCTTCAACCAACATTATTTGTAGCACGCCTCCCATCCAATCATTGCAAACGGTAAAATTGTTTATTATTTTTATATAAATTAGAGCTGTCAAATTGAGTAATCGCAATTAATTGCATCCAAAATAAAAAATTCCAAAAATGTCTTAAATGTCACATGTATGTGTATTTATATATATATACATATAAATACACACAGTACACACACATATATTATGTAAACAAACTTTTATTTTGGATGTGATTAATTGCGATTACTCAATTTGGCAGCTATTTTAGTTTTTTTTAATTTTCCAAATAAAAATACAATTACCTCCGAAAAAGTAATCTCCTCCAGTCCTGATCTGAATGGGGAGAGCAGCTCTCACTGTGGACATCTCGTCTCCATTGATGGTCAACATGGCAATGCTTTCCAGTGCCAGGAAGTGAACGCTGTGCCACTGTCCATCATTAAGACCAGAACCTGCAGAGAAACACTTCAGCATGAGCAATGACAAATTCAGATTTTTTTTTTTTGTGTGTGTGTGTTTTACTGGTTGATATGATAGTTAAGGTGATCTAAACGCCTGCTAGTGTGTTGCTACAAGGATTTTTCAAGCTGAAACTGTACAGAAAATCTAGAAACTGAGAGAGCTCTGGATGTGCGTCTTCAGGTGTGATTTTACCTGAGGATATGTCCACGCGTGTGTTCTTGCCCAGTGTGACATACATGTGGACGGTAACTTTACCCTCCACCAGGCTGACCTCCACCCCTCCAGGCATGAGCGGGGTAAAGAACAGCAGACCGCTGGGGTTCCACGTCCGAAACTGCAGTCGGACCGACACCGTGTCTGCGTCAGTCCGACCCGGAAGCTGCAAGGAGCTGGTGGAGTTAAAGAAGGCGGGGAACGTGTGTGATTCCGCGCAGGAGAACGTCAGGTTAAGCTGGAATGGGAACAGCAGATGAAATGAAAATTATGGAACATTTCAAATGAAAGTGTTTATCAAGGAGTTCAACACATACCACTACAGGAATGATCACAACTTTACAGTAGAATTTCCGAGGACAGATTGATTTAAGAGGGAGTTTTAATCAGGAAACCTGGACAGGACCCAACTGGAAAATCCAGCTCAAACCAGCTTAAGGTGGTAGATGGTTTTGTATAGTTTCTAGCTGGTCCACACTGGTCTAGATGTCTGGAATCCCAGCCAGTGGTTAAAGCAGCTTAATGTTGGCAGATTACCTTAGACCAGGAAAAGCAGCTACCATGTTTCAAAACTTCACTCAATCACCTTAAACTGGCACAAACTGTATTTTCCAGCACAGAAAGGGACTGTGGACAATAACTGCCAGTCATTATGTAGTCATTGTGAAAAATCACAGAACACGCACAGAGAGTGACAGCACTTCTCAATTAATGTCTGTCCTCACACACACAGCATTGTGGGAAAGGGAAGGAAACCTCTGTTTATGACTGAGGTCAGCGCAGGGAGAGGAACTGTATCTACTGAATATTTAATGTGAGAAATAGAAGCTGCAAACCTTCGGGAGCTGAGATTACTGTAAACAATACAAAGAATCGAATTAGTGAAATGACTGAAAACAGAATGCCTAAAATATGTATTAAGAAAGCAAAGGAAAGGAAATTTAGATTTCTTGTCAGTTGTAACCAGACATAATTAAATATTTTAAAGTAGTGTTTCTCAATTTATGGGGCTGAGGCTTAAAATGGTTAAATATAAGAAAAAACAAGTTTATATATATATATATATAGTATTATAAATTATAGTGTATATTTATATAATATAATTTATTTTAAATATTATATTTATTTAATATTATTTATTTATATATTTTATATATAGAATATAACATATTTTGAGTAGAAACTACTGAGAAATTTGTGGGCATTTGTGGGTTAGAATAAGTATAGTATAGTACAGTAATCTAATTATTATAATAATGATTTTTATTTCAGAATCAGGGTTCTTGCAGACTTGGAAAACCTGGATATTTTAAAATGAAAAATTATGGAAATGATGGAAATCTTAAAAACTCATGAAAATTTCTACAATAAATACACATTTTTCTAGTTATGTCAAGCTTCAAAACATTTTATTGAGTAGAAACGGCCATCTGTGAGTTATCCTTATCCTATAACCATAACCTTATCCCAGACGTCATATACATGTATTATTGAACTCAGAAGAACATTCAGTTCTTTATTCTTCTGAAATTATAGAATTTTATTATTTACATTTAATATAATGTAAACATACTTATTTTAATTATTTAATTATTTATTTTACATTTTTAATTAAATTCATTTTAATATATTGATAGTCCCAGTTTCTGTAAATAAAAAAAGTTTGAAAACAAGCAGCTTTGTGATTACAGCAGAAGTACCAGAAACATATTTGTCTTGGAGCAGCGTAACACCCAGCAACAGCAATTCCTCTGTGAAGCTCCTGAATTATCTCCACAAGGCATTGGAGAGCTCTGCAGTGTTCATTTGATAAAAATAGACATGCAAATTTGGCACGTACGAAGCTGGAGGTGTCTACTTTTCTCCTGCGCACGAGGTTAGTGATGTTGTCCCCGTTGTAATGAATGGCCTCCATGCAGCCGATGTAGTTCTCTCTGCCCCCTGAGCTGGGCTTGGCAGACACTGGCATCCCTCCAAATGTAATCTGGGAATAGACACCGAGGTACAGTGAAAGTGATGGAAACATTTACCATCTATAATACAGACAGCCGAACATTAATCTCATCTAATCTTATCTACGCTATCTATCTGTTTGAATAAATGCCACCCAGTGAACGCAATCATTAGTGTGCTAAAGACCCAAATCCCAGCAGCGCTGGGGTAAAATGATGAAACGGAGCGGGGGAGAGCTGTAAATGAAACGTGAGAAGGAAGAAGAGAGAGGACTGAGGCTTTATTACATAATATGCAAATATGTAATTGTGCTAATGCCTTTTCCGTGATCATAAAGGGATAGTTTACCCCAAACTTGTAAAATTGTATGTGTTCAGTTCAGAAATGCTTTGGTATCATTGAGGTACTCTTAGTAATATTTTGAATTAGATGTTATTTTCATATTTTCTGTTCAGGCTTATTATAGTTACATTATATTATAGTTAAAAATGAAAACCATAAAAAAACATTGTTACTTAAAATAAAATAAACATTAACTGAAAAATGTATGTATATATATATATATATATATATATATATATATACATACAGTATCTCACAGAAGTGAGTACACCCCTCACATTTTTGTAAATATTTTATTATATCTTTTCATGTGACAACACTGAAGAAATGACACTTTGCGACAATGTAAAGTATTTAGAGACCTTGCGCTCCTCCACCTTCCGTTTGAGGATGCTCCACAGATGCTCAATAGGGTTTAGGTCTGGAGACATGCTTGGCCAGTCCATCACCTTTACCCTCAGCTTCTTTAGCAAGGCAGTGGTCGTCTTGGAGGTGTGTTTGGGGTCGTTATCATGTTGGAATACTGCCCGGCGGCCCAGTCTCCGAATGGCATTCATGGTTCCCTCAATGAACTGTAGCTCCCCAGTGCCGGCAGCACTCATGCAGCCCCAGACCATGACACTCCCACCACCATGCTTGACTGTAGGCAAGACACACTTGTCTTTGTACTCCTCACCTGGTTGCCGCCACACACGCTTGACACCATCTGAACCAAATAAGTTTATCTTGGTCTCATCAGACCACAGGACATGGTTCCAGTAATCCATGTCCTTAGTCTGCTTGTCTTCAGCAAACAGTTTGCGGGCTTTCTTGTGCATCATCTTTAGAAGAGGCTTCCTTCTGGGATGACAGCCATGCAGACCAATTTGATGCAGTGTGCGGCGTATGGTCTGAGCACTGACAGGCTGACCCCCACCCCTTCAACCTCTGCAGCAATGCTGGCAGCACTCATACGTCTATTTCCCAAACACAACCTCTGGATATGACACTGAGCACGTGCACTCAACTTCTTTGGTCGACCATGGAGAGGCCTGTTCTGAGTGGAACCTGTCCTGTTAAACCGCTGTATGGTCTTGGCCACCGTGCTGCAGCTCAGTTTCAGGGTCTTGGCAATCTTCTTATAGCCTACGCCATCTTTATGTA
This sequence comes from Schizothorax lantsangensis, assembly GCA_027422415.1. Classification (NCBI taxonomy): domain Eukaryota; kingdom Metazoa; phylum Chordata; class Actinopteri; order Cypriniformes; family Cyprinidae; genus Schizothorax; species Schizothorax lantsangensis. The sequence goes on from CM049845.1 coordinate 33,898,572, forward strand.
GAGCAACAATTCTTTTTTTCAGAGTTCTTTGCCATGAGGTGCCATGTTGAACTTCCAGTGACCAGTATGAGAGAGTGAGTGCGATAACACCAAATTTAACACACCTGCTCCCCATTCACACCTGAGACCTTGTAACACTAACGAGTCACATGACACCGGGGACAGAAAATGGCTAATTGGGCCCAATTTGAACATTTTCACTTAGGGGTGTACTCACTTTTGTGGCCAGCGGTTTAGACATTAATGGCTGTGTGTTGAGTTATTTTGAGGGGACAGCAAATTTACACTGTTATACAAGCTGTACACTCACTACTTTACATTGTAGCAAAGTGTCATTTCTTCAGTGTTGTCACATGAAAAGATATAATAAAATATTTACAAAAATGTGAGGGGTGTACTCACTTCTGTGAGATACTGTAAATATATATATATATATATATATATATGTCTATGTATATATATATATATATATATATATTTGTTAAACATGATGTACTAAAATAAAAATAAATAAATAAATAAAATCAAAACAAAAATTAATAAAAACGATATATGCATATATATAAAAAATGTCAAAAATAAAACATAAAATTATAAAAAGTACAAAATATAAAAAGAATATTAAAAGAAAATATAAAAATAATAACTGATTCAAAAAGTTTAATAAAAACTACAATAGTATCTCAATCAGTGTTGGGTGTAACGCGTTACTAAGTAACGCGTACTGTAATTAAATTAACACTGAAAAAGTAAAGTAAGGGATTACTTTCATTTTTAGTAATTTAATTACAGTATATAAAGTACTTGCGTTACAAACAGTAAATTTTCAGTTTAAAATTATTGAATTTGAAATTAAATTTACTTAAAGATAAATTGAATGCAGCGCTTTAACCTCCGTGCGCCATTTCACTTTCAGATTTCCTGATTCACAGAGAAACCTTAAATACTCAGATACATATAAGACTAAAATTATAAAAAGCTTGATATTATGAACGAATTCAAATCTAAATGTATGTAATCCCTATAAAAGTATATAGACCAGTTTTCATTGAAAGCTAATTTTATTTTAAATGAACAATTCAAATCGAAAACGAATAATCTGAAAAGAGGTACAGTCTTTCCTGTATTAAAGCCTAAGTGTCAGAAATACAATAAAATCGAAAGCGAATTATTTAAGAACTGTATTTTTCCTGTATGAAAGCCTGATGACGTTTATAACGAATTAAAATCGAAAACGAATATATCTGAATTCCTTGTGCCTATTTTTCCCGTACCTGTCAAATTCTCCCGTATTTTACATTCTATAGATCCCGTTATTTTTCCTGATTTTTAATCTTGTATAAAAAAAAAATCATTTTTTACTTCGTAGTAATTTGTATGGCCAAACCTCATTATATGAATAATCAAGTCCAGGTTGTCCGGTTGCATCTTGTATGAAAAGCATCCTTCTCAAAATCGACACATCTCCATTGGTGTGATGCGTTGATATCTGCTCTGTGATGCGCGGATGTGCGGGCGCTGTGTAATCGAGGTAGGGTAATAAAAAAATGCATTCTGTGAGGTGGGTCGCTGGAGTAAGATAACATTAATGATGCTATTAACTACATTTTCTAAAATACGCGTGTTTTAAATATATATTTTTTCTGTAGCGTTCGATCAGAACAGAGTGCCAGTGGTCGTCATCCAGCAGACTGCCGCTAGACACCGATGTGTGACCCTGAATGGAGCCTTTTCAGTACTTTAAATACAATATTGATTAAGTAATTAGTAACTGCTTTTTGAAAGTAACTGAAATAGACACAAGCGTTTTTATAAATTTTTACAAATGTTGCCTTTATACATATTATTTCACTAAATGCCATTATTTAATTTTATTTCAAGTGAAAGGATAAAATATTTATTTAAGAACTGTATTTATTGATGAATAATCAGACAGGTCAAACGGGGATCCTTTCTACAATGGCAAAGGAGACAAAAAATATTTATAATAATACTCATACCAGCAAGTTTTGCATGCTGTCAATCATAGAACAAAACAGATCTACTAAAAGTCTATTTAGATCTATTTGTGACACTGGACTACAAAACCAGTCATAAGGGTCAATTTTTTGAAATTGAGATTTATACATCATCTGAAATGGACAATATTTGGCTGAGATACAACTATTTGAAAATCTGGAATTTGAGGGTGCAAAAAAAAAATCTAAATATTGAGAAAATCACCTTTAAAGTTGTCCAAATGAAGGTCTTAGCAATGCATATTACTAATCAAAAATTAAGTTTTTATATATTTATGGTAGGAAATTTACAAAATATCTTTGTGGAACATGATCTTTACTTAATATCCTAATGATTTTTGGCATAAAATAAAAAAATCGAATTTTGACCCATACAATGTATCGTTGGCTATTGCTTGAAATATACCCGTGCTACTCAAGACTGGTTTTGTGCTCCAGGGTCACGTTTAAATGTTTGGGGTTGGTAAGATTTTGTATGTTTTTGAAAGAAGTCTCTCATGCTCACCCAGGCTGCATTTATTTGATCAAAAATACAGTAAAATCATTAAAATTTTGAAATATTATTACAATTCAAAATAGCTGTTTTCTATTTGAACATATTTTAAAATGTAATTTATTTCTGTGATGCAAAGCTGAATTTTCAGCATCATTACTCCAGCCTTCAGTGTCACATGATCCTTCAGAAATCATTCTAATATGCTGATTTGCTGCTCAAGGAACATTGCTTATTATTATCAATGTGGAAAACAGTTGTGCTGCTTCATATTTTTGTGGAAAAGATGTATTTGAAATAGAAATCTTTGCAACATGTTTATACTGCTACTTTTAATCAATTTAATGCATCCTTGCGGACTAAAAGTATACATTTCAAAGTTGTGAATGGTAGTGTGTTGCCGTCACACTTTGAGTTAAATCTTTTACCCAGATTGATCTTCAGCAGGAGTTTGGCTTGCTGCAGCTCTAGAGTGATATAATCGCCCTGCTGTCCCTCTCCGTGCAGAAGAATGCCATCTCCTTTAGTAGTCTTAAACTTCAGGGATATCACGTCCTTCAAGATCTTCATCTTTTTCTGTCTAAATCGATAAGAAATCACTCCCTGGCCATCAAAGTTGATCACATCCGCCCCTGAACACAGGAATATGGGTCAGTCACAAGCAAACATATGAAGTCTTCCTCAGCCTTCCAACACTTTCTCCAATCAAACCAAGTTTATGATGCAACAGTGGTGAAACTAAACATATTTGCTTTTAAAGGGGCCATATCATGAATTATTATGCAGAATTATCCTTGATCTTGAAATAAACATTTCATGTGCATTATATACACTGTATATAAAAGAGACTATTATTGAAGAATAATGCAGCTATACAGTATTGGACCAAACAAAAAGTGAACAATGCATAAAGATGTTAGGTAATGAAAGTGTTAAAAATGATTCAAATGTGTAAAAATGGCCCCTCTAAAATGTGTGAAAGATACATCAAGGATCACTTCCACAACACTCACAGTAAGCGCAGCCATAGAGCTCCACTCTCAGCCCAATTCTCCCCTCCTCACTCCAGTCCAGCGGGATGAAACGCACGAATCGGGCCATGAAAGGATGCTGGAGTTCATGGCGCACGGCCCGCTCTGAGTTCCAGTTACCTGAAAACGTCTGAGGCAGGCAGAAGGGAAGCACACTTTATAAAGGCATCGAGAAAACCTCCTCCTGTGAGCGAGACACTCCATTACTGTGGGTTCTGTGTACACAGATCAATACGACAGGCTCTCGAAGCGTATTTCCAGCAGAACTGCCTTTGCATCTTAATTTCTTGTCATAAGCACTGTTTATGAAAGGAGGGAAATATGTGTGCAGCAATGTGTCTTCAGGAATGAGTGTAATTGCATTTACAAATCTTGAGACAAAAGTATGCACGATGTTAGCTTCTGAACATTTGAAATAAAATCCATTAATGAGGCAGTTTATGAACGTTGTAATGCTATGGAGGAAATCATAGGAAAGTGAAAACTGAGATCACCTTAATTTCTCAAATTCTTCTCCTAGAGAGCAGAGATTAAACCAAGAACAAATGGAAACTTTTCAATTGTTTCTCGGGGAACAATGTGATTAAAACATGAAACTTGTTCATAAGTCTCCAGCTTATCAGAGAAAGAATTACAGAATTTCAGAATATATTTCATAAATGTCTCAAACTGCGCTCAGCAATAAATGATTTCAATATGAATTTAAGCATGACCACTATCCACATTAATTATTTTTTAGTGTTATTTATTTACTTTTAAGGTATTTAGTAATATTTTATAACTTAGTAACTTTTATTTTTATATTTTCAGTTTTCATTTTAATTTTAGTTAAAGTTTTAGCAATTATGTTATGTGCTTCTGTCATTTTTATTATTATTATTTTTTTGAATCTTTTTTATTTAGCTTTAATTTATTTTTATTTTATTTATAGTTTTAATAATTTTAGAACTTAAAATTATTTAATTTTTCATTTATTTTTCATCTAATATTTGGATTTTTTTTATTTCAGCTTTTTTCAATGGTTAAATGGCTAATTTCAATGATTTTACATTGTTCTATACTCCTAGTATCTCATATGTGTCTCTTTTTATTTCTCAAAAGACTTGCACTAAATTTAAAAAGAAAGAGAATTATTAAAGTTTGACTGTCCAAAATCTTGGAAAAGTTTCACTTTTGGCTAAACCTATGTGGGTCAGTTTGTATGACACAGCAGCAGCTGTTACTGTCAGATTTGGTAACCCAAAAACAATATTTAGTTCCTGAGCTATAAATCACAGTTGTCCCTGTAAACTCACCCATATGTTGCTGTCCTGCCGATACGGCTTCCAATTACTTCCCGTGTCACTGTAGAGGAGCCTGTAGTGTTTCATCCAATCAGAGCTGCTGTATCTGCCCTGTGTTGCTATGGCAGTGATCTGTTTCCTGGCCCTGAGGTCCACCTGTAGCCACTGGTACCTGTCGGAGTCTGATGGTGACCATCCTCCATTGCCTTAGAAAGACAAAACACAAGTCAAATCTGATGTGTGAAAACATCACATGCTGCCAAGCTTGAATTACGATGCTTTAGTCCACACTGCAGCGCCATAATGCTCCATTAGCACTTTACTTCCTTAAAGGTAGCCAGAATGTGCATTAAAATTCATTATGATCTATAGAGATGTTTTTCTCCATTTTGCAATCTAAGCAAAACCTAATGCATCCTTTGTACTTTATCTGCAGCAATCGCACATCTCTGTCTAAATGTCAACTAATGAGGAGAGAGACGCAGTGGACCTGACAGTGGCATACAGGCTGTTCAGAATAGCCATACTATTCTTACAATTTCTGCAGTATGCACATTTTATTTATGCATTTACAGACCTGTTATTACACAAAAGTGAAAACTGCACAGAATGCGAGTAATGAATGAAGCTGGAGGTGAATGCAGGCATTGTTTTTAAATTTGTAACTTATTATTTTATCATAAAGTGAGAATTTTTATACAAAATTGGACTAAAACGCAAATATATGTCAACAGTTTGCATGCAAATTAACTTATTTAATTGTTATTATAAATAGACAGCACTGGCAACCAAATAAGGTCATGTGACAACAACACAGAACACTTCACATACTATTTTTTTAATATGAGGGCAGTATACAGTGTACATAAGTTTGGGGTCAGTAAGATTTTTTTTTTTTTTTAAGAAATTAATACTTTCATTCAACAAGGACACATTAAACTGATGAAAAGTTACACTAAAGACATTTATAATTTTACAAAATAATTATATTTTAAAGAAATGTTGTTCTTTTGAACTTTCTATTCGTCAAAAAATCCTGGAAAAAATGTAGCACGGTTTCAGAAAATTATGAAGTGAATATGAACTGTTTTTAACATCAATAATAACAAGAAATGTTTCAGCAAATCAGCATCTTAGAATGACTTCTGAAGGATCATGTGACATTGATTGAAGCCTGGAGTGATGATGCTGAAAATACAGCTTTGCATCACAGGAATACATTTTTAAATATATTAAAATAGAAAAACGTTATTTTATATTGAAATGATATTTAATAATATTACTGTTTTACTGTAAATTCTTTGAAAAACATTAAAACATCTTATCAATCCCAAACTTTTGATCTGTAGTATACAGTATGTAGTATGCAGTAAACTACTGTAGTATTCCATTCTAAACACAGCCGTAGAGCTCTTCCTCACCTACTCTCCTGTTGAGTTTTGCATAGCCAGCACCAAAATCAGCTGCCAACACGGAGGAGCTGGTGAAGGCGCTGTAGGGAAGGGGTGAAGCCAACACCTCATCACACCTCTCTGGAAAAAAAACAGAAACAGAAAAACATATGCTTGAAATATTTCTTAACAGACTGTACATAACAATCACAGAAGAACAGTCATTCATACGTTTGCCAAAGATGCTTCTGCCAAGTGCCATGAGTGCATAGATATCCACATTATGTTGTAAATCTCCTCTTCAGTACATCTGACATTGCATACAGTTTTAATATTTGCTGTTCTGTTATGTTACCGGTGTCTTTTTTCCACATTTAGAACAGTCAGAATTAATCTACTTGATTTTTGTCCCTGTGCATTATACATAAAAACACCATCTGAAAGTAACTCAGCATCTCTCAGCTTAGCAAATTCAAGGTTTGTTAGAAAGTCAAGGTTTGAGATGCAGAAAGCTCTCAGAAGTGGAGCACGTTTCTCACTGAAAGGTCCTTCATGTTTCTGGCCGCTGTGGGTGCGGTCAGTCTGCAGAGTTTAAATAGGCTCCTCGTAACCCAATTTATCAGGCCAGAGGAGGCGAAATTCAAGGCCAGAGTCGGAGTACTCCTCTCTCAACGATATGAGTCTCTGTTTATGTGCTTCAAGATTTACAGTGTTAATGCGAAAACATTTTTTCATGACCACACAATAATATTTATGACCAGCAGTGGGGCAAAGTAATGACTGTGAATACCAAGAAATACTATTGATTACTGGATTTCATCCATACCAGGTCTCATGCAGTTTTGTAATTATTAACTAAAATTATAAAATTTTTAGTTAAATAAAGCTGAATGCATAAAATAAAATAAAAAAAAACTTAAAAATACATTTTGCCTTTGCAACTAAATAAAGAAGTTTAATTTGAAGTACTAAAATTAATATATATATATATATTAGGGGTGGCACGGTACATGTATTCGTATCGAACCGTCACGGTACGGACCTCTCGGTTCGGTGCATGAGGCCTTACGACGAATACAGGCAATTCACCCCCAATCCAGAAGGGGGCGCCGCAGCAGTGCAACGCTGTTTAACTGCCAGCAGAAGAGCAGCGAATGCCATGAGTTGCGCGCTTGAAAACAAAGCCCCCTAGACAGTGACCATGTGCTGATTCCTGAATGTGTCTCTCACATAGACTGACAAACGAGTAAACTTTAAAGGCTTGTGCACTCAACTGTTTGCGAAATGGGGCTTTGTGCTCGTGTATCCTACCTCTCTCATTCCGCACAAATCCGAATATTCCATAATATTTCCATATTTGCGATGTAACTTATCTGAATGCGAAACTATTATTTATTATGTAAATTATAGGCTTTGTACTTCAGTCGCATTCCAACGGTGACACAGAGGCGGGCACGCTGATGTTTGGCTCACTGTATTTTATTTTGATAAACTACCAACTGCGCTGTCAAGTTAGCAATGCTGGAACTGATGTGTTTTGTTTTTTTTTTTTGTGCGTGTGTGTGTGTGTGTGTGTGTGTGCGTGTGCGCGTGCTCCGGCGCGATCACTTCAACTGTTTCCTTATACCAGCAGAATCAACTTTAAACACTTATTGTCTTATTAATAATCACCGTATAAAGGTCTGCTTTTATTTGTGTACACTCACAATGAAAACAAAACAGATTTTATATATATAACGTAATAATATTTAGTATTTTCACATCTAGATGGGATTTTTTTTTAATTTGCACTACTGTCTGTTCAAAATAAATGAAAAGAGACTGAGCATAGTAGATTTGTTTTTTTTCCCTGTTGTACCGAAATCGTATCGAACCGTGACCCCTGAACCGAGGTACGTACCGAACCGTGACATCTGTGTACCGTGCCACCCCTAATATATATATATATATATATATATATATATATTCTATATAATTACTATATATGACAAAAGCACATAAAATTACTAAAACTTAAACTAAAATTAAAATGAAACCTGAAAATACAGAAATAAATGCTAAATATATTCATGCTAAAAAATACAAAATATTAATAAATACTATAACAGTACATAAATGGTACAGGACTAAGATATTTTGACCAATATAGAAGTCCAAATTACACTGGATCTCACTGACATTTAAAAAAAAAAATTGTGTTCCACAGAAGAAAGTAAGTCATGCATATGTACAACATATATGAATCAGTTTGAGAGGAAAGGCACCACAAACAAGTGATCTAAACAAGTAAATCATTAGCAGTAAACTTTAACCCAGTTAAAAGCAAACATGCATGTGTACGTAAAATGCTGCATGAGCAAAAAAATTAAATGAGTCATCAGAATCAGAATGAGCTTTATTGCCAGGTATGTTTACACATACGAGGAATTTGTTTTCGTGACAGGAGCTGATATAAGATGTTACAGTCTCTGTGAGCTCGTCCAGATCGGTGGCAGCAGCTTCAAAAACAGTCCAATCAGTGAGGTGGAAACAGGCTTGTAATTCCCGCTCTGCTTCATTAGTCCATCTTTTAACAGTCCTTAAAACAGGTTTAGCTGATTTCAGTTTCTACCTGTAGGTCGGTATAAGATGAACCAAACAGTGATCAGAGAGTCCTAAAGCTGCCCGTGGGACAGAGTGATATGCCTCCTTTATTGTTGTGTAACAGTGATCCAATATATTACTGTCTCTGGTGGGACATGTAACATGCTGTCTGTATTTTGGCAGTTCACGGGAGAGATTTGCTTTATTAAAGTCCCCGAGAATGATTAAAACAGAGTCCAGGTGTTGTTGTTCTGTGTCTGTGATCTGATCCGTGAGTTTCTGTAAAGCTAAGCTCACGTGCGCTTGCGGTGGAATGTAAACACTCACGAGAATGAACGAGGAAAACTCCTGCGGCGAGTAGAAAGGCTTGCAGTTAATGAAGCACTTCTAGATCTGAACAGCACATCTTCTTTAACACAGTTACATCTGTACACCACCTTTCGTTGATGTAAAAGCATGTCCCACCGCCGCGCGATTTCTCCGTTGATTCTGCGTCACGGTCCGCTCTAAACAGCTGAAAGCTCGGCAGACTTAACGCGCTGTCGGGAATGGCGTCATTCAGCCAGGTTTCCGTGAAACACAGAGCAGCAGAGTTTGAAAAATCCCTATTTGTCCGGGAGAGTAGAAGGAGTTTGTCCGTTTTGTTGGGTAGAGAGCGGATATTCACCAGATGGTTGCTAGGCAGTGCTGTCCGAAATCCGCGCTGTCTGAGCTTCACAAGCGCGCCGGCTCGCTTCCCCCATCTGCGTGTCCTGAAGCGTCTGAACAGTACCGCTGCTCCGCCGACTACAATGTCCAGCAAAACATCCGAATAATCGAAAACCGGTGAAATATCGAGTGGTGTATACTGCCGAATGTCCAGCAATTCGTCTCTGGTGAAACTGATTGCAGGGATATAACTAAAGACAGGACAAACTAACCAAAACATAAAAACAACAGTGAACAACGCCACGGGGCTGTCATGAGCGGCGCCATCTTGGATCGTGCAGCAGATGGGTTTCACATACAGACGTGAGCAATTATTTCCTGCTGTGAGAGGATGTGCCGACGCCGTTATGACATGGTTACATGTTCTACATTTACTGAAGCCTTCAGAGATCGCATAAATGTCAGCAAGCACATTTGCAGTGTTGACCTTCAACCAGATGTGGTGAGGTCGGGTCCTAAGAGAAGGCTATTTCCCAATATATGGAAATGCACTGACTAATTTAATCAGCACGAGACACGCTGACCATCATGCTCATGTCAATACGCACCCAAAGGAGAACGGTTATGGCGTCATTTCCATCTTGAAAACACAAATTTGCCATTAATAAACATTTTAAAAAGCTAATGCACTTGTTTACACAGAAGACAACAGGATAAGTTAAGAGATGCATGCGACAAGGTAAAAGCAATAGAATATGGGTCAGTGTTTGAGCCATAATCTACTCCAATTATGCAAAAATATTTTTTAATTGTGTGTATTGAGGATATATAAAATGATAACGATAATAAAAGCATTAGCAAGATAAAGGAGTTCATAATTTTATTTCAAATGTTTAAAATTACATTTCTACCACAGAATGTTATAAAAGACCTCAAATCACCTGAGATTTGGTCAAAATTACACTGGTAGAAATATTTATGACATTCAGAAAAATGAAATGTGATGCATGTATACAAACTGCTGTACATTGTGAAAGTATGTTGCAAAAGAGTTTTTTATCTACAATTTTACTGGAACAAAAGTGCCCATATTAAAAGAAAAACCCTCAATTAATCCCTAAACACTAGTGCAGTGATGCTGAATGCCTATGAGCGCTATAATTAGAGCGAGAGGGCGATTGCTCGGAGGATATCCTTTGATCGAACAGCAGAGTGCTCATATATTGATCGTGATCTTCCCCTGAGATTAACCTTTCATTTACCCGGAGAGCCTCAGATTCTCATGGATTCAGCACTGATCTCTCTCCAGCCGCAGGTGCTGTTTAATACGACTCAGATCACTGATGTGAGCTACAGCACGTAGATGAGAAACGGAGGTAATATGAGAAAGAGAAAACCACCTGGTTGCTTCATTTAGGATAGTCCTAACAAGAAACAGCTAAAATGGCAAATACTGTATCAATTCATTCTTCATCGAAAAATTGTTAGTGTCATGGAGCTAGATCAAGTGTGGCATGGCAAGTTTCCAGCATCAAGTGACTTTTCTGTTTTTAACGAAATTGAAAACACTAACACAAAGCAACAATATTACAAGCAATAAGAATTTTTTTGAGCAAACTTTTGCTACCTTTCACCAGAACAGCCACTGTGTGTGTGTGTGTGTGTGTGTGTGTGTGTGTGTGTGTGTGTGTATACATATATACATTAGTGCTGTCAAACGATTAATTGCGATTAATTGCATCCAAAATAATAGTTTTTGCTTACATAAAATACAATATGTGTGTACACATGCATATATATATTTTAGAAAAAAATATGTTTTGTTTATATATCAAATACATACATACAGTCAGTGATGGGAATAGCGGCGTTATAAATAAACGGCGTTACTAACGGCATTATTGTTTTCAGTAACGAGTAATCAAACTAATTACTGTTTCCCCGTTACGTTACCGTTACTGACAATAAAATGCGGCGTTACTATAATTTATTATAATATTATCATTTTATTTTTCAGTTCATCTGAATGGATGAGCAGTGTAGCTATATTTGACGTACCGTAAACTCTAGTGTGAAGCGCACGACTCGCCGTAGCTTTGTCTCACACACACACACACACACACACACACACACACACACACACACGCGCGCGCGCGCGCAGAGAAAGATACAGAGCGAGAGAGTCTTTCATAACATGCAGAATTGACGCGCTACATGTAAACGATATTCTTTGTTGTATTTTCCTGTCAAACTAACGAAGTTCCTTTGGAATTCTTCAGTTTTTAAGAACTCCGCTAGTGGGCGGAGCTACTGCGCAAACGACAATCTCATTGGCCGGCGTTCACCTATTATCATCCCTGTTTTGATTTCAGCTAATCAATTCGAGCGAACGCAGACTACGTGATTAATATTCATGAACCCAGCAGCTCATTAATCCTTAGTGCGTTTTATATTGTTATTAGTGGTATAATTCGTAGTAGTTTTGTTATCTTATCAATTTTTCCCCTTTTTTTTATAGAAACACTAAATGACAAACAATATCTTAAGCACCACCACCAGTCCTAAGTTCAGTCATCATGACAAATATGAATTCATATACTTGCTTATTCTAATTACTAAAGATCTATCATCATATAATGCTAAATTATCATAATATCATATTATAATGATTGACTAACTGATGCTAAGTGTCAGTAGATAAATAATGTTGATTAATGTACAATGTTTTATAATAATAATTTATTCTATTTAGTGTCCATTTCATTCATTTAACATATTTAATATTGGGGCATCCAAGTTATTTGACATTTGATTTTTTTTTTTTTTTAAAGTAACGCAATAGTTACTTTCCCTGGTAATTAGTTACTTTTATAATGATGTAACTCAGTTACTAACTCAGTTACTATTTGTGAGAAGTAACTAGTAACTATAACTAATTACTTTTTTAAAGTAACGTGCCCAACACTGCATACAGTACTGTATATATATATATATATATATATATATATATATATATATATATATACACTCCCCTCCAAAAGTATTGGAACAGTGAGGCCAATTCCTTTATTTTTGCTGTAGACTAAAAACATTTGGGTTTGACATCAAAAGATGAATATGAGACAAGAGATCAGCATTTCAGCTTTTATTTCCAGGTATTCATATCTGGATCTGATAAACAACTTAGAAGATAGCACCTTTTGTTTGAACCCACCCATTTTTTCATGTGAGCAAAAGTATTGGAACAGATAGAATTAACATAGATTAAAGTGAAAAAGACTTAATATTTAGTTGCAAATCCTTTGCTTTCAATAACTGCATCAAGCCTGTGACCCATTGACATCACCAAACTTTTGCATTCTTCTTTTGTGATGCTTTTCCAGGCTTTCACCGCAGCCTCTTTCAGTTTTGGGGGGTTACTCCCTTCAGTCTCTTCTTTAGCAGGTAAAAGGTATGCTCTATAGGGTTTAAGTGTGGAGATTGACTTGGCCAGTCTAAAACCTTCCACTTCTTGCCCTGATGAACTCCTATGTTTTGGGTCATTATCTTGCTGCATGATGAAGGATCTCCCAATCAGTTTGGTTGCATCTTTCTGTAAACTGTCAGACAAAATATTTCTGTAGACTTCTGAGTTAATTTTGCTGCTGCCGTCATGTGTTACATCATTAATGAAGATTAATGAGCCTGTCCCAGAAGAAGCGATGCAAGCCCAAGCCATTACATTACCTCCACTGTGTTTCAGATGAGCTTGTATGTTTGGGATCATGAGCAGATCCTTTTTTCTCCAAACTTTAGCCTTTCCATCACTTTGGTCCATAAAATCAGTCCATAAAACCTTGTCCCAGAATTTTTGAGGCTCGTCTCCTATTCCTCTTGCTAATGAGTGGTTTGCATCTTCTGGTGTAGCCTCTGTACTTTTGTTCATGAAGTCTTCTGCGAACAGTAGATTGTGATACCTTCACTCCTGCCCTCTGGAGGTTGTTGCTGATGTCACTAACAGTTGTTTTAGGGTCTTTCTTTACAGCTGTTACAATGTTTCTGTCATCAACTGCTGATGTTTTCCTTGATCTATCTGTTCGAGGTGTGTTACTTGGTACACCAGTGGTTTCTTTCTTCCTCAGGAGATTCCAAATGGTTGTACTTGCTATTGCCAGTGTTTCTGCAATGGTTTGATTGATTTTTCATCTTCTCTCAGCTTCACAATTGCTCGTTTTTCACCCATAGACACCTCTCTGGTTTTCATGTTGGTTACACGTCTAACTAACTATAAATGCAGTCTGCACGGATCTGAAACTGAGCGCAGACATTCAGTGCTATTTATTGTTTGAATAATCAATTAATAGGACACACCAGGGCAACAAAACACACCTGTCAGTCACATGTTCCAATACTTTTGGTAACATGAGCAATGGGTGGGTTCAAACAAAAGGAAATAAAAGCTGAAATGTTAATCTCTCATCTCATATTCATCTTTTGATATCAAATCCAAATGTTTTCAGTCTACAGCAAAAATAAAGGATTGGCCTCACTGTTCCAATACTTTTGGAGGGATGTGTATATACACACACACACACATATACAGATAGATATGTGCAAATTTATAAGATCAAACTGCAAACAAGGTGAGGTGCCTGATTTGAGCATTTGAGTTGTTAAATAGTGAAGAACATGTCGTTACACTGAAGTCCAAGTGCTGAGGAACAAAAAAATGCTTTATAATCAATACTGTTATGGTCAAGCTCTTTCAGGTCCTCATCTCTTATTAAGACTGTTAGAGGATTGACTAACATAAAGCTGATGGTGTGAAGAGGTGACGTCTGATAAACAAACAACAGACTGCCACGTCTTTAATTTTCTCTCTGTTTTGTTATGTTTAAATTCACCTGTTGAACTGAGTTGCATTAAAATAATGTGTAACTGACTAGTGCTGGGCAACGATTAATCGCGATTAATCACGTCCAAAATAAAAGTTTTTGTTTATATAACATGTGTGTGTGTGTGTGTGTACTGTGTATATTTATTATGTATATATAAGGACACACACATACAGTATATATATTTTGAAAATATTTACATGTATTTACATGTATATATTTATATTCATATAATTTATATAATATAATAATAATAATATATAAACATAACATATTTTTCTTACATATATACATGCATGTGTGTGTATTTATATATAATAAACACACACATATATTATGTACACAAAAACTTTTATTTTGGGTGCGATTAATCGCGATTAATCTTTTCCAGCACTAGAACTTACTAGAAGTCTACCATTAAAAGTGAATATTTTATTTTGAAGTCAACATTCTTCATCATATTCTTCCTAAACCTGAACCTGATCTGAAGTGCTCCTTGTTCATTTTATAGCTCTATACTTTTACTGTATGCCAACTATTGACTCTTTTTATTTATCCACAGGAATTTAAATTTCTGTATCACTAGAAACACCAAACAGAATTGCAGAAATAATGTCTCAAACACTATCTCTGCTTTCCTACTCAATCCCCACTCCACCAGAGGAAAACATTAGCCAGCAGTCTGTTCACTGCTCTGAGATCTGTCCTTATTCTGCCTCTCACCTCATTACACACAGTTCTAAAAGAACTGCTTTAAATTGACTCGGAGTCTGCTGAGTCGAGCTTGTGTCAAAAATAACCCTTGTGTCCTCCAAAAAAAGAGGATGATATTCTCAGACTGCTGTTCTACTCGCTCGTCTTCAGTTCGAGCAGTGTGAAGACTCCTACATTCTCCTACATTGTATATGTGTGTGTGTTTGGGGAAGACGTGATAAAGCTAAGAATGCTGGGTAATAAAATCAGTCAATGCTGTTCACAGCCATAAAATTGACTTTTTCTACGGTTAGTGAACCTGTTTCGAAACCTAGTGAGCTGCCTACCCAGACAGCATTTTAAGGCATTATTGTAATGTTGATTATCACAAAATTAATTCCCTTTATATATATATATATATAGTAAAAAAAAAAGTTTATTTAGCAAGGATGCATTAAATGTATAAATTAAATTAATATAATGTAAATATTATTAAATAAAATGAATATAAAATTTAAATTAAATGAATTTAAGTAATGAATTAATTAAGTAAAATAAAGTAAAATAAATTAATTAAAAGTTAAAGACTTTAATAAAAAAAGATTAGCCTAATTAAAAGTTAAAGACTTAAAAAAGTTTTCTATATCAAATAAATGCTGTTCTTTTGAACTTTCTATTTATCATAGCATCCTAAAAAACGGTTTCCCCTAAAATATTAAGCAGCACAACTGTTTTCAACATTAATAATACATGTTTTTTGAGCAGCAAATCAGCATATTAGACTGATTTCTGAAAGATCATGTGACACACAAGACTGGAGTAGTGATGTTGAAAATTCAGCTTTGCATCAGAAATAAATTACAATTTAAAATATATTTAAATAAACAGTTTTTTTATTGTAATAATATTTCACAATATTACTGTTTTTACTGTATTTTTGATGCTGAATTCTTTCAAAAACTTACAACTTTGAACAGTAGTATTTGCATTTCTCAGTGCTTTTATGAGTTGCGGTACTCAACAACAGTGAAGCGAACATGAGAGATTGAAACTGATACCACAGATTCACTTTCCCATTCCAGTTTGGCACAGCTTCCAATACAGACAGTCAAGGCAGCTCACTAGGTTATGGAGCAGAGCTAATGTGTGTCCTCCATTACTTATGCAGCGGTCTTAAGGTACAGTATAGAAATACTGATAAAGAGAGAGTGAATAAGAAAAGAAAAACCAAAAGGTATATTTGTCTCACCGACAGACTATATTGGGACAGATATTTCAGTTGTCAAATATTTGGGTTCTTAATCAGCATTTGTATGGATTCCCCTCAGCCTGTAGTGAAGGAACAGTCCATTAGTCTGCCAGACGAAAATCTCTCTCACTGAGCCAGCAATGTGCAGTCAATGCCCAAAGAGCGAGTCTCACAAAGCTAGACTTTTGAATATCGGCATAAATCTGGCCAAGAACCACCCACTTAGACTGGAAGGGGCCGTCTGAATGACATGCTTTAGGAGCGGGTGAATCTGAAATCGATGATACCACAATAATACAGCAGCCTGCAACACAGAGCGAGCTCAATCAACATACTGTACAGACAACACTAAATCACTGGAAAATGTGTGCGGTCTGAACTTCTGTGCAGCCAAAAGTAGTAAGTAACAGGAACAAGTCAAGATCAGTTTTGAGGAAAGTTACTTTTAAAAGTAATGCATTACAGTATTGCATTGTTCCCTAAAAAAGTAACTAATTATGTTACTTTTCATGGAAAGTATTGCATTAAATTACTTTTGGGTTACTTTTTTTTATTTGGGCTGGCCTTGCTTGTTTGTTTTTAACATCAAAAAAGTTATATTTTTGGCAAAAAGCCCTTTCACACTAAAAGTGAAATGAATAAGCCTCAGGTTGAAGGAAATGTAAATGAACGTCTGTACAACAGAGGGCACAGCTCAAACCATTCTGGATTGCATAAAGAATAGGACAAAGAGGAAGAAAGTTCAACACTCTTCAGCAATAAAAAAAAGAAACATAAATGTTATGTTTATCTAAAGTCATTTTTTCTTATTAATATGGTTGAATTGGATCACTGAAGGTCAGCAGAAAAGATATTGGTTAATAAATTGGGACTAAACATGAAATATTTTTGTGTGATTTAACATATTTAATTATTGCAGGGTTGCATTTTACTGTTTTTATTCATTTTGAGGAATACTGAAACATTTTTTCGAGGAAATGACCTTTAAATGTATGAAATTTTAATCTACATATGCAAATAGAAAAGGTGTTGTAAAATAAACATTTAACACTTTCCACTAGTCTAAACAAAGACATGTTTTGGAAGCTTCATTTAAACTGCAGGCTCAAGGAAAAACCAGAAATGTTTAGAGGCGAGTGGCTCAGACAAAACAGCGTTCTCATCTGTAAATGACCTGAGATGATTTGTACGTCTCTCAAAGAGCTTCTGCTTTTGTGTTAATGCTTCTGTTTCTGCCCCTGTGGCCTTCATATCAAGTGCTTCAAGATGCGGTATTTCAGACAGTAGTGTTTAAATCATTCAATCAGTCTACAAAACATTCCTGCAGAGCATTTATTTATATAATTAGCACTTAGTAATTGTTCAATTGTGTTGCCTTGCATGTTCAAAATGTATCTGATAATGCACCATTTGCCCTATATGAATGATGCCTTAATATGTGCACCTAGCAACCACCAAGATCACCCTAGCAACAACAGACCTTTTCCTATTGATGAATGCATTAGTGAAATTCCCATTCATAAATCTAATTATCTGTCAACTGTCAAACACAATATTGTGAAGTGATGCCTTCAAACATGTACATTTGACCACTCCTGAACAAACAGTACCTGCTGGCAAACACCTCCAGACACATTAGTAATTAGAGATAAAGGTATTATCTGTACAGTTATATAATTACATATTGTCACAAATCCTGACCATGGACTTCTGTTTGTTCACCACTAGAGGTCACTCACCCATCACATGGACTTTCACACCACACAGTTACAGATCACTCATAGACTGCATTTCCCATCATCCACTGCACCAACACAGCTGTTCACACTGATCACGCTTGCACCTGTTTACCATCTCACAATCACCATCACCCAATCACACACACACACACACACACTACATAAGCTCTGGACTTTCTCCTACTCTTTGCGAAGTCTTGTTCTTGCCCCGGCTGACATTTCTGAGCGGTTCCCCATTCTTCTGATTCTGATTTCTGTGTTTGACCCCGGACTGCCCTGATACTCCGAACCTGTGCTTGTGACCCCGACTCCTGCCTGGAACTGTTTACGTCTCTGCCCTGCCTCTGATATCCCTGTTTTTGCCTGCTGACCTTTGCCAGTTATTCTGCCTCTGTCTAATAAATATATGCTGCACTTGGATCCACACGCCTCAGACCAGTCATTACAGAAGACTTCGCCATACCAGGATCCAGCAGCCCAGTATTCTCTCGTCACCGAGGTATCAGTTCCAGTCTCTATGTCAGCCTTTCACCAATCCCGCCTAACCATAGATCCAGTCGACCAGCTACTAGGACTACGGCAAGGAGATTGATCTATTGAGGACTATGTTCAACAGTTCTGTGAGTTAATATATCAAGTTCCTCTATATGATGAAATTTTGTTTAAAGATCTATTCCAGTTTGGACTCAATGAACCAGTTAAATCACGGTTACCCGGAGGGCAAGTTAATGTCCGATTGAGCGAATTCTTGGACTATGCACTGAACGTTGTGTGACTCTCCTTTTACTGTGGGTGTCGTGGAAGAGGAACGCGACGCTGCACTCACTCCTGAGATGACGGCCGCACCAGAGCACGCTCACAAAATGGCGGCGACAGCGGAGTCAGGTCGCACAATGGCGGTCACAACAACACCCCGTCATGTCAGGGCTGCCAGTCATGAGCCAAGTCAAGTCCCAGCTGATGTCAAGGAGCCAAGTCAAGTCCCAGCTGATGTTAAAGAGCCAAGTCAAGTCCCAGCTGATGTTAAAGAGCCAAGTCAAGTCCCAGCTGATGTTAAAGAGCCAAGTCAGGTCCTAGCTGATGCTAAAGAGCCAAATCAAGTCCCAGCTGATGTTAAAGGGTCAAGCCAAGTCACAAGCGATCTTCGTGAGTCAAGCCAAGCCACAGTTGATCTTCGTGAGTCAAGCCCAGCCACAAGCCCAGCCACAGTTGATCGTCACGAGTCAAGCCCAGCCACAGTTGATCGTCACGAGTCAAGCCCAGCCACAGTTGATCGTCACGAGTCAAGCCCAGCCACAGTTGATCGTCACGAGTCAAGCCCAGCCACAGTTGATCGTCACGAGTCAAGCCCAGCCACAGTTGATCGTCACGAGTCAAGCCCAGCCAGTTGATCGTCACGAGTCAAGCCCAGCCACAGTCGTCACGAGTCAAGCCCAGCCACAGTTGATCCAGAGTCCAAGAGTCGTCAGAGTCCACGTCCACGAGTCTTGATCCACGAGTCAAGCCAGACAGTCGTCAGAGTCCACGTCCACGAGCTTGATCCAGCCAAGCCACAGTCGTCAGACCAGCTGTCCCACGTCTGACCAGCCAGAGTCGGACCACGAGCTGACCAGCCAGAGTCCCACGTCCCAGTCACCACGTCTGACTCGGACCACGTCAACTCGGAGTCCCAGCTCTCTAGCTGACGTCGGACCTCTCACAGCTCTTCAACTAGAGTCTCTACTCGTCTCTGCTGAACAGCCAGAGCCACACCAAGCCACTGTTGATCATCATGAGATTACCCAACTCACAGCTCTCCAGCCAGAGTCACGCCGCACCACGGCTCATCAGCCAGCATCACCCATCATCAAAGCTCTTCAGTCCGAGCCTCGCCACGGCACAGCCGAACTGCCTGAGTCCAGTCTCAGCCGAGTGAGTCTCTTCAAGTCTCAGCCGAACTGCTCTCCTCAGTCTCAGCGGAACTGCCAGAATCTGTCACACCGAGAGATTCAAGGTCAATCCTTCGAGTTCCCTGTCTGGTGTCCAGCGTAAGGGATGTACCGCTGGTGTCTGCACCCGCAGCTGGTATCCCCAAACCTATCCATTTATGCCCTCCTGTTCCTGAACTAATTCCCCTGTCTGAAGCGCTTCCTAGGATGGGGATCGCTTTATGCTGCGTTTGGGCCGCATACACCATCTCTGAACTGCCCCAGGGGATGGCATCCGCTGCAGCTCCTCCAGAGGTGGCGGCACATGCTGCAGAACCTCCCCAAGCAGTGGTGCTCGCCTCAGCCCCTTGTAAGGTGGTGGCGCCCAGCAATGTACTCTAAGCCTGTCATGTTACATTCAAAGAGACTGTCACTGAACTCCACCTGCCTCCTGATTTTACCACCGTAGAACCTCCAGAGGTGGCGGCGTTAGCTGCAGAACCTCCAGAGGTGTCAGTGGTATCCTCTTCTGAATCCTGTCCTGTCACGGCTATGGAGGCCGTCTGTGAGCTCTCACCCTGTCCTGTCACAGCTATGGAAGGCCGTCTGTGAGCTCTCACCCTGTCCTGTCACGGCTAGGAAGGCCGTCTGTGAGCTCTCACCCTGTCCTGTCACGGCTAGGAAGGCCGTCTGTGAACTCTCACCCTGTCCTGTCACGGCTATGGAGGCCGTCTGTGAGCTCTCGCCCTGTCCTGTCACGGCTAGGAAGGCCGTCTGTGAACTCTCGCCCTGTCCTGTCACAGGCTAAGGAGGCCGTCTATGAACTCTCGCTCTGTCCGGTCAAGGCTATGGAAGCCATCTGCAATCCCCTGTCCTGCCAAGTCACGGCTATGGAGACCGCCTGTGATTCCCTGTCCTGCTCAGTCACGGCTATGGAGGCCGCCTGTGATTCCCCGTCCTGCCCTGTCATGGCTACGACGACCGCCGAGGATTTCCTGTCAGGCCTTGCCACGGCCCCTGACACCATGAAGGCTCTCCCTGTGTTGTCTGTCTCTGTTCTCCCAGTGTTGTCTGTCTCTGCTCTCCCAGTGTTGTTTGTCCTTGTTCTCCTCTGGTTCCAGGTTCTGTCATGGCTACCTGCCCAGTCTGCTTCCCTGCGGTGGGCTCTGGTCCCGTCTGCTCCGCCCTGGTGGGCTCTGGTCCCGTCTGCTCCGCCCTGGTGGGCTCTGGTCCCGTCTGCTCCGCCCTGGTGGGCTCTGGTCCCGTCTGCTCCGCCCTGGTGGGCTCTGGTCCCGTCTGTTCCGCCCTGGTGGGCTCTGCCTCGTCTGTTCCGCCCTGGAGGGCTTCTGTCTCGCTGTTCCGCCCTGGTGGGCTTCAGCCCCGTCTGCTCCGCCCTGGTGGGCTCTCGGTCCCGTCTGTTCCACCCTGGTGGGCTCCAGGTCCGTCTGCTCCGCCCTGGTGGGCTCTGGTTCTGTCTGCTCTACCCTGGTGGGCTCCAGGTCCGTCTGCTCCGCCCTGGGGGGTTCCAGTTCCATCCTCTCCGCCCTGGCTTCCACATGGACCTGGCCCTTCATCCCTCCCCCTGTTCCGCCTCCGCTCCACCGCCCTCCTAGGATTGTTTAGGAGCGTCTGGAAGCCGCTCCTTGGGGGGGGGGGCTATGTCACAAATCCTGACCATGGACTTCTGTTTGTTCACCACTAGAGGTCACTCACCCATCACATGGACTTTCACACCACACAGTTACAGATCACTCATAGACTGCATTTCCCATCATCCACTGCACCAACACAGCTGTTCACACTGATCACGCCTGTTGCACCTGTTTACCATCTCACAATCACCATCACCCAATCACACACACACACACACACACTACATAAGCTCTAGACTTTCTCCTACTCTTTGCAAAGTCTTGTTCTTGCCCCGGCTGACATTTCTGAGCGTTTCCCCATTCTTCTGATTCTGATTTCTGTGTTTGACCCCGGACTGCCCTGATACTCTGAACCTGTGCTTGTGACCCCGACTCCTGCCTGGAACTGTTTACGTCTCTGCCCTGCCTTCTGA
This sequence comes from Schizothorax lantsangensis, assembly GCA_027422415.1. NCBI lineage: Eukaryota > Metazoa > Chordata > Actinopteri > Cypriniformes > Cyprinidae > Schizothorax > Schizothorax lantsangensis. Next base: position 33,920,546 of record CM049845.1, read on the forward strand.
TATCCCTGTTTTTGCCTGCTGACCTTTGCCAGTTATTCTGCCTCTGTCTAATAAATATATGCTGCACTTGGATCCACACGCCTCAGACCAGTCATTACACATATCGATAATCTTAATAACAATATCTTATTTCAATGATTTCCTCTGCTTGCTGATACCTGCAGTAACAGAATACAGAGAAAATTGAATTATGAAATTACCTGGAGGAAATGATCAATGTCAAAAGGAGATCAAATTTAGAAGACAAATGCTGCATGATTTCATGAATAGTGACATATCTATTCAAGCATTAGCCCCTATAGCCATTCTTAGTCCAGATGAAATAAGAAAGCGTTGGGAGGTTTTCAATTTGCACTTCAGCGCTGAGTTAAAGATGTTATGAGAGGTGAACACATGGAAATTGTAACATAAGAGAGATGTTTGTCATGGATATGAATGCTATTGATATGGAAGTCATCACCGCTGAGGCTCTCAAATCACATATGGAGCAGGTTTGATGTCATGATGTTCGATTAAAATATATAAGGAACCTATGACATTATATTATTGATATCCAACCTTCTCCAATGTGCTTTTCTGTTGTGTTTCACGGAACAAAAATAGCAGCATACAGGTTTGGAACAACATACATTATAACTACCTGATACTCACTGCTCGTCTTCTCAAAAAGTGCAAGAAAGTGCACTTTATCAGCAAATAATGCTAAATGTTTATTAGCAGATAGTAAAATTGCAAAATTCCTGCCGGTTTTTAAAGCCACACATCACAAGTTTTCAGTAACTATACACGCGTGAGAGTAAGACAGAACCAACGGAAGAATGCAGGTCGTCCTCCCTTCGAGAGAAGATATCTTTAATATTTCATGGTTAACTCTGCTGTAGTCTTGCAGAGACTTTTGCAGACTTTGCCAAACTACAGTAGCGGTTCCTCCGAAGCGCTCTGTTGCAGCCTGTTACCTTGCAAACTCAACTTTCCGTCTCAGAGGACAGATAAAAAGCTTATGATTTTGGAAACCTCTTACCATTTTTGTGAGCAGGATGCATCAGACAGTCTGTGGGAAATCTGTGGGTGTGCTGGAATGCTGCAGTAGCTTGTGAATGAGCGTAAAACGCAGTTGTTTGAGTATGTTATAACCTACAACTTCTATGATATTCTTTTGAGTAGTTTTGTTTTATTTTCCAGTTTAAAAAGACGGTTTCACAGAAGACACAGAATTAAAAAATAAATAAAAAAGGTTATTCCGACTTTTTATCTCAATTCTGACTTGTATTCTCACAATTCTATATATTATACCTATAAAAAATTGTGAGATATAAACTCAAAATTGTGAGAAGTCTAGATATAATCTCGCAATTCTGAGAAGAAAAGTCCACATTGTGAGATATGAACTTGCAATTGTGAGAAAAAGGTCAAAATTGTAGATAAAAAGTTGCAATTACTTTTTTATTACGTGGCAATACAAACAAACAAATAAAAATTAAAAAAATCGCAAGAAGTAAACTCAAAATTCAGACTGAAAAGGTCAGAATACCTTTGTTATTTTTTATTCCCCAATGAAAATGGGATTCCATATAAAATAGGATACGTTCACTTGACAAACATCACTAAGATGACAAAAAGGTTTTGGTTTATATAAGAGTTCAATCTGAGCAATTACATTATGTTTTTAAGTGAAGATATTACACGTATAGAAAAGGCTTTTTTCAACTCTAAATATTTTTTTGCTTGGAATTTATGTTCATAATTAGATATCTTTACTGAAAAACAAGACAAAGTTTCTCCAGTGCAGCACAAACAATTTCCCTGGAATGACTGTCCCATTGAAACTCTATAAAGTGAGTATTAAGACACTCAAAGCGGTTTTACTGATGGCTGAATTCTGCTCATTTCTGCTCTAAGTCAACATGTTTAATTACCTTTTGTGGTAAGATCAATTATGAAGCTACAATCAACAGCCCCATCTTGAATTAATGTGCTGACAGGTCATCGCAAATGGCCTTTGTCTGCCTCCTCTTGCTCTCCAAACCACATCTGTTCATGGGTTCATGGAGGATTGTTCATAAATTGGGATTTGATTGAAAACATGAGCTCTCAAAGCCTAGATGGGGAGGAGGTCCTGCCGGAAGGCTTTGTGTTGTTCACGTGTCCCGGGGTGGAACTGTGATTCAGATTCATGGAGCATGTTAATAATCAGACGGGGGAGTAAATGAAGGCTTTATACCTAGAGGCATAATCTTACAAGATCAAGCCCAGGTCACACTTCTCTGCCAAAATTAAAAGAAAAAACTAATGAAATTATATTTTGTATAAAGAAAATTATCGCTATTTTAGGAGCATTAAAGTTGTTTTGCATTGTGACATTATTATATTTTATGACAATTAAGCACAATTTAGCCCAAATTCTCAGTTATATAATCAATTCAGATATTTTATTTTTGATATTTTTTGTCATTATTTTAAAATGCTCTGCTAGATTTTCATTACTGTTATTTACAAATTCTTTAGTTAAAAAATAATACAATGTAATACAATGTTTTTCAATTTAAATCAGTAAAAAGGCAGTAAAAATACCCCCATAAATACACACACTTACATTTATAGTTCTGTACTGATTTAAATAAAACTCAATTACTACTGTAATTTTTCTACAATAACATATATTTCTACAATATATATTTCAGCATTATTTACTGTATTACTTTAAAACATTACTGCAATACAATTATTTTTATTTTAATCAGCAAAAAGGCAGTAAAAATACTACCATAATGTATAATGTACACTTACTAGTTTAAATGATCCACAGTATAAATATATATCTAGATACTGTAGATAGATAGATAGATAGATAGATAGAGGCCCTAAAAATAATCTTATTTTTTTCTTAATGCAAATAGAAATTTTAGTTTATATGATATAATTTAATTTAATCTATCATATATGATATCTGTAAAAAAATTCATCTAGTGTTTCTGTTGTCATAAACATTGTTCTATAGCTCCTGTGATGAACCACTGACTAAATGTCCACCTTATTTATGAATGACCCACTAACCAAAATAACCGCCAACCCTGAAGGCGTGACATTATATATACGGAGCGTGAAGTGTTTAGGGGGGGTGTGCTTTTTACCCTCGTTGCTTGGAACACGCGCAGGCTTTTGTTCACTCGTGTCCATCTCTGGTGGACAAAGGGAGGCGCCTGGTGATTGGGGGAGGGGTGAGATGACAGGGGGCGGCACACGCTTTGACAAATCAAGATGGCAGGTGCCTGAATCTAAATGAGCTTCCTCATAAGCATCACAAAACACAGACACACTGATCTAGAGGTGCTGCAACAGCCAATAGGAGAGCTCGATGGGATCATATTAGTCTCTGTCTGTATAACAGAGCACAATTAGGTTATTTCATAAATGTTTTATTGCCACAGTCAGAATAAGGATGAATTATATCAGAAACAGACATGTTTTAATTGCTAATCTAACAGAGGCATTCAAAACCTGTATGACCTTAATTATTCTCTGGAACATAAAAGAAGATATTTTAAAATATGGTGTGATTTTTGTACATATAATGAAAGTCAGTGGAGTCCAATGTTGTTTAGACCACAATGTTGTTCAAAATATCTTCTTTTGTGTTCTGAAGGTGAAAAAAGGTCATGCAGATTAATGCAACATGATGTTGAGTGAATTATTTTGTTTTTTAATTTTCCCAATAACGTATTTTAACAATCCCTGCGTCCCAATGTGCATACTATCCACCCTATCTGCCCTAAATAGTATTGAAAATTACTAATATCACATAGAATTTAGGATGGTAGTATGCACATCGGGACGCAGGCACTGACTTTTTACAACTTGCCATCAAGAACATAAAAATCACCATATTAGAGCCACAATATGAGAAAAGAATTGGCCCAAAAGTCAAAATATTCATTTTTGCCTTAAAAAAAAATCCTCTTAAAATGCATTGTTTGATGTCTAAATCTATTATCTTACACTCATAGTTTAATGGATTTTTACTACAGTACAAAATGTACAAACTACTGCACTGATTACTATTGGTCAACAGTTTTACATTTGGCTACTGCTGTATTTAGTCTATAAGTGTGTGTGATTGCTCTTATTTCTCATGAAAATGTTTTCATGGTGGTTATATAAGATATTGTGACCAACTGAGATGCTAATTTGATTGTAAAATGCCTCAATGTAAAAACTGGAATAGCTGAGGTTATTCCATTACACTTTATTTACTACGAGATCTGTGTAGAAATCTTGTTTACTCTAAACGTATTTGATGACTTTAGATTCTACATAATAACCTGAGAGGGATGAACTGACTGTAAAGTAATCCACCTTGGGTGGCACACGACACAAGCTGTTCAACATCGTCTCCCGGTGCATCTCAGGTTTCTGTGATGCAGTTTTGGCTTCTAGTGCTTCTCCTCCATCTATAATCCCCTCAATCACCCCTATTTCTTCTGCTTTTTTAATAGTTTATACTATATTAAAGCATGCCAATGTGTCCACATATATCTTTCGGTATTATTTATTAATGTGTTACCCCAAGCGGAAAATGAGGCTACATGTTATTGCTGCAGAATTATTATTTTTTTCAGACAGCTTTGACCTGTATTCTCCATTAGTATATGCCACTGATCTATAATAGCCAGAGGAAAACTGACTACAGCATCAATACTTGACCACAGCAGGACTTTGACTCAAAATGTGTGAAAAGAAAGAAAGAAAGAGTACACCACTAGCACAGTGTAAAAAACACCAGGTAACCTAAATAAATGTGCATCATTAATTATTAATTCATCAACAATATTATTTAATAGCCATGAATCAACTTAAACACCAAGTTTAAACAAAGAAAGTAATTTAAATGGTTAAATTATTTAGAAATAATTCCTTAAGGTTACAACTTTGCATTTTATAGTAATATAATCATGATGTCTTTGAAAAGATAGACATGCTCTAACATTTTGAGAGCCACAACAAGCACCTACTACACCAACTGAGCATAGTATTTCATAATCATAAACAAAGCTTATGAAACACCCACATAGACAGACAACTGAACAGCAAAACCCTGATATTCCCAAGATGCTCCCATGCATTCAGAAGAGCATTAAAGCATGAAATCTCATACGACCATATGGCATGCATAAATCAACTTCTGAGGTCTTTTTTTTAATAAACCTGTGTGCATGATCTATTTAAATCACACTATTTTATTCCATTTCAACCAGCAATTTTAAAGTGTAACCTATTATGCGGAATAAAGTGTTGATGTTGAATAGATGAAGAGTCACATGCTGACGCATAATAAGATCATTGAACACACTCATACAAACATATACACACACGTTCATGTACTCACGGGCTCCTGCGCTGAGCATCACATAAACACTCCATATCCACAATATCAGCGGCAGCTCCGTTCCGACAATCCGTCGCATTCTCACTTTTATTCCGATGTAAACAAAGAGAACCGCGGCGTTTTGTCCTTCCTTCACTCGCACCCTCCCTGCAAGGAAGGGAAGCCTCAGGACTGGCGCTGTGTCTGCGAGATATAGGTGCGAACTACAGCCTCCTTTCTATATTAGCCAGCAAGAAAAGCTCTCGGATTTCGCATTGTTTGTCAAAGCGTGTCTTGGAGGAATATCGTTCCACTGAATGCTTGCATTGTTTCACCAGAGAAGGGTTTCCGGGACGGTCGCTGTCCAGGTGCTGAAGTTAATGAGGTCTCGCGTTCCCCCCTCTGCGGATGAAAGTGGTACACTCCAGCAGCACAGCGAGACGCCAGGAGCCGCTGAAAAATATCTGAAAAGAGGGGTGGACGGTTCTTAAAGGGCTAGTACAAGCAAAAATGAAAATCCTGTCAGAATTTAAGGTGTCATATGTTTACAAACTTGAATGTTTTATTCTTAAACGAAACACAAAAGAAGAGGTTTTGAAGAGTGTTCACGCTGTGAATGGAAAAAATGGTCACAGATGTGTACGTGACTTGCACTGCAATCTTTTGATGATATGCCTTTATGTGAGGAATAGACTAAAATCAAAATCGTTATACACCGATAGTCTCTCACTTAAAAAAAATATTTTGAGAGCGAATGTGAGAGCTACTGTAGGTGGAGAAGGGATTTACACCAAATAGCATTTTTAATCCAGTATGCTCCTCACACAACTCTAGCTAGAAGACTTGCTTGGAAACTTACATTTAGGATTACATGTATATTTATCCTTTTAGAAATTAGTTAAATGTTCAGTTAAATGTACTGAAAAGATCTGCAAAACTCCTGTTGTTACACAGAAAGTAATCTGAGTGTTAAATAAACACTGATTAGCCTAAAAAATCAAAAACGAATAACATAAAAATAAGAGAAATGCTTTATTAGAAGACATTTGGTATCTAAAAAAGTATTCCGTTTTATAAAAAGAACTAAAGGAAAACAGCTTGAATATAAATGTGAAATCTACATAATTTCACTGAAGAATAATTATGTGGACGCCTTTGGTAATCAAGAACAAAACTGTTTCTAAGTAACTAATGATGAAACAAATGGTGTCTAGTGACATGCTATGGTTCAGCATTTCCCTTTAAACTGTCTTCAGAAAGTATAGCTGATCCAAAACAACAGAATTTGATTACGCGTCTGCAATAGAAGTCAATAAAAGGTTTGATCTGACACCAATTGGGACATTCTGCAATGATTAAAACCATATTAAATACCTGATTGTGTAATGAGAAATTACATGTCAACATTTGCTCTGACACACTACATGCCTCAATCAAGAAAATATGAGTAACCACTAAGAGGCGACAAAACACCAACTAGTAAAAACATTTTCCCACATAATTCTCTCTAATGTGCATAAAGATCACAGCCTTTGTAGTTTTTTTTTTTTTTTTTTTTTTAATAAAAAATAGTTTTTAAACAGAACTGTAAGGCTGCACAGATTCAATAAAATATGATCATAACACAACAAAAAGCATAAAAGCCTTCTGGAATCAAGCTAAAAAGTTTTCCACTCTGTCACTTGAGCTGTAAATGCATGGAAAACAATTCAAGCTAATGTAATATACAGCAAAGGCATGCACGTTTAAGATGTTAGACTACATCTGAAGTGAAATCTAAAACAGGAAGCTATAGGTGATCCGTGTTTGGCATGGGTGTGTATTTGTGCATGTGCAATGTCTGTCTCTCCTGGAGCTCATAAAGCCAGTGAATTCTAACTCTCTTCTGCCTTGATAACCCCATTCAACCCTGCAGTGTATGTCAGCATTTCACAACCACAGCTGAAGACACTTCCAGCCGGTGTGCACAGGCTCAGCCGCTCACGCTGTGACTCTCTGCAGAAAACATTTTAAAGGAAGCGATTTCTGACAATATACTGACCCCAGAACAGCCTGGGTTTAATCAGATGATGTCAGACAGCTTATCTGCAAGACTTTTATAAAAACAACACAAACTGTGTTCAGTATAAAGAAATAGTGATCATCTGTGTTGGCTTTATCGTCTTGGTTTAGCATATGACATTTCTTGCCTTGTGCATTTTAATATTCAAACAGAAAGGATTCATGCATGCTCTCTCATTTCAAGCCAGCATATATGCATGCACTATACAGTATGTTTGCTATGCTTAAAGACATGCAGAAGTATGCATGAAGAGCACACTGGATGCATCATTGTATCCCATAATGCAATGCACCTGACTTTCTATGTCCTGCAGTTCCCATAACTTTTGCAATCTCCGGTGAAAGACTAACTAAATTATATATACAGTATATATATATATATATATATATATATATACTGTATATACTTTGTATATATAGTCACTATTGCAAATCCATTTTAGAGTCAAAACAGAGCAGAGAGCATTGAATATTGGAAATGAAGGAGTTCGTCATCTTTGTGTTTAGCTTTGAGAAGTTCAGGTCAGATGTATGATTATAGAAAACCATCTGCTCCTGGCATTTTGAAAGCAAAAAACACAGATGTCACTGACAGATATTCAATTGTCATGTAAATCAGGGTAAACGACCATCTAAAAATAAGCGAGTTGAAATGGCAGGTGTTATTATATTGAACTAAAACTAACTTGAAATAAAATACTCTAAATAACCAAATAAATAAATAATAATTGAAATAAAAATAAATATAACTTGAAATAAAATACTCTAAATAACCAAATAAATAAATAATAATTGAAATAAAAATAAATATAACTTGAAATAAAATACTCTAAATAACCAAATAAATAAATAATAATTGAAATAAAAATAAATATAACTTGAAATAAAATACTCTAAATAACCAAATAAATAAATAATAATTGAAATAAAAATAAATATAACTTGAAATAAAATAAAAAAATAAAATGTAAACTTTATTTCAGCTAGTTGCCAGTGAAACATTTCTCATTTTAATTTAGTTTAACTTGATGTACTTAAATAATTATACTAAATAAACTATATAAACTTAAAAAAACACTAAAAATTATAAAAACACATAAGAAAATTACCAACATTTTCAATTGCTAAACTAAAATTAAATTGAAGATGTAAAATATAAAAATAAAATTCTAAATATTAATAAAAACTATAACAGTATTTGGAATAATATTAAAATTGCATTCTAGAACTTTATATTTATTTGATGTTTTGTCCATGTCATATATATATATAATTAAAATAATTAAAATAAAATAAAAATTAAATAAAATTAAAAAATATTTAAAATAATCACATTTTGTTGGACTGGAATTCTGTTTTCACCTTTGTAGTCACCAATTTTTAGTCCTTTTATTCAACTCTAGCCTGAGCTTTAACATATCCACACTCTGCTTGGCAACAGATTTAGACAAACACGGTGATAAACAAACGGACCACGGGTGGCTTCACAAAAGGTGCAAATGTGAGCAAAAACCTGAAGAATTGAAGCAGACAGAAAGGAGTGATTTCTGGCATTGTAAGTTTAAGGTGTCTTTTTTACAGTAAACATGCACACACACACATGCAGACACAAATCTCCTGCTCTTTTATAGACTAGTCAACCCCTCTTTAGCCCTCTGCAGTCCTGGAACCCTTCCATCACCCTCCTGAGTCACCATGGAGACCTGAACAAAGACCTCTCAGCCTCATTATTCCTGGTGCTGTTGAGAGTAATGTGTGCCAAACTCATTCTCTATGAAACCTTTATGAGAACACTGTAAGAAGGTTTTACTGTAACTAACACATTTCTCAGCACAGGAAACTCATGAAACACCCACATATCAAAGAGACGTTTCTTACCCAATTTTCTAACCTATTCGTTCCCTGGAAAAAGCAGTAGGCCTAACAGCAGTGGCGGAGCCAGGATGTTTTCATAGGGGTGGCCAGCAACCAGTCTGGGGTGGCACAGAAATATTCATTATTTCAATATAAAAATGTGATTGACCATAAAGTATTGGACTGTTTGAGTGCCTAAAACACAACTGAATACAATTAATTTCTACTAAATTGTAATTGAGATATTTGTGAATTAGATCAAGTAATGCTGAGTGAACATGACAACTTGTGTATTATTCCTCACCTCCAGGTAGGAATAAAGGGGATCACTATAGCTTTATTTCTCAGTCAGCTTTATTGTGGTTCTCAAAACCCTAAAAGCTTGTTCTCCATCATTGCATACTCATTGATGAGACATGCAGATAGTGATAAGAATTGGTTAATAACATTTTTAAAAAAAGGCCGGAAGTCAACAGCACACAAATGCCAGTAAAATGAGTTATTTTATGCATTTAAATGGTTTCATTTTCGTTTGTACTTTACAAATAAAAAATAAAAAATAGCGCATATTTTCTAGTATAAGTGCACTGTGTTCATATTTACTTGTGCATACAAAAAAAAAAAACATCAGCTTGCGCCTTATATTGTGATCTCGAATTGCACAATATTTTAGTAGGCTACGTGCATTTGAGAGACGTTCTTTAATGTGATGCTATACATACATGAATGCACTAATTGCCTAGTTTCGTGACTTAACTGACGACAGAACTTTGTATGCTCATAGTTTCTTGCGCGCATTATTTATGATGAAGATATAGAGCGTGCGCCTTATAAGTGCGCGTCTGAAAAGTCTCCCGTTTTATGTGGTCATAAAGAGATACGGCGGTTCCGCCTCTTAATAAATGTATTTCTTGTCAAGAAAAAAAAAAGGGACAAAAACAGCAGTTTTGAGTGGGGTGGCCAAGCTTATGTCAGTGGTGGCCACGGCCACCCCCTGGCTCCGCCCCTGCCTAACAGTCAAATCAATCATTCCTAATAACCATCAGCATATTACAAAAATTATTTGCATTTAATACTAGAACACATTATAATAACAATATGACTATGTAGGCTAAGTGCATTTTTTAAGATAAAAAAACATCCGGATAAACCTAAAATAAATAAATAAATGATAATAATAATAAAAACTTGATTAAAAGTCAAATAATAACATCAACATTTGGCGGTATTCTTATCCGTACGATTCATTTAGTTCATATGATTCATTTAGCCTACTACACGGACTGTGTGGTATGTTTTTGATTCACTGAGCCGAGTTATAAGAATCATTTGCTCATTAATCGGAACACGCTGGATGCACTGCAAGTTATTGATTCACTACAAAGACTCGGCTCGTGGGAGTCATCTGTTCGTGAAATGGACTGTCTGACTCACTGAAGATGTTTGTGTTTGTTATCGTGTCCATATCGCTGGGTAAACAGAACAAAGAGTTTTCTTACCATTGCTTTGCGGTTGGCTATCATCCCCTCACATTCACATTCCTTAATCATTTATTTATTTTGCCATGGCACTGTAGATCAATGTCGTGCTGGAAACACTGAGCGAGGAACATTTTTACCTTTTGACACGTGTCCTGAAGTAGCTAACTAACGTAAAGTAGAGTAAAGTAGCTGATATGAATACGGCCTGCTTTATGTTTTGGACAGTGAATGTACGTGTATACTGTTGCAATCAAACCTGTATGTTGTTAGGGACAATTGACTATTTACTACTTTAAAAACGTTTTGAAATAGAAGACAATAATATGCCTACTATAAACTAACAATACATTGTATGTATGCTAGCAGTAACAAGGAAAACTGAACCTTTTCCTTGCTGGTTAAGGACATGTTTGCCTGAGTTTCCCAAGTACAGAAATAGGAAAGACATGATGATCAGTGGCTCAAAATCACTTGAGGTAAAACAAAAGAGCTTTTCAGCCGAGTAGGCTGGAGGATAGAAGAACCAAGGCCTCAGCAAAAATAACAGCACTTGCCGAAAAGCATCTGTCTTTTAGTCTGGCTAGACTGAATATCTAACTACAGTAATCAGCTGTAGTAAGTAACTACTGTTATCTAGTGTTCAAAAATATGTAATTTAATGTGTAAGATTAATTGCAAGGCCTGAGAAAAGACCATGTTAACAGACAAACGTGTTCCCTGACCAGCAATATTGAATTAACTCTCCAAATGAAGGTGTTTCAGCTTCCAAAAACAGCTCAAGAAGGACTTCTAATGACATTTGTGTGGCTCACGGGTCTGTTTTTTCTTAACTGGATGATTCGTTTAGGATGAAGTGGCTGTAAACAACTGCTGTGATCTCTCTTGTTTTCTACTGCAGACTTACTTTACAGGTTAAAATAGTTCTTGAAATAGCTGGAACAAAAATGCCAAGACTCACCAAAATATGAAAGACCTGTGGATGTGATTATGTGTGAAGTGACCTGTGAAACTTAGCCGGTTGGTAGTTTGTGAAACAGATTTCTGGTGCCATTTGATCAAGATCAGCTCAGCGTAATTATTAGAAATATATTTGGTTGAATATTCAGTGAGTGATGATCACAGAATGACACAACATATTTACTGTTTGTGTGTTGTATTCGTGAAAGCAGCTTTCTAAACTATCACAATAGTACATAGAAACAAATAAATAATGTGTATAGCGCAAAGACCTTCAGCTGGAGCTTATAAGAAAAAAGATTAAACTAATCTTTTTAATAGGATTCTTTGAATCAAAACCCTCCAGTTAATCCAGTAATGTCCTTTTGTATGACACAAAATAAATGAATAAAAATCTAAAAACTAAATAAAATAATGAATCAATATTTATTCTATAAATAATTATAGAAAAATAATACAACACAAACATATTTAATATTTAATTAACAAACAAACAATTATTAAATATTTAATTAACAAACAAACAAATAAATGTAGCCTATGTTTGGATTTGGTGAAATAAGTGGTAGTTTCAAATCTATCACATTTCAAAATACCATAGGCTATATTAAAAAGGACATTTCTTTCATTCTGTCATTTCGTTTCTCCTTTAATTCCATTAATTTATTTCCTCAGTAGGCGGAGAGCATTAAAATTACTCTAGAATCTCATCTCAGTCTAATAGGAGTCTGCTAGTGTCACTCAAATCCTCCAGCACCGTTATGTGATTTGCATAATGAGTTGACTATAAATGATGCTTCCTCTCCGACCATCGCTTCGAGTTTGGGACAGTTCCTGAAGAGAGAAACGGTGCGCTGAGTTACAACTTCTGAAGCTCACGATGTCTGCCTCCTCCTACAGAAAGCGCTTTGGAGATGTGGGCCGGAGCAGCTCGTTCTCCAGCCGTCAGACCTCCAGCTCCGTGCGCTCTCGGGTGTCTTTCGGCGTCTCCTCGGCTCCGGTCATTTACGCGTCGAAGAGCTCCAGAGTCCGAAGCAGCGCGGCGATGCCACGACTGACCTCTGAGACCCTGGACTTTAACCTCTCGGACGCCCTAAATACGGAATTCAAGGCGAACCGGCTGGATGAAAAGGCGCAGATGCAGTCGCTGAACGACCGCTTCGCCAGTTTCATCGAGAAGGTGCGTTTCCTGGAGCAGCAGAACAAGATCCTGTGCGCGGAGCTGGAGCAGCTGCGGGGCCAGAGATCGTCGCGCATCACGGATCTGTATGAGGAGGAGATGCGCGACCTGAGGAGCCAGGTGGACCAGCTCACCACGGAGAAAGCACGCGTGGAAGTGACGCGAGACAACCTGGCAGAAGATTTTGAGCGACTCAGAGAGAAGTAATAAAAATGTGTTCTAAGAATGTTCTGTCAATTTAAACACGTTTTTCTTTTTTGAAAGTTCCCTGAGCATTCTGAAATAAATAGTTAATTTAAAAAAAAAATGTTTGAAGAACGTCCAACTAAAACGTTTCTGAAAAAAAGTAAAGTTTTTGTGCTAACGTTTTGAGTGAACGTTTTATTAACGTTATTTGAAGGGCGTTTGTTTAACTTTGAGAGAAACTTGCCATACAGTTCCAGGCAGCTAACAAAAATATAAGAACGTTTTTCTAACGTTCCCATTGAGTTATGAAACAACATTTCTCTGTATTTTCTGTAAACTGTAAAAAAATAAATCCAAAAAAAAAAAAGTTAAACTGTTTTTCCTGGTTATGTAAAGGAAACATTAAATTAGGATCACATTCCATTTTTTAAACATTCATAGGAAAGTTACTTTTTGAATGTTCTCTGAATATTCTGAAACAGGTAGCCTAGTTAAAAAAGTTAGATGAGCAACAACTAAAAGTTTATGAAACTATGAAGAATTACAAAACTATGTATATGTAAAGTTTTTCTGCTAACATTAAGAACATTATTAAAGACTAGATAGCGTTACATGAATGTGTTATTATCATGACTGGAAGAAAGGTGTTCATAACTTTGAGAGAACCTTACCAGAATGTTTTAAGAATGTTCTGTTAGCTGAGGTGGCCCCCAAAAATTATTCATACACTTTTGGGTATGTTAAATTATGAATGCATTGCATTAGATCATATTGAATATAAAACCAAATATTATCTGCAGTATGCTAAATATAAACACTTTCAGCAAAATGTTTCACAAAAAAAGGAAGTTTAAAAAAGAATAGATAAAAAAACATTTAAAGCAAAAAGTACTTGTTTTGGGGGCAAAGTATATTTATAATTAGTATAGTATAATAGTATAATTTTCTTTTCTTTTATCCCATTCAGTGATTTTGCAAAATTTCTCATTATATGCAAATACTTGTGCTATAGCAATTTATTTTTAGGTAACAATTTAAGGACATTCTCATTCAAAATAATAAAAGCATTATGCATATAAAAAAAAGACATTTTGCAAAAAGTGTTCATGTAAAATAAACTCCTAATTTTTCTTCTCTTAGTAACCATTCAATACTTTGCAACAAATTATCATTTAAAAGTTATTAAATATCAATTAATTCACCTCAGTTAATTTTTGTAGCTGCACACAGTGACCTGCGTCAGGATAACTGTACAGTGATGACAGACCAGTGTTTAGGAAAGTGTTGTGGCAGTGTTTGCTTTTTAGTGTTTTGGAAAATAAAATCAATAGTCCCTTTTACCTCAGGGGCCTTTAGCCTTGATGCACCCTGTGCAGAATGAAGACAAAACATGTTAGGAAACTTTGTGATTGACTAACATCATTTGTTTGCACATACCATTTTTTATGATTTGTGATCTAATGCTATGAAATCATTTCAAGTGTCTAAATACTTCTTGGGACTATAGTAGTGTAATAATTAATAAACTATGTGAAGTGAAACTAATTTTAAAGAATTATATCAGGCAGAAAGTATTTTGCATTAGAAAATATTTGAAAATGAACTGTTTTTTATTGACGTCTGTCATTTCCAGACTGCAGGATGAGTTTCTTCAGCGAGAAGATGCAGAGAGCAACATGAGGAGTTACAGACAGGTAAAACATTGTTATAACTTATGGTTTTGAGAAACATATAATCTCAACTCATTTTTTTTCAAATGACAGTGTTTAAAGAATCTGCAGTAAGAGTCTACAAGGGTAAATAATTCAGTTACAGTAGAAGGACCAGGCATTAAAAAACAGCAACTTTGCAGGAAATTATTTCATGAGGCCTTTGCTGATGCAAATACTTAAAGATGGTATTGCAACTGCTGTTAACCGTTTCTGAGGTATGGTAATACATGTTGCAACACTTAACCCTTGGGTGGAGTTTTCAGGATGTAGATGTAAAAATTTGAGCAACGTAGGATGAGATGAATTGATAACATTGTGCAATTTCTGCATCTGGGGGGATGATTGAGCACACAGAGAGATGCAAGAGAAGTAAACTCACATATTTAAAATAGTGATAGTCTACACTACCATTCAAAGTTTTATATATTTTTTTAATTAATACTTTTATTCAGCAAGAATGCATTGAATTGATGAAAAGTGACAGTAATGGCATTTATAATGTTACAAAAGACTTCAGTTTCAAATTTATTAATAAATGCTGTTCTTTTGACATTTCTATTCATCAAAGAATCCTGAAAAAAAGTTTCAACAAAAATATTCAAAATTGATAATAATAAGAAGAAATGTTTCTTGAGCAGCAAACCAACATATTAGAATGATTTCTGAAGGATCATGTGACACTGAAGACTGGAGTAATGATGCTGAAAATTCAGCTTTTGCATCACAGCAATAAATACAATTTTAAAATATATTAAAATATAAAAAATATTTTAAATTGTAATAATATTTCACAATATTACTGATTACTGCATTTTTTATCAAATAAATGCAGCCTTGGTGAGCATAAGAGGCTTCTTTCAAAAGTATTAAAAATCTTACCGACCCCAAACTTTCTAATTGTAAATAGAAATTTATAAAGTTAAAAATAATGCTGAATCTATTAATAATAATTGGACTAAATTTCCTAAAATCTCCACAGGGTGTGCTATGACCAAACTAACTTCTGCTTGCAGCTATACTTCTCTGCTAGCGGTTCTGGTTTGGGTCAGTGTTTGAGGAACGGCTCAGTGTGGCATGTAAGGCTCAGAGCTGAATGTCTTTGTTTCTGGCATTAGTGCTGGGAAATCTCCATCGCTGCTGATTGCTCTTCCAGCAGACCAGCAGACCCTGACAAAGCAAACTGTTGTGACTGAACCGGCTGCCAAGGGCAGGAATGTCTGGATACGTGTGTGTGTGTGTGTGTGTGTGTGTGTGAGAGAGAGCATGTGTCAAGCATAAAAACAGTGTGAGTGTTAAAGCCTCTGTTTATTCATGGTTTTAATGCAGGCTGTGGTAGTCCTGTCAGCAGACATCCGAGTGGTGCCACACAGACTGCAGGGCATTGTGCCTGGCCCAGATACTCATTAAAAACACAAAGACCTCTTCACGGTGTACTTTCTGTGCATGTGTGCTCAATACAGCAGTGCTGTGTAATATTAATGTTTTGCAGGATGTGGATAACGCTTCTCTTGCTCGAGTGGATCTGGAGAGGAAGGTGGAGTCTCTTCAGGATGAACTTGCCTTCCTCAAAAAGCTCCATGATGAGGTAAGATACACAGCTTCCTTTTCGCTTTAAAAGGCATTTAATGACAGATAAATGCATCTAATTACCACTGTCACACTCTCAACTATGATGGATTAATCAAACAAACAATATTTGACCATTTCAAGGCCATTAAATAAATCTGCATGGTCAGTTAGTGTTAGTTTCATACTGAACTGACAGCAACAGTCTGATCACTGGCATTAAGAGTAGGAAATCAGTCTGTTTAAGATATTTACATGGACAAACCTTTTTTAAACCTTTTTTGCACTGTTAATTTTTTTTAAATTTAGAATTTAATTACATTTTTATGATAACAATTTGTTAAATATTGTGTAAAATTGCATACAATTGTCCACAGGTTTCTTTATTTGCAATCATAAAACTGTATCTTGTAAATTATTTGAATAAAATTATCATAAAAAAGTAATAATTATTTAGTTTTTATATATATTTAATTATTATAAGAAGGAAGTGTAAAATATTTACAATTATCTTTGTCTAATTTGTATTCATAAAACTGTATTAAGTATATATAAATTAATTAAAATTATTATAATAAAATGTAAAATTATTATTATTTTAATTATAAGATTGAGTGTAAAATGTAAAAATTCACAATTTTCTTTATCTAATTTGCAGTCACTATAAAAAATAAAATCGTATAAAATGTTAACAACTTTTTAATGTCTAATTTGCAATCATAAAACTGTATTATGCATATATAAAACTAAGTAAAATATTATAATAAATTAATAATAATATCAATTAATAATTTATTTATTATTATTATTAATTATTATTATAATTTATTATTACGATAATTTATTATCATAATTTATGTTCCTAAAAAAAGTCCAAGGATCTTTTCCTAGGGTGCTGAGGTGGGTTCAGAAAGCCAACATTAAAATTAAATCACAATCAAAAAACAGGATGGATGACTTTTGTGCTAAAACGTTTATGTAATAAAAACTGTTTGCATATATTAATTACATATATTAAAATGTCAATATTTAGCTCTATTTGTATGATCACACAAGAAAAGGAGGATGACAGATGTCTTCAGAAAGCTCTACATGGGAATCTCTGTCTCTCGGTCTGTCTGCAGGAGCTGGCTGAGCTGCAGGCACAGATCCAGGGCCAGCAGGTGCAGGTGGATATGGACCTGGCCAAACCTGATCTGACAGCTGCTCTGAGAGATGTCCGACTGCAGTATGAGAACCTGGCAACCAAAAACATCCAGGAGTCGGAGGATTGGTACAAATCCAAGGTACTTAACATGAGCCTTTTCACCATTTAGTGGTGAAAATAGTCATCATTTTCAGATGAGCAAGTTCTGCTTTTAACATTCATGTAATGGATGAAATAATGGGCCCTTGTTCATTAAAATCACTTTTATGTTTAGTCCCTTTTAGTTTAGTTCTTCTTCCTGTTTACAACCTCTGCCTACCTTTGTTAACTTGTGTCTTCCTTCACTGCCAGTTTGCTGACCTGACAGAAGCGGCTAACAAGAGTAATGAAGCTCTGCGATTGGCCAAGCAGGAGACCAATGAGTACCGGCGTCAGGTGCAGGCGCTCACCTGTGAGGTGGACTCGCTCAAGGGAACCGTAAGCATTTACATTTACCTGTTAGACTTATTCTTTGGCCAGAAATGTGATGACTGTGACTGTAACAACAAACCACAGCACTCAAGCGGGCCATAGAGTTTTCCTGTGCTATTAAACCAGATGGGTTATTATTCAGGCAGCTAGCTATAAACATGACAAACTGACCGTTTAACTAACCTTTCTATTCAAACAGATGCTCTACAATGAAAGAGACATCTGACAGTAGAAGATAATTTACAATAATACCTGCTATAGTGCCTCTTGTGGCAGTGCTTAGAATGAAAAATGAATTGTGCTCAGACAAATTTTATAATGACATGCAAAGCAACAAATATACATTTTCTGAAAAATAATAATAACAATAATAAAGTGAATAGAAACATTTTAGGACCATTGACATCTATCTATCTATCTATCTGTCTGTCTGTCTGTCTGTCTGTCTGTCTATCTATCTATCTATTTATCTATCTATCTATCTGTTTTCTGAATAACGATTAAAAATGTAATATTTCAAATATTATTCTGAATAGAAACTTAGAAAATAGAAAGAGATTTTATTTTAATTTCATTTGTTTTGTTTTGTGGTTGTGACCAAGACATGTTTATAGACATATTATATTATTTACATAAAAAAAAAAAAAAAACTTTTTTATTTTTTTTTATTTAACTTTTTGCTTGGAACTAATATTTAATATTTGTATGAACAGATCAGTAACAAGTTGGATATTGTATTCTAAATCTATTCTTTATGTAAATAATGCAGAATGAGTCTCTGGAGCGTCAGATGAGGGAGATAGAGGAGAACTTTGTAATGGAGTCGTCGAGTTCCCAGGACAATATCGCTCGGCTGGAGGACGACATACGGAACATGAAGGACGAGATGGCAAAACATCTGCATGAGCATCAGGATCTGCTCAACGTCAAGATGGCTCTGGACATCGAGATCGCCACCTACAGGAAACTTCTGGAGGGGGAGGAGAGCAGGTGAACACTTTTAGTACATTAGTGCTTGATTCATTTATTGAGATGCTGCCGTTTCATGGACATGGTTTAATTTGGGTTGAAGTTTAATGATATTATGTTTTAAAAATAATGCTACTCTTTATTCTCTTGGATGTAGAATTTCAACCCCTGTTCCAAACTTCTCCTCCTTCAATCTGAGAGGTTAGACATCAAGTCACCAATACATATCATAATGAAACATATAAAAATGTGTTTGTAATTGAAGATAATCTTGCATTTTGACAGAAACGATGCTTGAGTCCAAGCCTGTTATTGAAAATACATTTACTAAGAAAGTTCTCATTAAGACCATTGAGACCAGAGATGGACAGGTATGTGTTTGACTCACCACAGTATTTTCACACAGTCTTACGATTATTAAGAAGTAAAAAGGTTTGAAACAACTCAATATGTATTGATATATATCAATAATATATATTTAAATACATGAATGAATTAATGCTAATTTTCCTTTTTTTTCTATTTTTATTTTAATTCTTCAGAAAATTAAGCATATGATAGGATTAATTAGCATTGTGCAAATTGTGAATTTTGCAAATTTGCACTACAATTATTCACTTTCCCCATAATTTTATTGTTTTATTTATCTTTTGTAATTGACATCTCTATGATCTCTATGAATCCCTGCAATTTACAATATTAAGCAAGTTTCTACAGTGAACCTGAAATAAAGGTAATCTAATTTTAAGTCTGTGATTTCATTTGGGTCTCTCATGAACACTTTCACTCTTCTCTTCCATTAAGGTGATCAATGAGTCCACTCAGAACCACGATGACCTGGAGTGATGAAGGAAATCTCCTACTGTTATCATCCACTGCAAGCAACCAACTGCAGCACCTTTCTGTATCCCAGCTATCAACTAAATCTAATGTGAACAACCCACAATAACCTGCTTCAAAGTGCCTTTACATCTGTCAAAAGATATAAGTATTTGAGCCTATAGAGGAAATAACACACAAGCACAGAAACAGCATGACCTTTAGCGTGTCTGAACCTGCATTTATCTTCCAAATAGCATTTCTGAATCTGATTTTGTTTAAGCAAAATGCTACAATAAAAACAATCAAAGAAGGGTACAAAGAACCTCATTCTTTGTCTGAATGTTCTTCCATGGGCTATTATTATTATTATTGTGGTAAATTTGCAAAAAAACTAATTACATTTATTTATTTTTTACAAAGTAAAACAGTAAAAGCCTCAATATCCAAAAATAATTTTTAAATGATTCCATTTTACTCAAAGGTCTTTATTACTCTGTTCCTGGTCTTGGGTTTGAAGTCCATCACTGCCATCTTGTGGACCAGAAAATAGGAGCATCCTCAAGTTTTAATGGACCTTTTCTAAACAAGGTGCTTCTCTCAGTGAGGTGCATCCGTGTCCTCTATTAGCGGTTCATGTGGGACAGGATGTGTTCCTGTCTGTTTGTTCCAGTGATGGAGATTTGTACTCCCTGGACACGAGTGTTCAAGTTCCTGTTCGCTCCCAGGGAAGCACACCGAGAACTCATGTGTTTGGTGTCATCACCCAATGGCATTTTTAAAGGAATAGCTCACCTGAACATAATTTACTCCATGTCATTCCAAATGCATATGACTGTCTGTCTTCTGTGTAATACAAAAGGAGAATTTTTGAATAATGTTCATGCTATTATTAATTTAGGGAGAGAAGACAGTGATTAAAGGGCTGTCAAACTACAAAAAAAGTATCATAAAAGTAGTCCATACAACTCATCCACTACATTTTGAGTCGTCCAAAGCCATACAATTGCTTTGTGTGATGAACAAACTGAATTTTAAGTTGCTCTACAATCTACCCATTTGTCAGTTGTCATATCTCATTTACACTTGTTTTCACATATTCATAACATCAGAAATTTCAGACAACAGGTACTCATGCATGCTCTGGCCAATTGAAGCAAACTTGAATTGTTTTACTTTTAAAAATAAATGTTTGTGCAACGTGGGCCAGCAACAAACGTGCTAGCTGATCACACCAGTTTAAGGTGGTCAGCTTGGTTAGTAACATATTGGTCAACTACTCATTAGTAAATGGATCTCTTATGACCAGTAATATAGTAAAACCAACTATCAAACTGGATTTTGCATCAGGGATGAGAATGAAAACAGAATTATACAGTTGCTACCAGTGTTGGGGAAAGTTACTTTTAAAAATAATGCATTACAATATGGTGTTACTTCCTAAACATTAACTGTTGTTACTTAGTTACTTTTTATAGAAAGTAATGTGTTATGTTACTTTTGCATTACTTTTCTCATTTGGCCTTCATGGGCTTGCTTGTTCTATTTTTAGCAAATGTAAAAGTGCTTTCACACCAAAAGTGAAATGAGTAAAGAGCAACCTTTCTGCTGTGCTACCATTGTGAATTTCAGAAGAATAGGACACAGTAGAAGAAAGAAACTTCAACACTCTTACTTCAGCAATGAAACACATGTGAAGTCATTTTTGCTCATTCGTATGGTTGAATTAGATCACCGAAGGTCAGCAGCATAGACACTGTAATAACTGAATCTGTTTTTGTGCAAGTGATATCACATTTAAGCTGTCATTCAATAAATGGGAAAACAAAGTAGCCTAACTAGTGTTACTTTTTGAAAATCTAGAATTTATAAATTTCTTTCTTTCTTTCTTGTAAATTAAAAAAAGTTATTTGTTACTTTACTAGTTACTTGAAAAAGTAGGCTAATCTGACCAACACTGGTTGTATTTTATATAGCCTATTTCCGATACATTTTTTTTAAATATATTTTTTGTTAAAGCAAAACTGTGAACAAACAGTGAGTAGGTTACAAACTATTGAACTAATGGAGCAAGTTGATTTCCAATGTTAAACTCCCTTTATAAATATTATTTCCAATCATTTTAACTGTGACAGTAATTGTATATTCGCAGCTCGCGAGTGTCGGATTTCATTACTGTGATACACTTGACAGACTAATTACAGATGCTTGTTTTCAACGCTCTCGACCCCAGAGACTCGTGTTTGCCAAACTAACTTCATTCATGTGACGACCGCGCTCTCTCTCGGGGAAGCGCACAGGAGATTTCCGCTGGGTCATCGTTTCTAGCTGACAAAATGACTTACAGATAGACCAGACCGAATGCGAAGACGGTGGATCAGCACATGTTTACCGCTCAGAGGACACGGTTTATCATATCATTTAATGAGGACGCCACAGCAATGACAGAGTCTGAATCCGAGTCATGGAGAGTGTAACCGTGTTTCCAGAGCAGACGGTCAGTCAGCTGAAGGCTGTTTGGCAGAGATGGGCTCAGTGACCTCAGCTTTCACCAGGTCTCGCAACACGTTGGTCAAAGTGGGTTCGGAGCCGCAGAAAGAGCCGGACGGGAAAACGCGGAGCGGGTCCGGTGTGATCGCAAAGCAAACTAGCAAACAGCCGCTGGCGCGGAAAACACCCGGCGCCTCCAGAGCAAACACGCCTCAAGCTCCTGCGTCTACAGGTGAGCTTCTGTCTTCATTCATATCCGTGTGAAGAATCCGTATTTCAATTTATGAAACGATAACAATTAATTACATAAATTATCCTTCTAGAAGAGTTTTTCACCCATGTTTTGCAGTTACTTTTAGGGTCATGTGACAGTTAGGCTTATTGTTTTGTTATTGACAGAACAGTTAATTTGTTGACATGTAACTGGGCTGAAATAGTTTTTCTTTTTAAAGTAGTGTGTATAGAACATTCAGAAAACAATTCGTACCAAAATGACTTTTTACGCTGAAAATATTTTCAATTTATGAAAGATTTAATTCGATATATACTGTACAGTCTTTAATAGTTTGAAGTCTTAAAGTTATTTAAAAAAATTAATAAATAATTTATATATTAAATGAGTATATTTATATATTAAATATTATCAATGATACTTTCAAAAAAGTACTTTATTAATGGTCAAGAAGTGAGTTCTTCATCAACTGCGATACATACTCTGACACAATTTAGGATGCTTGTGTGACGAGGTCAATAATTTGTTGACCTTTGACCTTTTCTGAAAAAGCATGTTGAAAATGTGTGGATAATCATGACTCAAAAATTCCTGATTCATTTGAATTTATTTTTTAAATATTTTTATTAATTCATTTATTTTTGTGAAAATAAGATTGTTATATAAGTTTGGCTATCTTATTTTATTTTTATCAACATTAATATATTTTTAGGTGAGCTGAAGTGTCCAGATACTCTTTTGGGGTTCTCTGTATTCATCTGCCTCTAGTAGGTAATTGTGGAATTTCAGCGCATCCTTCATGAGACGGGTGGGAAACAGGTGTCTGCTCATTTTGGGTCAAAAACGGGGGTGATAGCGGCCATTTATCTGCACATTACAGAGTTCAGGCACTTCTGCGGAACAGATGAGAAAAACGCTTCATAATGGGATGATCAATGATGCACCGCTGCGATTCTTTTGAAGGATCCAGATCCCTGTTTTTTATGTTTGAACTCTTTGATGTTAGAATAACAGCCGTCATGATGCTTTATATAGCACAAGTGTTTTTCAGAGATGGATGTTTACACAAATCTAAAATGGACATAACCATGCAAGCTTATTTTTATGATTTCAGTCTGCTATTGAAAATGTATATATAAACATTTATTTAGTACATTTATAAGATACACTACCTTTCAAAAACTTGGAGTCTGTAAGATTTCTTAATGTTTTTGAATTAAGTCTCTTATACTGACCAAGGCTGCATTTATTTAAAAAATACAGTAACTATAGTAATATTGTGAAATATTGTTTTCATTTTACAATATAATTTTTCATTTGATGCAAAAGCTTTATTAGTTCAGTCTTCAGTGTCAAATGATCCTTCAGAAACCATTCTAATATGCTGATTTGCTGCTCAAGGAACACTTATTATTATTATTATTATTATTAATGTTGAAATTGGTTGTGTTGCTTAATATTTTTGTGGCATTTTTTTCAGGAATCTTCAGCTAATAGAAAGTTCAAAAGAACAACATTTATTTGTCTTCCTGATTTAAATTAATTTCTTTAAAAAATATGTTTTCTTCCTCAAACTTTTGAAGGGTGGTGTATATGCAAAGGTGAAGACCTCATCATAACAAAATATGTAAATGGATAATATACATAAAGAAAATAATGTGTTTTAAGTGACTTTTCCGTCCTGTTTCAAGTTTTTAAGAAGTCCTTTTGTGATATCACTTCCCCTTTTCCCCTGACCGCTAAAGGAAGAAGCGACCCTCGAGGGTGACTAAAATATCACCTGCAGCTCTATGTTTCACGGTTACCATGAAGCAGCGACAGTAAAGTCTCCCGCTCTGGTCCCTGAGGCCCCGGCGCTGAGTTGTTCAGGTTTTTCTCCCTCTACAGCGTTGCATCTCAAGAGAGTCACAGGTGGGGAGACACCAACCAACACAGTGACTGAATGATACGTTTAGATCAAAACAAAACACCAGTAACTTCTTTAGATTATAAAAATATTCTTTACACTAAGAAAAAAGTGGTTCTTTTAAGATCTGTTCACTGAATTTTTTTTGGGGGGGAAACCAAAAATGGTTCTTCTAAGACATTGCTGCAAAAAAAATGCTGCTAAATATTTTTAGGAGTGCATTATGTAGCCTGTCACATTTAATCTCAAGCAGTCTGTGTCGTTCCTGCATGTCTGAGGATGAGACAGACACCTGCTATGAATAATTAGGGCTTTGTTATTTAAATAATGAGTGATGTGTGTGAACAGACGGGGTAGAACCACACAGATTGGGACTTGTATTTTCAAACTTTTTTTAATTACTAAAACTGGCAGTGGCATTATACAAAATTATAACAATTAACAATAAATACAGTAACTTAATTTCATAATTCTGTGAAAGTTTAAAGGAGTCATGAACTGAGAAAACAATGATCTTTTGATCTTTTGACAGGTTATTGTACTATAAAAACATCCTGTAAGTTTGAGAACTTGAAACTTTCTCGTTAGTCTAAAAACAGCTTGTATTGAAGGCAGTCTGCCAAAACGACAGCTATTTGAATGTTCTATTTTATGATGTACTAGTGTGAACACCGCCCCCGCAGAAGATGATCAACACCTGCTTCTACATCGCTGCCTGTTTAGCCCCGCCCACTGATTTGCACATGTAGTGTTTACGAGAGGCGAACGCGCAGGTCTATGCCGAAACAAAACGATAAAGATAGATCTGAAGACAACAAGACGCAGTGCAGTGCCAAGCTGTGGAATAACAGTCTTTGCATTGCCTTCCTTCTGATCCCAGCGTTGGGAAAGAGTGGATGAACTGTATTTTTAATGAAGATCCAGACCGAATCACTAAGAACTTGGTCCTTCATTTTATTTTACTGTGCATTTGTTTACAAACATGTCAATTTGACGCGGGATTTTCAGAAAGATTGAAACTAAAAGACGATGCTGTGCTGAATAAATTGGATCCGAGTCCTGTCGCACCACACAGTAACTGTGTGAAGTCATTTCTGGGGTTGTCCCACGTTAAAATCATAATGTTGATAAATGCAAATAAAATGTACAAATACTTTCACTTTTTTCAACTAGGCCTATAATGTAAAAAAAATCTACTCACTACAACTTAAAAACTTTAGTCCAGTTGCTGCCATCCCATTAGACTATATAATCAAACTGGTTCAACAAGTCATTTCAACTTAAATGATATTAAACTGACCTTATTCAGATGAACCTTGTGTAATTTAAGTTGAAATTGGTTCAATTATTTAGATTTATTTTGAATTTTTTAAAGTAATGAAAAACATAGGGAACATTTCTCATTTTAATTTAGTTTATTATTATTATTATTATTAACCTATATAATAAAATAACTAAAACTGAAATGAAATTTAATTAATAATAACTTTATAGACATAAAGTTAGCCTACTAAATATAAAATAAGCATAAAGAGACAAAACAAAAGTACTAGTTTGATAGTAATTTTGTGTTATTGACAGTCCGTTCTAGTCATAATGCGAATAATAATATTAGCAAATAACACTTAGTCTTACAGCAGGCTCATTCTCAGAATCAGATTAATTCCCGTTAGTGATTTCATGTTAGTATCCATCAGTAAAAGATCATTTGATCTTTTAAATTAACATTCACGTGATTTCAGCGCATTTCCGCTCTGTCAGTGACATCAGCAGTACAGCAGCATCCGAGAGCACGCGCTGTGCGGTGCCATGGTAACAGTGAACTAATTTACGCTCTAATGTACATATGCTGATTATGTATCATAAGCAGAGAGGTGCTGGTGTGTCAAATGTGTAAACGCTGGCGAGCCTCGATCGTCTGTAATAAACAGCGTTGTCGCCCTCTCGTGGTTATAAAAGGGAAATGCACAAGTAACCCAATTACACTGGAATAGAATAGAATAGAATAGAATAGAATGAGCTTTTATTCGCCAAGTGTGCGCAAACACATGAGGAATTTGATGTGGTTTTTCATGAGCTCTTGGTACATAACTACATATATCACATGGGAACAGAAAGAACATTTAAATAAGTAAAGCTATAAGGAAAAAAATAGAAAACATAAAATAAATAATAATAATGTATTATTATATATATTTAATAATATATATATCATTTTTTTAATATATATTAGTTATGATTATTATTATTGTTGTTGTTTATTATTAATTATTAATAATTATTTAATGTAATGATGGCAGGCGCTCTTAAGCATAATTGTTCCAGTTAGAACCAAAAACATACACTTATTAACACTTTTTTTAATTTAAATAGTATCCTTTTTTTCTATAGCACATTTCAGAAATAACTATTTTCACTAATACATTTGTTTTGACTAAAAAAATGGTTTTGAAAAAAATTCAACTCAAAACTGATAGTAGATTGCCCAATTAATTACAAAGAAATGGCAAGTAAGACATTGAATTTAACATTAACATTTTCTTTCATACTGCACATCACACAGAAACTGGTAACATATATGTTTCACACACAACACAGACCATAAACACTAGAAATAAACAGTTAGTGTGGATTGTATATGTTCACAGTGAACATGAGCTCCAGCTTCTGTCCAGTACATTACATGAACCTCAGGATCTCTTCAGTGCTGTGGGAAAAAGCCTTGGCTGGTTGCCTAGTGACCAGCATTCATAATAGAGACATCATATACACGAGCTGACCTCACGCACAAACACAAATAATCTCACAACTTCAGCGATAACTGGAAGCTCATTAAAGCTCTTTCAGGAAAGACCAGACGAGATGTGCTTGCCACTATAAGAATCTCAGCTACTAAACATCACACTGAAACAATAACCATCTTCATATGCATTCATTAAAGCTATGAATAATATCTTATTTTATCTGGAGAAGAAGGACCGTTTCCCAGATGTGTGACTCTCTGATGCAAGCAATAATGGGACCTGAATTCACTCTCTACTGGTTTTTGTGGGTGGTGGTGTAGTGGTTAATGCTTAATTCTATTCTATTCTATTCTATAACATATTAATTGTATATTAATCTTACAGACTTGGCTTCATTTTTTTTATAGGAATGAATGTTAATGCTAAAATATATTAAAACAGAATAATAAATATGACAGTTTTTACTGTATTCTTTAATCAAATAAATGCATCCCAGGAGATTTAAATTTTTTTTTAATAACATTCCAAAAATATTAATAAATATTTTAATAAAAAATCCTAAATTAACTAACTAATTTATGTATTTATTTATAATATTAAATATATGTATTTTATGATACACACAATAATATATTTTATAAAACTAGTGAATAAATAATAATAAATATTGTAATAATAAATATACCAGTAAATAAGATGTCTAATTTTTTTGTTGAAAATTAATACTTTTCACTTCTAAAAAACATTATTATTAATTAGAAGAGACCATATTAGAATACATAAATATTAATTTTACCGTGACATACATGATCTTCTACTCAATATTTATGTATTCAGATATATTGCCTTCTAACTAAGAATTGTTTTAAATATTGCAATTTATATAATTTGTCATTTTTATGTATATTCTATTAAATATTTAAAGACAATGTACAATTAATAATATATAAATATAAATATATAATAAAGGCAATTGACTTTTAATTAATAATGATGTTTTTAGTTATATTATTATTTATTTGATATAATTTGAATTCTACAGTATGCTTACAGTAGACCGATGGAGAGTTAGTACTGTATGATTTAGTTTTTGTCTGATGTGTTCTTCTCTGTAATCATGCCCTCAGACGTGAGACAGTCACACATTAAACCGTCACTGAATCCTCAGGGGTTTGAGGTCGTCCAACCCACTGTATGTAGATACAGACAAAAAGATCAGAGCTCCAGAGCTCCAGCTATTATTTCAGCACAAGAGCCGAATAACATCTCGGCCTCCACCTGTCTATTCGTCTCAATAGTTTTCTATCTTTTTAAAAAAACAACAACAGTCTTTGAATAGAAAAGGATTCACGCTTTACAAAACACACATAAACCTCACGGCCTTGGCCCAGCTAGACGCATTTCTGGGAATGTGTTCAACAAATCCGCAGCGATTCCAAATAGGTTTGATTGCATTTCGATGATAAAATCACACGCACATCCTCACACACGGGGTGGGGGGACAAAGCTTTTTCTTTAAATGTGCTTCGCAGAACATGAGAGGCACAGAGTGTGTTATGTTATGTTATGCATTGCTACACTAAGTGCTCTGTTGAGAGGGGACTCACATTCAGACGGGGAGAAAATAATGAGACAGAGGACGAGAATGATAGAAAAAGAGAAATAGTGTCTCTCCTCTGAGAGTACAGCGTGAGAACAGGTCAGGAGGATAGAGAGAGATCTGACGAACCAGAGACAAAAGACTCGCGCACAACTTTGGGATTTACTCACGAAATACAACACGAGAGAAAGAAAACATGTCAGAAACGGACTCTAGAAAAAAGGGCTTCGCCAAAGGCAGAAGTGCCACTTTCAGCATCGACGGCTTCAGCTTCACCATTGGTAAGAAACGAACAGATGACAGAATCAGGCTTTGATGGAAATGCATCACGGCTGCAGATGTACAGTAGAGTCAGCTGTTTTGTGTCTTATACAAACAGATGTGTTGATTTCAGGATGTGATGTGTGAGTGTTTGATTTCTGAAAAGACTCTTTCAGGTGAGCACAACTCCACGGTGCCATAGCAACCAGAGTAAAATGCACCTGACCACACACACACACACACACACAATACACAATCAAACACAAACCTACTCAGAGGAAACTACTGTTTTTCATGGCGTATAAGATTGAATGAATTCTCATTTGAGTATCAGCTTTGTCTCTCTTGATGTTTCTTTTGTGGTTCTTCTACAGTAAGACAACAGTACAGAAGTCTAAAATAAATGTGAATTGTAGCCTGTAAATCTAATTTGAATATAGGGAATAATTTGAAGAGACATATTTGAGTTCATATCGAGACTTTAGAGCACAGTTTGAGAGTGCAGTTGTGAAAACACTGAAGTGTGCATTATCTTGATGTAAAAAAAAGATGCAAATGTATGCATTACTGCTATAATTGCTTATACTTAGACTTTTATTCAAATCTCTAACACCAAGTCAGTGTTAGGCATCGATTACATGTTATTATAGTATTTATTTGTATTTTAAATTAGCTTTTTATATATTTAGATTTTTAGTATTCATTTTATTTTTTTACATTTTTGCAATCTTATACGCATTTTTATTACCTTTTGTTTCTATTTAGTTTTATTTCAATTTGTTTGTTTTATAAATTATTTTTATTTTAGTTTATTTCATTTTTCAGTAATTTTGGTGCTTCGACTTATTTCAGTTAGTTGCCAAGGCAAGTTTTTGTTGTAATCTTAAGTTATTCATTTATTATTTCTATTTTATTTGATTTTATTTGTTTTTAACTGTTTTAGTTAATGATAAGTGACTTTCATTTCAGACTTCTGAGCACAGTTTGAGACGTTGTTGAGATAGCTTTAGAGGAGATGAGTGTTTTTCTCAGCAGTGATGGTCAGAAAAGCAGGAAGCTTGAACATGAGTCTCAGTTTGTTCTCCATTTAATGTCATCGCTGTCTAGAAGAAACCACTGAGATATTAAACAATAATCTAAAAGTGATTATTGCAAGGATATAGGGATCCATCATCTATTATAGCTTATTAGAATACTCATACTTATCACAAACCATAGATTTTAGACCATAGATATATGTTTAATATTATATTTCTTTTTAGCTATATTTTTTTAACTTTAGCTTTAATTTGTTTTTATTTCAGTTTTATTTTTAACTTAAATGTAATTCTGTTAACTGCCAACTTTTTGTTGCAATTTTTTTAAATTAAAATTATTAGTCTAATGTTTATATTTGATTTTATTTCAGCTTTATTTCAATGACCTAATGATAACAAAACAAGTTTTTAACTTTACCGCAGAGTTTGACCCTTAAATAATAAAAAAAGTAATAATAAAATAAATAAAGAATTTACAGCTCATTAGAATGCTTGGTTCTGATTGGTCGTGATAAGATATAACTCAGAACCATGTAACTTTTTTTAAAAATATTTAAATATTTAAAAAAAATATTTCTGTTTAGCTTTATTTTGTTTTTATTTCAGTTTTATTGTTAGAAATTTTAGCGCTTAAACTTAATTCCGTTAGTTGCCAACTAATTTTTGTCCGTTTTTTATTGTAAATTATTAATCTAATTAATATTTGTATTTTAACCATTTAATTGCCGTTGACCCAGGCAACTAGTTCATTCACAGTTGCACTAGTTTCATGTCTTCCTTTTCACAGAATTCATCTCAAATCAATATTTCATGTCCATGTGCTCATCATCTCATTATCTCAAAATAAACGCTTCGTGTCTGGATCCTGATCACCTTGTTGGGGGTTATTTTGAGATAATGAACATCTGACTGTACATTTTTCCATACTTAGACACATCGTCCTGTTGATCGGCCATTTTTCTGAGAAACACACACCCACGTGGAAGGACAGCGGTCAGGAAAGGTGTTTTGATGGAAACATCAGAGGTGTGAGATGCTTTTTACTGTCTGTCTCCATGCATTTATAGAAGCAAGCTCCTTAAACTGTTTATTTAACCAGTGCACTTTTAATACTGTAGATAAACTAGCTGATCATCATACAAGATCACAGCAGGGAATCTCACATCATAATGCTTTATGGCTTTTTCAAACATCTGCCGGTCGTCATGGTTACGCAGCCCAGCAATCAATCGCTCAGTGTGCTTTGAGCTCATTACGTGTGACGTGTTGTCAATCAGGTCCAGTGGAGCGTGACAACGAGCCGCTGTTAACTTAATGATGATTGGCTAAAGCAGCGTGACCACTTCCTCTCCGCCCTCGGTGTCACTCTGGGGGCTTTTAATGGGTTGCGTGCTGGAGAAACATAGTGTGCGTGTGTGTGTTTTGGTCTCGATACAGAATGTCATGACTCTTAATGGGGGTCGTGTGGTGTTTTACTTCACTAATGCATGTTATGGTTTTTCCCAGCTCGAACAACGTATGCGCTCGAAATGAGATCTCATCGACTGGTTTTGTTTTCCTGACTCTGCCTGCTAATGTGATTTACATTTAATGCTCAGAAGCAGCTCTCACAAACCAGCTAAAGAATCTCTTCAACCTTGAACCTGCCTGTGCACTAATTTACACACACACACACACATGCACACATGCACACACACACACACACACACACACACACACACACACACACACACACACACACACTCACACACACACACACACACACACACACACTCACACACACACACACACACACACACACACTCACTCACTCACTCACTCACTCACTCACACACACACACACACACACACACACACACACACACACACACACACACACACACACACACACACACACACACACACACACACACACACACACACACACACACACACACACACACATGCACACATAGTAATGCACCGACTGAACTCTTGTTGGTGTAATAAGATGCAAATGCATGCATTATTGGTACTATTACTTATACTTGGAGTTAGATGTTTATTCAAATCACTAACCCCAAGTCAGTGTTATTATTTTAGTATTATTTATATAGTTTTTTCATTATTGTATTTATTAATATAATATCTTGAACAAGCTTTTTATGTTTTGTTTTTTTGTGTGTTTTTTATTGTTTTTTAAATAACGTTTCTATTTTAATATATATTTTATATTATTTTTTATTATTTGTTTTTACTTAAAAAAAAAAAATCTGTTTAATTTTTTTAGTAATCTTGGTATCTCAACCATAAAATATATATAAAATATCAACTATTAAAATATACATGTTAGATGAATAACTTCAAAAAGCAATTAACTAAAACCATAAAAATGTCATTATTTTAAATAAACATTAAAAACTTTAAAAACTAAAATGTAAACATAAACCATTAAAAAAACATATTTTATTAGTACTAAAATAAGTAAAAATAAAAATGAATACTTAAAAATACAAAACCACATAACGAAATTACTAAAACTTTAAAATTAAATAAGAAAAATGTATTAAAAACTATTACAATATAGATATTAGGTGAATAACTTTAAAAAAAAGGTGCTTTGGAAACTAGTTTATTTCAGTTAGTGGACAGATCAACTTTTTGTTGCTAGGTTTTTTTAAACTATTCATCTAATATTTTACATATCTTTTTTTAATTACAGAAGATGTTTTTAAAAGTTGTAGGTTTATATAATGATAACAACACAGATATTACACTTTGCTTTGCAACTCATCCCACACAGTTTGATAAAAAAATCTAATTGCACGGCATGATTGGATTTATGATTTTTGTGGATAATCAAATTACTTTAAAAAAATCCCTTAGAGGCTATCACATAGAGGCTTTTTTGACTTGTAACCCCAACTAGCCTCCCAGAACACCCTAGCAACCCGCATAATATGCAAAAAACACCTCCATCTGGAAAAGCAGTTTGTTATTCTAAATTAAAAATAAGTAAATAGAAATGAAATCTGTTTGCCTTATCTCAGTATTGCATCTCCGAAGACTTTCTTGTGGATCATGCTGATTTTCTCTGTCTTTTTTGTTCTTGTTCTTCTGTTATTTTTTACTAGAAGTGACTCACAGTACACTAACAACACCCTTCCAGTCCCCTACTGACCAAGAGCCATTTCCAATCCTAATGAAGGCTCATATAACAGCGGCTGAAGTCATTTTAAAGCAGCCTTCCACACTTTTCCAGCAGCTCGCTTCATTATATTCACATTATGCAAAAAAGGAGACACATTAAAAAAGGAGCCAAAAAAGATTTTTAATGATGCATCTTACTAAGCCTCTGAAAAAAGCTTTCGAAAAAAGGTATTTTATGTTTTCTAGAGACGCACACACAGAGAAATGCCAGCATATAACTCAGTCTCTCTCTGTTTTTCTCTGCAGTAGCTAATGAGGATGGGGAGACCAACAGCAGGCCGCTGGCCAGATTTGCACGTAAGTATGTGTTTATTTTATTTTAGAAAGCAACAAATTCACACTGCCCTACCTACATTTCATTTTTGTATAAATCTACATCTTGTTTCATATTCAAAAGGGAAGGGCTGAAATGAAGTAGAAAGAGCACATTTGCAATTACATTTATTCATACAACAGATGCTTTTATTCTGCAAAGTGCTGCAGAAACACTTACAACATGTCTTTACCACAGGGTTTGCACGGTCATGGAAACCTGGAAATATCAGAGAATGTTAAACATGATTTCCAAGCCTATAAAAAAATGGGCATTGAAACTTCCATTTCTGAAAAACTGTCCATTAATCACAAATGACTGGAAAAGTCATGGTAAACTGATGGAGGTTCATTAGTTAGAAAGCATGGAAACATCGTTACCAGAGCTGGAGTCTTCATCTTGTGTTTGTAAGATCTTTCTAGACCACATAAACGTGGTCTGGATCTCAGCTAAGAGATCCCGAGACAAATCCACAATTTATTACTTTTACAAAAGTTCAATATCTCAAGCAGTCTTTAGACCCCACAGATTCTCTGAAACTTTGATGTGACTTTTGTAATCTTAGTTTCTGTTCTTTAAATCATCAACGTATTCTTATTTTTAACTCTTATTTAAAACTTAAAGCAGTAAAAAGTAATTACCTTTAACTATAAGTAAAATAAATTAAAAATAAATACATAAGTAAATTATATATAAAAAACTTCTAATTTTTGTTTAGTTTTTAAGTACTAAAATAACTAAAGTAAAACTTAATAAAGACTTTTTTAAAAAAGCAAAAACTAATAAAAATTACAAGACACACAACAAAATACTAAAACTTTAAAACTGAAATGAAAAGAGAAAAAACTATAATAAAAAAAAAACTATAATGGTGTATTGATACTAAAATATCACTAGTGAAAACTTGAATATCTTACATTATTACCGTAATGAATTCAGCAATGAATCTGTCATGCAGGCCTTGGTCTGGGACTAGCTTTTTCACTCGGTACACACAGTATTGGTCATTGCTATCACCCCGTCAGATGGCTGATGTTTTTATACATGGGCATGCCACTAGATGGCAGCATCTATCAAGATACTCAAGAGTTAATTTGGGCATAAAACTGGATCCAAAGAAACAAGTTTATCAGAGCTGGCATACAGATTACATCCGAATAACAACATTATGAGTGCATGAGCTCATGATGATAATTATAATGATATGCACAGGCTTGGTGGGAGCAAATCAATATAATTTACTATGAATCAACAACTGAGCCATTAGGATCTCAAGAGGAGGCTTTAAGTACATTTTTAGTCTTAGAATTTTGGTCTGCTGGTGCCATTACCGTTATTTTAAATCAGACCACTGCAAAAAAATAAATAAAAAAGGAATGGGAATGGCTTAAAATGTTAAAATTTCATTATATATTTTAAAGTGTTTTGAATAAAAAAATGCTTTCAAATCAGCAAACCATTTGTGTGTGTGTGTGTGTGTGTGTGTGTGTGTGTGTGTGCACAGTGGGTGCAAAAAATAAATCATAAAATGTTATAGTGTAACAAAAAATACGTAATGGATTCATGTATTATAGATTGTCATGTTTTGGTACGAATGGGATTTGTTTATTGTTAATATATGTGTGCACAATGGGTGCAAAAATAAAATTAGAGTGGTTTAATTTTTCTTTTAAATTTGCCACAATATTTGCAGCATATCTGTGTGTGTATGCATATTAAGTGAGTACAAATAAAGCAAATAATAATAAAATGTTGTAGTGCAATAAAATATGAAAGAAAATAAATACATTGAGATTAAATGTACTAATAGTAATATTTGCAATATTATTGAAGGGGAAATGGGGGCAAGGGGGATCATAGATTGTCATATTGTGGCAGACAAATACATAATGTGTTGTTTTTTAGATAGTAGTATACTGAAAAAAATAGCATGACAGCGAGTCACTGGTACTATTATGAACACTATAGGGGTAAAAAGGTACAAAGCTGTCCCTTTGAGGTTACTGCCCCAGTGACAAGCTGCTGTACCCCTAAAAATATATATTTTTTAAAAAAGAATTCTGAGAGTGAATGGGATTTGCTCATTGTTTATCAAAGTGTGTAAGTCTTTCTTTGACTCTGATTCATCTTGTTTCCAGGCTCAAAGTCTCAGAGCGCACTATGGAACACACTCACTGCTGGGACGTGTAAGAAGGAGAAGGTCAAAGTTCAGAGGGACGTTCCAGACGATCCACGCAGAATAGAAGAGATCCTGGCGGATGAGCTTCCCTCTACAGACGTCCCAGAAGCAACAGAGAAAACTGCTGTCAGGTTCATCTCTCTCCTTTTATGATGGTTAACGGTTGCTTTACAGGTCATGTGATCACTGACAGGAAGGACTGATATGGGAATTCTTTCTCAGTTATATTTCAATTCTCAACTTTGTTTCAAACATTTCTCCCATATTGAGATCTATGACTTTTGATCCTACTTTGGTTTTGAGATCTCTTCTCAAATCTAGAGGAGACACTTGTGAGATTACTGGGGTGTTTTTCACATATTAGAACCTCCTGTTCAAACAGAAGTACTCGCTTTAATCTCATTTCTGTCGAGGATCTCATTAGTCATTTTTCTTCCTCGTGGGCCTAAAAGCTGACGTCAGACATCAGGTTATGGGATTTGACTACAGGGCAGATCGGTCTAATTACTGATAATGGCACTTATAGAAGTCTGCTTTATAAACATGCTCTATAAACAGTGTGCTTTCTGGGAAGGATAGTTTGTCATGAGGCTTTTTAAGATGTAAAAAGGATCATGTTGTTTATGGATTTTTTTTTTCATGGTGTAGACAATTGGGGGTCAAACAGGGTCACTAGATAAGCAGTTTTACAGTTGTAAATCAAGTATTAACAACATAAGAATTTTTTTTTTTCAGTAATGTTCATTCGTCGCTTTTGTTTTGGTTTGTATGACACGTGAACCACAACCTGAAGGTGGATATTTTTTTACAATTAAAAGGCGTTTTACTTGCTTAATAAAAGTATAAACTGAAGACATGTAGTAGATTGTGTACATTAGTTTTTCAGTAAAGTTTTGACCATGTTAATAATTTGGAGGCCTTAGAAATTTGTGTAGCCTATCAAATATGAAGGTTAAATTCCATCTGGCCTTATTTGTGGAAGTAAAATGCTTTTGAGAAGCAAATTCCTTCATTCCTGCAGAAATTTCTTTCAAGTAGCATCCCACATTCATTTCTGCAAAACCCATGTGTTTTATACTTTTTCATTCGTTTTGCTTTGGTTTTGCTACCAACATGCACAGAATGTCTGCATGTTAGGTTTTATTCGTAAAACCAAAAGGCCAAAAACAGGGATGAAAAAGTGAAGCAAACATGTCTTGATTTGGGGTTTTCTCCTGAGGCGTCTCTTAGCTACAGTGGAAAACATCTGCCTCTAATACTCAAGGTGCTCGCATTGATAACACAAATGCCCTTCAGTGCAGAACTAAATACAATGTGAAGAGAAGAACATAGAATCAGACTGTTAGCACCTCAGTTTGTTTACAGTGTCTGTTGAATGTGCATTGAACTGTTTTATAGTCGAATTACTTTGAACGGAGAAGAAAACTTTTTTTTTCATTTTTGCAGCAGTTAGAGACAGATTATTGAAAATCGTATGTAGTTGATGGATCACTAAAGAGTTTACATATCGACTGTTGCAGGCTGACTCTGCTGAGACAAAGAAAAAAGCTGTATTTTGGGGATTTAAGATGAGTTAGTTGATATACAGTAGGTTGGACTAATCAATGGAGGAAGGGGTTGCACATCCCTGAAAGTTTTTAAAAGACCTCAGTTTGTAGCACGCCACTAGTGGAGAAAGATGTGTGGAGCGTGGAGAGAAATGTGTGGGTTTGAGACATATATGTTGAGTGAATAGAAAACAAATGGGTGCCATTATTGAGAAAGGGATAAGGGGGATTGTTTGTCTTTTTTTTTTTTTGTCTTGAAAAGTCATAAAATATGATTCATTTCCCAACCAAGGACTGTGCGGTCACATTTATCGCATCAGATTTCAATAGCAATTTCATGCGAAGGTGAAATAGTTCCCCTTGCAGATTTAATTAATGTTCAATGTGTCACATGTCTTCACCAAACTGACAACAGAAAGCTGCTGTGATTTGAAAGTGAACCGTGCTTTATATATCACTACATTATTGACAAGAGACAATGAACCTTTTTTTCCTTTGAAATTTCGCTATGACTAACTTTAGTCTAGAAAGACTGACTGACATTTGAAGTAACCAGTCACTAGACATAGGAAAAAACAGAGCTTTACAATAGATTGAATCAGTTGAACTTTGAAATATGATTCTCTGTTATATGAAGTGCTTTGAAACTGACACTGGTTCATGGGCTCACAGAGTGGAGGACCATTGAAATTTCTAAATATTTTGAAACAGTTATGACATAAAGACTTGTTTATGAACTCATGTGACTTTGGCAGTTTGATATGTGCTCTGAATCACTGCTTTGAAACAAATGATTAGCAAACATTTCAAAGCTTCACAAAGCAGTGTTTTTAAATGCCCGTCACTGCTTATCACAATTAAATTTGCTTTGTGAACTTTGTGCTTTGTAAATCTGAAAACATTGAAGGAATTTGCATGAGATGAGAGAACATGGGTGTGAAAATGATTGCAGATTCAATCATCTAAACATGCAAAAAGTGGCTTTATAAACTCTACATTATAATATTTCCTGACAAAACACTTTAAATTAAATGTCATATCAGAAGAAATAACCCTCATTGACTTGAGCTTGTCTTCAATAACTATTATAATGATGCTTCTTTTATGTCCTCGTTAGAGTGAGTGGCATTTGATTATTTTCATGAAATATTCGTTATGATGCATTCTGACAGAGTTGCCACCCTTAAAATGATTGTTATTGATGGCGTGTTTGTTCATAAGCCTGTTGTCATAATGCAGTTATGCTCATTAGCAGCATTGTTAGTATGAAATGTTGGGTGGTATCGGAGGGTTAATTAATAAGAGAAATATTGCTCAGACTCATTAGCAGACACCTGTCTGACTGCTGTCGATATTACAATACACTGGAAAAGCAGACACTGAGAAAACAGACCGGGTGTGATATAAATGTGATTTATTTTATGATTAGTAGGGCTGTCAATTTAACATGCTAATTTGGTACAATTAATTATATTGTGCTTAATTTTAAAGTATTTAATGATGATGTGCATATTTTGTGGTTGAATAATACTGCTGCAAATGTTTCAAGAGTTCCTCAACTTTAGAAAAGCAAGGAAATGTTTTTGTAGTCTGTTGTTTTTTTCCATTGACTTCTCTTCTGTTCGTTTAGCCTCATTCTGATGAGGTCTGATTTGTTCAGAGAACAATCATTTGACATGCAATAGATTGTATTGTAAAGTAAAGTCTATTGGCAATAATAGTAATAATAATAAGAAGAATAATGATGATGGATAATAATAATAATATATATATACATGTATTTTTTTTTGATGAATTAAACTAGGTGAGAGTAATACACAGCTGGTGGTCTGATGGGGCTGCTGACCTGGTCAATTCATCAAAGATCTAATGTCCCAGTGTATCGATTTAGCAAACCATAGATGGATGAAGTTTACCATTTTATGCTGAAGGTCATCACGAGGTCAAGAGGAAAGACCTCATTTACCGTCATCTTTGATCACTGACGGCTCATATCAGGGAACATCAGGGAACATGTATGTAATGTTCTGAGATTGTTGCATTGAGTATCTTACTCTCAAAATAAGTTAAAGTAATAACTGAACTTGACTCGTTTTTTTTTTCTCAAATTATAATTTGAAATACAGTAGTTTAGCCAAAGTCAGTGTGTCTGGAGGTAATTGTTCAACTACAGTCAATGTGAAACTGTCATTGATCACATGTAGTGTTAGAGTTTATGCATCAGTGCAATCAATAACACACAAACAAGCTGCATGTAATCAGAAATCTTGAATGATATATTGAGTTGAGGGTCAAGGGTGACATCTGTTCTATGGCAGGATATTTCCAAATTTCATATTGTTTTCGTCAATCTTGATATAATTCAATTCATTTCATTCAATAATTAGTTTCAATTCAATTCAATTCCATTCCATTTCATAGCCATTTATTCATTTATTTATTGTCAATTATTTAGCCATTCAGACTTTTTTTATTTTCAGTTATTTAGCTATTTAGAATTTTTTTATTGCCATTTATTTATTGTAATTTATTGCCATTTATTCAGCCATTTATTTATTGCCATTTATTTATTTGTGTATATTTAACCATTTAGCATTTATTTATTGCTATTTATTTAGCCATTCATTTATTTCCATTAATTTCTATTTATTAAGCCATTAAAACATTTTTATTTCAATTTACTTATCCATTTATGTATTTATTTATTGCCATTTATTTAGCTTTTTGTTTATTGCCATTCATGTATTGCCAATTATTTAGACATTTATTTATTTATTTATTGGCATTTATTTCTACTTATTTAGCCATTTTAGTGTCATTTATTTAGGCTTTTATTTATTTATTTATTTTTGGTCGGTCTGGTTAGAGCTGGTAAACTATGGTGAGCAAGTCAAAAATCCAGCTATTGTGTTGGAAAAACTAACGTGATCACCTGACCACAGTACAACATTTTTCAAGAGGTCCATCTTTTCAGCCAGGCCTACTGTTGTTAAATTTTTAATTTGATTTTAGTCATTAAATGGGCAAATCAAATTGGAATCTTTTTAGCACTTCAGAATGGCTTTTTCATACCGCTTGCATGAGTACGCTAAAATCACTCCTTCAGACGGCACTCATTAGCAAGTGCTCTCTTAATAGCGATCTGCTGACAACATGCCTTTACAGACCCATTTACTGTGACGCAAGCGATTTGTAACATTCACAGGCGAGATGTCTCAATTTGTTCAGCATGTTCTTAATATTGCTTAGCAAAGATGTGTGCCACTGTTATATTCTCATTAAAGCATCTGGATCAGACGATTAAAAGAATAATAGCGCCATTCTTCAGCAGGACAGAAAAACACCTTAAATCAAAACCCAAATACAGCCATTCATCCGCACGCAAGCTCCCTGAAGAAAAAAATGCAGGAAACTATTGGGAAAATGTCCAAATTTAAATCATTGTCTGGAACTAAATGAGATTTTTAGGTCTCTGACTCATCCTAAACTCATCTGGGACTCGTTTGGCATCTCAGACCTTCATGTTATGCCACAGTCAGCTCTTTTTCACTGAATCGTATATATTTTTGGAGAAAGTTCTTGTCATTTTTGTGTGCAGTATGCATCAGATAAATGGTTTGCGCTTTCTCTCTTGCTTTGGTGTTTTCACATTCATTGGAGAGAGACCTTCAAACGTCCTCCTGTGAGACCTTTCCTCTGTCAACACGGCCGCTGGGATTGACCTGTGACATTTGAGAGACTTTCACCTTTGTAGGCTGTGATGTCTGCTGGATTTGGTTTAACTCCAAAGACTTTTAAAGCTGTTTAAAGAAGAACTTGTTGGTGGCGAGCATCTAGAGAGCCTTTCTTTAGGGCCAAAGTGTAGTAGAAATGGTCTAGTGCTGCTCATTAGTAACTGAATTTCTGGTTTCAATGTTTTTGTTGCATTTTTAATATCTGGGTTGACAGTCTGGTCCAAATCATGTATAATTCAAATGGAAGCTTCTGTTTCAAAACCTAGAGAGTTGCAAAGATTGCATTAAGTAGTGGTAGTGCAATGAATAATGCAGTTTTGGTGTCCTAGTGAATTGTAGTATAACCCCATAAAATGAATGGCTTATTGAATAATGCCATGGATTGTGGTTTATTTTAAGGCTTAAGTAGTTGCCTTAAAGTATAATTATGCCTTTTAAGACTCATCTCATCTCATTTGGCCAAGTCGTAAGCAGCACATGCACCTTTAAAGAGGCTGCATTTGTTGAAAGGCATCCAAGATGGTAGAATTTCTTTTACAAAAAATAGTTTAATTCACTGAAAAATATTGATTAAAACTAATTAAATGTATTTCACCCAATATTTTATGTTTTTTATGAATATTAGGGTCCCATTGGAGTGTTTGACACCCTCTCATGTAATATTATAGAGAAACAATGAGAGCAGAAATAAATAGGAGCACTATAAATGCTTATTCAAGCCTTGTCAGACAAAAGGACTAAATGTTTGGAAATTGGAGAAATACTATATTCTCATTTGAGGTTAATTTGCCATAAAATTGTGTTGTCTGTAAGCTCCGCTTTGTTCAGTGGAGTTTAAGACTCTGGCTGCAGATGTGTCTGTTGGATATTAATAATGTTTGTATTTGACTTTTTTTGTATTTTAATTTTTTTTTATAGATAGACAACCATTAAAAAGTCTGAGGTCGGTAAAATTGTGTAATGTTTTTGAAAGTAATCTCTTATGCTCACCAAAGGCTGCATTTATTTGAAAAAATTTAATAAAAACAGTCATATTATTATGAAATATTATTACAATTTAAAATAAATGTTTTCTGTTTTAGTATATTTTAAAACATAATTTATTCCTGAATTTTCAGCATCATTACTGCAGTCTTCAGTGTCACATGATCTTTCAGAAATCATTCTAATATGCTGATTTGCTGCTCAAGAAACATTTCTGATTATGATCAGTGAAAACAGCTGTGCTGCTTAATATTTAAGAGAGATAAAAAAAATCAGGATTAATAAAATGTTCAAAAGAACAGCATTTATATGAAATAAACATATTTTGTAAAATTATAAATGTCTTTACTGTTACTTTTAATCATCTAATGCATTCATGCTGAATAAAAGTGTTAATGAAAAAAAAACAAAAAACTTACAAACCCAGAAATGAATCTTTATAATCAATGATTTAGGCCACTGCACAAGGAGAAAAGAAAAGTTTTCAGTCACAAAACAATGCTGACTGAAAACACTCCGTAAACTGAATGAACCTTCACACCGTAAGCAGTGCCTTTTAGCAAGCACTACTGAGTGAGCATTACATCAGCTAATTAATATTCATGAGCCAAGC
Source organism: Schizothorax lantsangensis (assembly GCA_027422415.1). Taxonomy (NCBI): domain Eukaryota; kingdom Metazoa; phylum Chordata; class Actinopteri; order Cypriniformes; family Cyprinidae; genus Schizothorax; species Schizothorax lantsangensis. The sequence continues at coordinate 33,963,140 of CM049845.1, forward strand.
TGGTCAGATTTATAGTGTTTTGAGATGCTGCTGGTCAAGTTTGATGTGTCTAGTGATGATGTGATGGGTCACAGGAGGTGATGTCATTCATGTTTAGAAGCTCTCAGCCTCCTGACACACTCTCGATATAAACCTCACTTAAAAGAAATGAAGAGTAGAGTATAGACAGCAGAAAGAGCACCTTCAAACAAGACCTTTGAAGAGCTCAGAGTAGACGGAGGGAAGCGCTCGCGAGAGCATCTCCATAGATGAAAGCGGCCCGCCGCTGATGTGTCTTTGAGACTTTGGCCTGGCATTATCTCCTGCCTCCTGCATCAGGTAATTGAAAGGCCTGTGAAAGAGTCCTCCTCCTCCTCCTCCTCCTCCTCCTCCTCCTCCTCCTCATCATCATCATCAGGAATGAACAGCAGGGAGGGGGACCTAAGTAGAGCTGGATAAACAGACAGGACTATTTAAAGCAGGGGTCATCAAACTTGATCCTGGAGGGCCGGTGTCCTGCAGAGTTTAGATCCAACTTGCCTCAATACACCTGCCTGTAAGTTTCAAGTATACCTGTTAAGACCTTGATTAGCTGCTTCAGGTGTGTTTGATTAGGGTTGGAGCTAAACTCTGCAGGGACACCGGCCCTCCAGGACCGAACTTGGTGACCCCTGATTTAAATGATAATTGTTTTTAAAAAGGGATAAGAGGTAAAATCTTTTTATAAAGGTGGTAGATGGTGATTTTTTTTACTGCGCCCTGACTGAAATTTGAGTGTTTCTCTCCCTGCACCCAAGACAAGTTTCCAGACTGAATCTGTTATGTGGTGTGTGTGTGTGTGTGTGTGTGTGTGTGTGTGTGAAACGCCAGTGTAGTGTGATAGTAAATCACTTTGAGGAACTGCCCACTTATTCATTTGAGTTTTCAGTTATGTGTGTACGTATAATTTTTTTTATGTATTTAAGTAAATATTTAGTTATTTAGTCAGTTAGGTACAGGAGGCATAGTTATTCATGTATACATATGTACATATATAAATAAGTATTTTATTAATATTATATATATATATATATATATATGTATATATTATTAACATTTAGTTAGGTATGCATGTATGTAGTTGTTTATCAATTTACATATATGTACTTATTTAGTTTACTTATGCAAGAAAATATTTATTTGTTTAGTTAGGCATGCATGTGCATGTATATGTATGTATGTGTTTATTTATTGAGTGTGTATGTATGTGTTTACTGTGTGTATTTGGTTTATTTATTTATTTATTTATTTATGTGTGCATATGTATTTAAGTTCATATGTACTATTTATTTTATTTATTTATTTTTCACTTTTATTTAACTAAATTTACTTTATTTGCTTATTTAGGTACATATTTACTTATTTACTAATTTTATCACTTTATTTGATTTTTATTTGCATATTTATTTGTATTTTGCTTGTTATTTACTTAATTTATTTTTCTTTTCATTTTACTTATTTATTTATGGGGTTATTAAATTTTATTGCCATATTATTGTTTTTATTAGTACTAATAATAATTTTATATTTTTCCTCTCACTGCTTATGGTCATATATGTCTACTGTAATAATGGAATTTAATTTTGCGTTACAAAACCAAGGGGTCAAGTGTTAGACTCCACTATTAACAAATAGTGTTTTCCATCAGCCGATCAGTGTTGTCATGCTTTTTTCCTGTGATGATTAGTCACATGACATTTAATACTCAAAGTGAGCTTAAAGTGTGCCTTTGAGATGAATGGAAATACTAACATATAGTTTTTGCACATAATATTTATATACAACAACTACTTTTAATAAACTGATACACTTTTGGTATTGAGATTTATATCTTGAATATTACAATTAAATTTAATGTAAACTTCTTCAGTATTGCATGGCTGATTTAGCTCAAAATTTTACCAATGAACACCAGAATGTTTTGTGAAATCTGCGGCACTAACCTGCTGCTGTCTTGGCTTTCAATAACAGCTGTCCCTGAATGTCTCCCTGGAGAAAAAACATTTCCAGCGTGAGGAATTAGATCTCTGCATTAGTCTCAGGCTGGTCAGCCCAGCTTTCAGCCTTATTGGATTTTCGGGGTGTTCAGGAAACTCCATTATATAATGGCCCCATTGTGTGAAGCAGATGGAAAAAAACAAAAGCACAAGAAACAAAAGGAAGGATAAACTTAATCAATTGATTTTCGGTGAGAGCAGTGTAAGGTAGCATAAGCAAACCACAGCGTGGTTTTATTTATAGTGCATTGTATGCTTTTGAAATAAACATCGAACTAAACTGTTGGGAAGCAATGAACTCCATGTATATTCTTATCATTTTTCATGTTCTTAGCAGGTAACAGTCGACAATTTTGCCATTTTGACTCATAATTTCAATGGCAGGCCTTGTAGCCAACCAAATGTTATTTGATTAACCTCAAATGTTAATATTAATTTGAATTAAAATCATAAAAATATTGAAAACCATAAAAATACCAAACATAGTTGACTGGCAACTCATTGACAATAGGTCTCTATCAAATATAGATTTTTTTTTTTTTTTTTTGAGATGTTGGTTTGTAAGTAGTTGACAGAATTTGTGTGGACATAAGTAAAATTAAATATTTTCTTATTTGAAAGAAAAAATTTGAACTATTTATGTAAGGCATTTAGATTGTAGAAACAAATTTAATATAGATAATCTTGGCTTTAGCATTTTGTTATTCATTACTTTGAATTCAATTAAAAAAATGGACGCTGCAATTTAAGGGAAACTGGCAATTTCAAGCAAACTGAAAAAGATGCACTAAATATATGTGTGAGATTATAGTATGTATTCTCTGAATAGATAAAATATGATATTTCTTTACAAAATCGTTACAAAAAATTAATCAAAATCATCATCATCATCATATGTAATTATCATTATAGGAATGAACCTATATATTTATTATATTCAATATAATATATATAATTTATATTATATCTTTAGTGTCACACCATCCTTCAGAAATCATTCTAATGTGCTGATTTGCTGTTCAATAAATACTCTTTTTTTTATTATTATCAATGTTGACAGCAGTTGTGCTGCTTATTATTTTTGTGGAAGCCATGATATTTTTTTCAGGATTCTTTGATAAATAGAAAGTTCAAAAGAAAAGCATTTAAATAGAAATCTTTTCTAAAATTACAAATTTTGTTACTGCCACTTCTGATCAATTTAATGCACCATTGCTGAATAAAAATATAAATTTATTTAAAAAATAAATAAACAAATAAATAAATACTGCCACCAAACATTTGAACAGTGATGTATATATGAGCACAGTCTGAGACGTTGTTGAGATCTCTTCTGAAACTCTAGAAGAGAACCATGAGTCTAGATATAAGAAGAGAGAAACTTGTCTGTTTGTTCTGCATTTAATCTCATTTCTCTTTTGGAGAGCCAATTGAGATGTTAAACTTTGATAATGCTCAGCTCCTATACATAATAAACTAATAATGCCCACTCATGGACCCAGCTCTTTTATTCTCTAGAATTCATGAATTTGTTCTCTCTCCTGATCGTCAAGACGACTCTGTTTATCATCTGTGAGTCCTGAAAGAGAGCGAGCAATCACTGGGTCATTAAATGGAAGCAGAGAACAGAGTGTGAATGTTTGTGTTAATGTGGATCTGACATTCATCTCACAGACATATAATCTCACTCCTCTCTTCAGCTGCAGGCTGATTGGCCTCTTCATCTCTAGTCACAGTTTGTGTCTTTAACTCCTTTCAGTTTCTCCTTTTCCTCTCACCTCCTCTGTCATTGCATCTATTCCCTTAAGACAACTAAATATTATTGCAAAGTGATTATTTCATAGCCTAGGGGTGTGTTTTCACATCAGTTTGCATGATTGTTAATTGTTTACTAATTGTTTTTTTATAATTTTCAAGTCAGCATGCTAGATGAACATATTTGACCATTGCAATGTCTTGTATGGTGTGAGTTGTACAGTTGTAATTTTTAGGATGCTTTAAAGGGATAGTTCACCCAAAATGAAACTTTTGTCATCGTTTACTCACCCTCATGTCATTTCAAACCTGATTGAGTTTCTTTCTTGTGTTGAACATAAAATAAGATCATTTGAAGAATGCTGGTACTCAAACAGTTTATGGTCCCCATTGACTTCCACAGTATTTCTTTCCCAACTAAGGAATGGGGACCAACAAATGTTTGGTTCTTCAAAATACAGAGATGGAAACTCGAGTCTGCGACTTGGACTTGAGTCGCACTTAAGTCGCATAAATAAAGACTTGGGACTTGACTTGGGAGCTGACTCGAGACTTGACTTGCACTCGTGACTCGTGAGACTCGTAAAGAACGCAAGTCATTTGGTATAGGAGTTTTTATGAATGTATCTCTGAGGGAAACTGGCTGTCTTAAAAAAAAGTTTAAATGGTATTTTCTTTTCATCTTGTAATGCATATTAAAGTAGTGTTCATAACCACAGCTCTGCTTTGTTTACAGCGGCAACCAAGGAAATGATGTTTAATTGATGTTCAAGCGCCACCTGAGAGTGAGAGAGAGTGAATCTGGCAGAGAGTGAATCTGCATTAATTCAGCCTGTCTTCTCTGTCTGCTGGTTTGTTTCGTACAGATGTTTTATGTAGAATAGTTTCACAAAACTTAAGTCAGACCATTTTGTTTTTGCTTCAAATTTCGAAATTATACAATCCAATTTAGATGAAAAACTGCTCAAGCTGGATGTATGCAGCCTCTTTGTTTGGATTGTGTTGTGTTTAAAATACAGTGGCTGCCTCTAATTTTAAATTGAAAAAGAGCACAGACAAAGCCTTAGTTTGTTTATATGAGATTTATTTCATTTGTGTAATTCATTTGATTAATTGGGGTTTGTTTTAAAATTTAGTTTTGTTGTTTGACATTTCAATTTTACAAAGAAATGTGCAGCATTTTATCTGACAATTAATAAATGGACACCTTTTCATTTCTTTGTCTTAAATTTTTGTTGAGAAAATCATATCGTGAAATCAGTATTTCAAAACTGATTTAGCCTCAATAACTAGCTGAAAGAATTGTTGCTAATAAATAGAACAAAGACTTGAGACGTGACTTGGACTCCGCTTTAAAGACTTGAGACTTGACTTAGACTTGACCTCAGAGACTTGACTTAGACTTGACTTCAGAGACTTGACTTAGACTTGACTTCAGAGACTTGACTTAGACTTGACCTCAGAGACTTGACTTAGACTTGACTTCAGAGACTTGACTTAGACTTGACTTCAGGGACTTGACTTAGACTTGACTTCAGAGACTTGACTTAGACTTGACTTCAGAGACTTGACTTAGACTTGACTTCAGAGACTTGACTTAGACTTGACCTCAGAGACTTGACTTAGACTTGACCTCAGAGACTTGACTTAGACTTGACCTCAGAGACTTGACTTGGACCTCAGAAACTTGTGAACATGTCTGTCAAAATATCTTATTTTGTGTTAAACATAAGAAAGACACTTATACTAGTATTTTTGGGAGAACTATTCTTTTCCATTTTAAAAAAATGCATATTTGCATGTTAATTCTTTTGTATTTGCTTATTTTTTAATGCAAAAACAATAACTTTCACACCAATTAAATTAACTAAACTTTGATAGCAAATAAACTAAAGGCTGTAGTGTGAAGTTCTCAATTATGTTGCAATTAAGTAAGTTATTCTTAAAATCTACAACTAGAAACAAATGAGGTAATTTCTTTGAGTGTAAATTAATGTGAATAGTGGATAGCATCTCTCATAACATTCAGTCTTGGAAGAATTTGAGAAATATTGGGTAATATCCTGAAAGGAACAGCATTTATTTGGAATAAATATTTTGTAACATTATAAAAGTTTTTACTGTGAAAAATTGAATGTAGCCTTTGGTATCTGAGAAAATTTGAGCACATTTTAAGACATCATTTGGCACTTTAGAGGAGATGCATGTGAGATTACTGGGGTTTTCAAGTAAACATGCTAGATGAACATCTTTGATCACTGAATATGTCTTACTGTTGTTGTATTTTTAGCATCTCACACCATAAGCACCGCATTTCTAAGATGTGTTTTCTGGTTAACAATGTCACATGCATGTCCATTCTTTTGCATTTGGTCTTTTTTTTATGCAAGAATAATGACTTTTAACACCAATCAATGAAACTAAATACTAAATACTAAACTAAATGATGTTGCATTTATGAGAAAATTGCTAACTTAAGGAGTATATAAATTAATGTGGATACAGGATAGCATATCTCAGATCATTCAGTCTTGAATGAATTAGAGAATTTTTTAAGTTCATATTGAGATCGCTGACATTTGATTGCAGACTTTATAATCTTGGTAAATCTGAGCACATTTTAAGACCTCCTTTGACACTATAAAGGAGACTCATTTTTCAAGTAAACTTGCTACTGTAGATGAACATCTTTGACCATTGCAACATGCCGTTGTTGTTTTTTAGCATCTCACGCCATAAGCACCACATTTTTAAGATGCTTTGTCGAGTTTAAAACATTTCAATTTCTAAAAATGTCACATGCATGTCTATTCTTTTGCATCGTGTCTATTTCTAATGCAAGAATAATGACTCTCACACCAATCAAATACTGTAAACCAAACCCTGATGGCAAACAAACCAAACGCTCCAGTGTGATACTGGATAGTATATCATACAGTCTTGGACTAATTTGAGAAATGTTTGAATTCATATTGAGATTTCTGACTTTGATTGCTATCTTGGCAAATCTGAGCATATTTTAAAACCTTGTTAGACATTCTAGGAGACAAATATGTATTATTTTAGTATCATTAAGACGCAATTATTTTTATATTTGTAGTTTTCATTTTAATTTGAATGTTTTAGTAGTTTTTGTCAAAATTTGTTTTGTAAATGTCTGCATAGTTTATATTTTAGTTTTAGTTTTAGTACATCAAGTTAAACTGAATGAAAAATAGAAATGTGGCACCTAGCAGAAATAAAATGTTTTTTTTATATATTTTATTTTATGTCAGAAAATGTTTATTTATGTTAATGTATTTTTATGATTTTAGTTTTAGTTAACTATAATAACCCTGCAGATTATAGATTTTTTTCTTATGGGACTCAAACAAAAGCCTCCGTTTGCTCCGTTACTCCCATTACTGTCTAAGAAACAATTGAGATATTAAAGAGATGTCATTTGTGATTTGTCCTATGGGAAGAGACCCAGTTTGTCATTATTGATCATGGCATCACCGCTGGAGGCTTCAGTCACGCTCAACCCCTCCCACCAACACTCATGAAACCAGGAGTCTGCCTTAATCTGAGCCGCGCTGTATTTCTCTGAGAGAGAGAGAGTGAGAGATCGTACCGCAGTACCGTCACACGCTCCTCTGCTCAGACCGGAGTGGAGCACGAGGGACAGGAGGAGAGAACCGGGCTATGACGACTGCAGCGTCCCGACCGCAGCTCAACTGAAGAGGGGAATCTGTCGCTCCTCTGCTCCGGCTCTGGGATTAAGATTTTGTTCCTGTCTTGGCATCATGGAGTCTCCCACCAGAGAGATCGAGGAGTTTGAAAGCACCTCGCTCAAGTACTTACAGCCCGACCAGATCGAGAAAATCTGGCTCCGACTGCGGGGACTGTGAGTATCAGCTTTTCAACAGGTTTTCTGTGTGTGTGTTCATCTAAGAGGTTGACAAACATCCTGAATCTCACTTTTCACCCCAAAATAAGTAGTAAAAAATAAGAAATTATAATCAGAATAAAGCCTAAAGCCTGTTTTAGGATTAATTTTAATGACAATTAAGCTTTTTTTGTTGCTTCTCGCTACTGAAAGTCACTTGCTGAGATACAATTTTTGGTTTAAATCAACATAAATTAAAGGCAGTACAACAAATATCATGATGGACAAATAATGATATTCAATATTCATTATATTATAATTATATTATATTATATTATATCTTTAAACTGTGTTATTATATAGTGTCATTCCACTTTTCAGATTATTAATAAAATGTTTAAAATTTAAATAATTAAAGCATTTTTGGATACCTTCAGGATTTGAATGAACAAATTGAGAAATTACCAAAAAAAAAATAAAAAAAAATAATAATAATAATAAATTAAGAAAATAATATAAATAAAATGTATTACTTTTTGGATTATATTGTATTAAATTATAATGTATTACATTTGGATTATATATATTGTATTGTATTATTCTCAATTGTCATGTCCCCATGCAAAAAGTCTTGATACAATAATACTTAAATATTTTTATCTTTTTTCTTTTTCTGTTTTTTTTCTGTTTTTCTTTCTTTTTATTGGTGTGAAATATGACTTAACTATTCTGGATGGATGCACCTAAGAATTCAATTACAAATGCAAAATAATTGCAGAAAACCATTATTATTCTTTAAACTACAGTAATTGATCCAAAGAAAGGTTTTTATTGTGATTTTATTCACACTACAATGAGGTCATTTCACTGAGAGCTGGTGACTTTTTATTAATATGTTTCAAATACTTCTCAAATCTATATTAAACAGCTCCATCATCTGCAGACAAACTCATTTCTTCGATGTCAATCAGTTTTTCTCTCTGGCTGTTGTTGGGCAGCTGGAGAGAAAGTCTCTATATTGTCCCAGAACTCAGTGAATGAAATGCAATTTCCTCACTATGGGTGAAGAAGAAAAGACGAGTGAGAGAAGGAGAAAGAAAAAACGAATGAAAGCAAGAAAGATGAATGAGGGGAGGGCTGTCTCCTCATATTTTCTCCCCTCTGGCAGTAATAACTTTCCTCGGTTAATGCTGAGTTTGAAGTGTTTTCATGTTGAAAAGTTAACATGAAGGTTTTTTTTTATATATTGGTCTTATTGTAAATGATTCATTAGTGCATGTTATTCTAAAGAAGAGAATGTCTGTATTTATAATCTTTCATCCAAACATAATAACTTGCTCCACCTCTGAAATGACTTTCTTTCTGTTGACGTCAACAAGAACTCTTCATTTTCAACTCCTCTCCTCAGACTTCTCATATTCCAATCAGTTCTCGATGGATGAAATCAAGTCCCTCCTATCTTATTTACCGCGTTAAATATCATATTTCACTTAAACATACATTAGAGTCATATTACAGAAGTAAAATTGGTTTTATGTTGACTTAAAGTTGCACTAAGTATTTAGATTTCCAAATTTGAGCATTACCTCCAATAATTTTGCAATAGAAAAATAATGTTTTATGTGTTATATTTACTATCATGGACATTATTATTTATTATTTACTATCATGATGGATAGTATAAAAATAATAATTCACAGAAACAATAAAATAATTAAAATTAAAAAAGCATTTTTGAGACGTACTGGATTTAGATGGGCAAATACTATAAAAATATAATAAAATATAAAAATAATTAATTAAAAAATAAATGTAACAATAAAATAACAAATAAAAACATTTATTATTACTTTTTCACATTATAGTTATGAAGATTTTTTTTTTTTTATTATTATTATTTCTTAGTTGCATGAAAATCTCAATGCAAAAATTCCAGCCCGATCTCACGGCAATTCGTACGACCTCACTCGTACAAATTCATATGATTTTTTTCTAAATCGTACGTATTTTACGAGTTGCCAATTCGTATAAATTTGTACGAATGACCTACACCTAACCCCGCCCCTAAACCTACCCGTCACAGGGGTTTAGACAAATCATACAAAATCATACGAGTGAGGTCGTACGAATTCATACGAATTAGCCACCTTGTAAAATACGTACGAATTGCCGTGAGATAGCGTTGAAAAATTCTTGATGGTCCTAATTCTAAAATATGTCTTTTTTTATTTCAATCAGTTCCTTATGAATAAAATCAAGTCTCTCTCCCTTATTTTTATTGTTAAATGTCATATTTCATCATTTTCAGTCAGAGTCAGAATAGTTCACTAAAAATTAAAAGATATACACTCACTTTCAAATCCATGTAGTTTTATGTCTTCTGTGGAACGCAAAAGGAGAATATTGAGAATTTTACAGAATATGCAAGCTGTTTGTGTCTTTATAAAGACAGTAGAAAGTAACCAGGGGCTGTCAAGCTCCAAAAACACCAAAAATCACCATAAAAGTGGTGCCTATGACGTCACTGACATCATAAAGTGAAGTTTGAATGCACATGCACACATTTGATGTGTTCCACACAAGCAATTACACATCTTAATATTTGTGGGTGAACTATTCATTTAAGAACTTTGTTGTTCTCTCTAAGGGAGAGCCAAAAACAAGAGCTCTTTTTGCCAAAATTGTGTTAGTCCCTTCACTGGGTTTGGATTATTGCCGGTCACAGGACGTCAGGCCAGTTCACAGGATGTTAAGCTGTTTTGCTGTGTTTGGGCATGTAGAAGCAGCTGTATATGTGGATGTTAAAGGTTACTGCAGTGGGTAAATCTGACCGCATCAGCATTTAATCTCAAAGAGAGCCTCAAACACGCACAGCTGTCGTGAGTGTGCATGTGCGCATTCGTGGACATGGTTCTGCAAGTGTGTTTGTGTGTGCAGCACTTCAGTGGTGTGAAGCCGCACTCATAATTGCGTTTGAGGACTTTAGAAAGAAAAGGGGGACAGTAAGAAGGAGTTTCCTTTTCTAAGGAGTAATTTCAGGCACCAGTGATAGTGGCTCATGGCAGGAATGAGTAATGATTGGGCAGCTCTGAATTTTCCTGTGCGTTGACTAATTGCTTCACCGTCCTTGTGTTGTTAATGGGCTTTATGGAGAGACATATGAGCTGTCAGCGACACACCATAAAAAAGCAGTGCTTTAAACAGCCTGTATGAAAAAAAGTTGACTTAATGCCTTTTGAAACAACATTTGTATAGATTCATGTCTCAAAAACTGAAAAAAAAGAAAAAGATTTGACTGGATTTTGATTTGATATCAATCAGGTATACAGTAAAAGTTTTTTTTTTTATTTCATTTCATTTTTTATTATTTTCCCAAAAGGGCATGCGTTTGCATGTACAATATGTGAAGAACTTTAAGTAATATTTTATTTTATTTTACTTTACTTTATTTTCAGAGAGGGCATGTGTTATATGTGAAGAACTTTAAGCAAATTTTAATTAAATCCAATTTAATTTAATTTTATTCAGAAAGGGCATGAGTTTGCATGGATAACTTTAAATATTTTTTTTCAAAATGGAAGCAAAAATGTTTTGCAACTTGCAGGGCCATAAAATCAACCTAAAAAATGAATGACAAAATAATATAACTTATAAAATAAATAAATAAATAATAATAATAATTAATATTAATCTTTATGCTACAGTTAAAATAAATACATCACTGATAAACATTTGATCTCAGTGGAGTGTTCAACATGAAATTACAGGGTTTAAATACACTGTGTGTGTGTGTTTAGTATTATTTATGAAATAAATCCAATATAATTGTGCACAGTAGCCAAATGCATGTTTTAATGTGGTGTTTGTTTTGTTACAGGAGGAAGTACAAGAAAACATCTCAGAGGTAAGACAGTGAAGATCTGAGGAGTGCTGAACTCATCACCATCCACTGTGAAAAACACTTTCAGCAATAAATATGATTTCTCTAACACTTGTATTTCTTGTATATTAGCCAAAATCAGTCACATTCACTCAAGCATGGAAAAATCTAGCTAAAACCACCTGAAGGTAGCTGGTCCAAACTGGTGTAGGTGGATGACCTCCCTTCTAATGGTCAGGCTGTTGTTGTTGGTTTTTTGTTTTTTGGAATGGCTCCATTAAGAACTATTAACATCCATGGAACATTTCCATTCCACAAAAGGTTCCAGAAACATGCATTAAGAAAATAAATGTGGTCTGTTATGACTTCCTGTTGACTTCAAGTTGGTTTAAACTGGATTTTCCAGCAGGGGCTGGTATAAAAATGATGTAGTGTGACCTGTAACATGTATAGTAAATGGGCTCAATTTTGACTCCATGTTGTTTTTGTGAGCTGGGTTTTTCCAGGAGGAGCTAATATCAGAAATTTGTCATAGTTTCTGATAAATTCCCATAAGAAGGGATGTCACGTGATTCTGGAGTAAGCTTGTGATGGAGTAGAGTTATTTATTAGTTTTTTGGAACATAGTAAGTGGTTTGTTGCTGGTCCAAAGTAGTCTACCAGTAGTAACCAGCTTGATCAATATCATTTAAGCCAAGTTAGTATACCAGCAGCTCACATAAAGACCAGCTAGAAACCTAACAGCAAAATTAGGAAGATTTTTTTTTCTTTGTAATAACATGCAACGAGTTGAGTACAGTATGACTAGATCAAGGAAATGGGGCAGTTTTGACTTCCTCTTATTTTGTTCCAGCAGCCATTGATATATTTTTCAAATTTCTGATAAATTCATATGGAAGCTTGTTTCCACCTTGGGATAAAATATCTCACAATTCAGACTTTTTTTTAATAAATTCAGATAAACTCTGAACAGCAAGATATAAATGCAGAATTAAGAGAAAAGTCAGAATTTTGAGTTTATATCTCACAATTCTGACTTTTTCCATCATAATTCTGAGAAAATAGTCAGAATTGTGAGATATAAACTCAAATTTGTGATACAAATGCAGAATTGTGGGGTATAAACTCAGAATTGTAAGATATAAATGCAGAATTGCAAGATATAAACAGAATTGTAAGATATAAATGCAGAATTGTCAGATATAAGCTCACATTTGTGATATACAGGTAAACACAGAATTGCGAGATATAAATGCAAAATTGCAAGTTATAAATGCAGAATTGCAAGATATCAACAGAATTGCAAGATAGAATTGTGATATAAACTCAAATTTGTGATTTAAGTGCAGTATTGCGAGATATAAACTCAGAATAAAGGCAGAATTATGATATAAAAAGTCACAATCAGAATTGCGAGATGTGGACTTGGAATCTGAATTCTGAGTTTATCTCTCGCAATTCTGACTTTTTTCTGGCTGAATTGTGCGATATAAACTCAAAGTTGCAAGAAAAAAAGTCTTAAAGTGCCCCTATTATAGGTTATGAAAGGTTCATATTTTGGTTTTGGGAGTCTCCAACAACAGGTTGACATGCATACAAGGTCAAAAAACACTTTCATTTTCTTATAATAAGCATTTCTTTTTACCTTATTTGCTCAACGACTCCCAAACGATTCGTTCAACGATTCATTTTTCCAAACTCCTCCTGTGCGTGACGCTAATCTGCGGTGATTGGTCGATTTCATTTAAAGCAGTGTTTGTGAGCTTTTAACACTCCAAAAGCGGCTCCTAGTGGCAAAGAATGAATTAGCATGTTCATTCAGACCAACTCGAAAATCAAGTTTTCCCAGGTCTGCTCGCGCAGCAAGTGGGCGGCAATATGCTAATGTTTCATGTTGACGTCAACATGAAACGGCTTGGGATTCATTTTAAAAACGACTCGTTTCAATGATTCAGAGTCGACTCTTTCTTTGAGAGACAATAACTTTATACACGGTGCACTTTCAGATTTAAAACTTGGCAGGATGTTTTCATTCACTTAGAGCTGTGTTACACACTGCATGAAAGGTCATTTTCAAAAATCCATAATAGGGGCACTTTAATTGTGAGATAAAAAGTCACAATTACAGAAACAAGCTTCCATCATAAAAACTGTCTGCATGTGATTATAGAGTAAGCATGTGATTGAGTAGAGTTACCTTGTGCATTTATCAGAATTACATGGCAACACAAACCACAGAAAGGCGACGACAGCGCGCAGCGTTTGTGTGCAGTATGTAGCTCTCTAAAAACATCTGTTGAAACAAATGCACTTCGGCCTGTGCTGAGCACTCTGCAATTATGAGTGAGAAGAGGTGGAGAGACAATAACAGAGAAAGAAAGATGTCAGGAGAACCGATGCTGAAACGTAGCGTAAGAGAGCGTGAATGAGAGAAACACACAGAGAGAGAGAGAGAGAGAGATGGTGAAGCCGGCTCTAACATTAGAGCGAGAGTGGGTTTAATTGGGGAGGGCCTCAGCGGAGAACAGAGGGAGGGATGACTTCCTGTGCAGCTCCTCTCTGATTGACAGCTCAATGGGAGTCTGGGTAATTATGGCAGGCTAATTGGCTGCAGAGCATTCTGGGACTCTGTCATTACAGACACAACAGGACAGTTACAAACACGTGTGTGAGAGCATTCATACAGACACACATACAGTACACGAGGAAGACTTGAGGATCTTTCATTCATTTTCATATTAATTGTTCATTTAACATAATTACAATTACATTATGCAATTCTCAAGGCAATAAGAATTCAACAATTTAAACAAATAAATACTTTTATTCTGCAAGGATGCATTAAATTGATCAAAAGTGACATTTATAATTACGAAATATTTCTATATTCTTTTGAACTTTCTATTTATCAAGGAATCTAATAGATGTATTACAGTTTCCACAAAATATTAAGCAGAACAAGTGTTTTCGACATTGATAATACGAGGAAATGTTTCTTGAGGAGTAAATCAGCATATTAGAATTGAGATATAAATGTAGAATTGAGGGATATAAATGTAGAATTGAGAGATAAATGTAGAATTGAGGGATATAAATGCAGAATTGTGAGATAAATGTAGAATTGAGGGATATAAATGCAGAATTGTGAGATAAATGTAGAATTGACGGATATAAATGCAGAATTGTGAGATATAAATGTAGAATTGAGGGATATAAATGTAGAATTGAGGGATATAAATGCAGAATTGTGAGATAAATGTAGAATTGAGGGATATAAATGCAGAATTGTGATATAAATGTAGAATTGAGGGTTATAAATGCAGAATTGTGAAATATAAATGTAGAATTGAGGGATATAAATGTAGAATTGTGAGATATAAATGCAGAATTGTGAGATATAAATGTAGAATTGAGGGATATAAATGTAGAATTGTGAGATATAAATGCAGAATAGAATTGAGAATTGGATATAAATGCAGAATTGTGAGATATAAATGTAGAATTGAGGGATATAAATGCAGAATTGAGATATAAATGTAGAATTGAGGGATATAAATGCAGAATTGTGAGATATAAATGTAGAATTGTGAGATATAAATGCAGAATTGTGAGATATAAATGTAGAATTGAGGGATATAAATGCAGAATTGAGATATAAATGCAGAATTGTGAGATATAAATGTAGAATTGAGGGATATAAATGTTGTGAGATATAAATGTGAGATATAAATGCAGAATTGTGAGAATTGAGAATTGGATATAAATGTAGAATTGAGGGATATAAATGCAGAATTGTGAGATATAATGTAGAATTGAGATATAAATGGATATAAATGCAGAATTGTGAGATAAATGTAGAATTGAGGGATATAAATGTAGAATTGTGAGATAAATGTAGAATTGAGGGATATAAATGCAGAATTGTGAGATAAATGTAGAATTGAGGGATATAAATGCAGAATTGTGAGAATTGTGAGATATAAATGCAGAATTGTGAGATATAAATGTAGAATTGAGGGATATAAATGCAGAATTGTGAGATATAAATGCAGAATTGTGAGATATAAATGTAGAATTGTGAGATATAAATGCAGAATTGTGAGATATAAATGTAGAATTGAGGGATATAAATGCAGAATTGAGGGATATAAATGCAGAATTGTGAGATATAAATGTAGAATTGTGATATAAATGCAGAATTGTGAGATATAAATGTAGAATTGTGATATAAATGCAGAATTGAGGGATATAAATGCAGAATTGTGAGATATAAATGTAGAATTGTAAATAAATGTAGAATATAAAATAGAATTGTGAGATATAAATGCAGAATTGTGAGATATAAATGTAGAATTGAGGGATATAAATGCAGAATTGTGATATAAATGTAGAATTGTGAGATATAAATGTAGAATTGTGAGATATAAATGTAGAATTGAGGGATATAAATGCAGAATTGAGGGATATAAATGTAGAATTGTGAGATATAAATGTAGAATTGAGGGATATAAATGCAGAATTGTGATATAAATGTAGAATTGTGAGATATAAATGTAGAATTGAGGGATATAAATGCAGAATTGTGAATAAATAGTTGAGGGATATAAATGCAGAATTGTTAAATGCAGAATTGTGAGATATAAATGTAGAATTGTGAGATATAAATGTAGAATGTGAGATTAAATGTAGAATTGAGGGATATAAATGCAGAATTGTGATATAAATGCAGAATTGTGAGAAAGAGATTTGAGATATAAATGTAGAATGGGGATATAAATGCAGAATTGTGATATAAATGTAGAATTGAGGGATATAAATGCAGAATTGTGAGATATAAATGTAGAATTGAGGGATATAAATGCACATTGCAGAATTGTGATATAAATGCAGAATACATATGATCATTTTAAATAAAAGTACTGGTGCATTTATTTATAAATCTGTTACTGAACACTGTATGCTTTCGTTTATTGGAAACAAGAAACAACATGAGGCTAAATAAACTGACAGAGTTTTCAGATTTAGGTGAGCTGTCTCTTTAAGAAGCTCCTTCTCCATATTTGACCAGTTGTTAGAAATCATCTAGAACGGTTCAACATCATATTCAGTTCATCTCAAAAGTTATTGATCTGTACTTTTTCTGGCTCTAGTTTTTATTCAAATTTCTGAATGTTGTTGGAGACCTGCAGTGGTAAGGTCTGAGAGCTCAGGCTGATAATCAATGCAGGA
This sequence comes from Schizothorax lantsangensis, assembly GCA_027422415.1. Lineage (NCBI taxonomy): Eukaryota > Metazoa > Chordata > Actinopteri > Cypriniformes > Cyprinidae > Schizothorax > Schizothorax lantsangensis. The sequence goes on from CM049845.1 coordinate 33,979,887, forward strand.
CTAATTGATCCAGAATGTTGGAGTGGTGGCTGCAAACACTCACAGAAGGTAAAGAGAGGAGCGTTGGGTTAATTCGGTACTGAAACACCTGCATGTAAATGACACCAGCAATCACACACACTTCACATGAGCTCTTCAAAACCACTCCACATCCTCAATGATGATAAGAGTGAGTCATGAACGTTGACTGAGTGCGTGTGTGTGACACAAACAGGCAGATTTCTCTTCAAATACTGAAATGTAATTTATCTGTAATTTAAGTGGTGTCGTGAAGTGTTTATAGCAGGGCTGTCCAAACTCTGTCCTGGAGGGCCGGTGTCCTGCAGAGTTTAGCTCCAGCTTGCCTCAACACACCTGCATGGAAGCTTCTAGTATGCCTAGTAAGAGCTTGATTAGCTGCTTCAGGTGTGTTTAATTAGGGTTAGAGCTAAACTCTGCAGGAAGCCGGCCCTCCAGGACTGAGTTTGGACAGCCCTGGTTTAAAAGCTATGCGACCTGCATAAGCCTGAACTTCTTTCAAAAACAATTTTACAGATAAATGCACAAAAAATACAAATAAAATCAATTATGAGAAATATAAGTAGATAATATGTTTTGAGAATAAAATTAAACCATAAAATGTAATTTTAAAATAAATATATAAGTTATTAAAATTATTTATTTAAAAAAAAAATATTAAATATAAAATAATAATATTAGACATTTTACATTTTATAGTTCAATGTTTAGTATTTTAAAATATTTTTTGTCATTTTTCCTGAAAGAGAAATATTGAAATATTTTCAAAATCAGTTTACAAATCTAACAGCTACAAACTCCAATTTAGATTTTTCTGGTGTCTTTAAAAATTGTGATTGATATTGATATTTCTGTTAATTTCATCAGGTTGAGTGCATTGCATTGTGGGACACACTGTTCCGTGAGGAGTGATCTGTTTAATATACTGCACATTTTGACTACTGCATTCATTTGTGTATTCTGTACATACAACATTTGCATGCAGAAAAATAGTAGTGTGTGCTTGTGTCCGCTGACAGTCAAACGTCCCTGTTTGATTCCTACCGTCTTTCCACATCTACACAATCTTGATAATAAGAGGGCTGATTTATTCAGATTCATGCTAATTACATTCCTCTGCTGTCTGATGCTCCTCCCACTCCTTTCTCTTTCTCCGCCCCTTTCATCTTTTCTCATCCTTCTTTTCCTGTCAGGTGCTTCTTTGAGCTGATTTGCATGTGTGCGCGGGGCTCTGTGTAATTGAGTTGCTTTGTGTGAGTCCGTCCCCTCGTAATGCACTTCCTCTCCCTGTAATTATTATTATTTATTTATTTATTTTCCCCCTGGTGTATAAGAATAATATTCACAGTAACTAGATGTAACACGTTTTTTTAACAAAATAAACTTCAGTGATATATACATGTGGACAGTAAAGTGTTAATATGCTCATGTGACTGACATAAAGTCAGTTTCATAAAAAATAAATAAATAATAAAAAATAATAATAAATTCCACTTATAATTTCACTTACAATACACTAATATAGTTTCCTGAACAATATTTTGGTGTACATCAATAAACTAGATAACAATTAGTTTTATTACTATTGTTAAATAACAATATTATTTATTATATTATTTAAACAACAACAACATCTATTATTATTATTAGTAGTAGTAGTAGTAGTAGTCACAGCTCTCTCAAATATTTTTTTACAGCTTAGTTAATAGTGCAGGATATTTGTTATACAGCAGATTACATTGCTCATCATTATTGGGCTCAATCATAGTTTGGACTCATTTGACCAGAAAGCAACCGCATACAGACACCTTGGCATCATGGTGATGGGTTTTGCATGTGATTCAATGTGAAACTAGCTTCACTTAATGTTTTTTTTTTTAATTGAGAAGGGTGTTTGCCGTGAGTAGTGAATGTTTGAGTATGTTTGCATAGTATTTTGAACTTTTACATTTCAAAAGAACAAAAACGACCATAAAATGCTGGTCCCTTTAAAGTATTGACTTTCATGTTCTTTTGTTTTGGCGGTTGTAAATGGATTTTTCCTCTCTGTGAACACAATAAAAAAGCAGTCCAGGCAGTTCCTTGTACTAGTAATTTCAGGCCTGCATATCGTCTGCACTGGCACCATAGATCAAACGCCTGCGCAGTCCTAAACTCTCACTTATATCAACTTTGCAGCAGACTTCATATACTGTCAACACTCAGATTTACACAGATGACTGCTTTATTCACCGCTGAGTATCTCTCCTGAGGTTAATGAAGCATTCATGCCACTTTATTACCTCTGCCCTCCTGCGACGTGGTGCCAGGCATCACCAATTCATCAGCTGCTCGGCCCGCTCTGACAGAGCCTACTAACAGGATTGATATCGAACCGGCTCTGGAGGAACTATTAATTATTTACTCTGGCTGATGTTTGTCTTCAAATGTGTATGTGTGTGTGTGTGTGTGTGTGTTTCAGTGGCTAATGGTGGAACATTTTTAAAGAAATGGTTTCCCAAAAATATGAACATTCATCAGTCATCTTTTACGAACCCTCATGTCATTTAAACCAGTATGATTCTGAACACAATGCTCTTGCTGTTCTTTTCCATGATGTTATAGTGCTGCAGCTAACAATTATTTTGATTATCAGTTAACCTGTTGATTATTTGTTTGATTCATTTTATAGAAAGCTAATTTCATAAAAAACAAAAACAAAAAAAATACATGTTTTTCCACATCTTGCCTAATATTCACCTCCACACATTTTGTATAGGGAACAAATAGCCTATAAATGTATTAATGTCAGCAATTCTATGCATTTTATGCCAAAAAAAAAAGAAAAAAGTTTTCAAATAGGTCTGACAAACAAGTAATCATAATTAATCACATCTAAAATCAAAAGTTTGTGTTTACAACTTTACATAATATGTGTGTTTACTGTGTATATTTATTATGTAGGCTATATATAAATACACACACACACATGTATTTAAAAAAATATAGATAATCTAATAATTTAGATTATATATATATATATATATAACACATTTCTCTTAAATATACATGCATGTGTGCGTATTTAAATATACATATTAAATATACACATAAATTGTAAACACAAACTTTTATTTTGTATGCGATTAATCATTTGACAGTCCAAAAAATTTTATATTAAAAAAATAAAAATAAATAATGTTTGGACTGTCACAATTAGGCCTATAAATGATGAGTAAAAAACAAAACCACAAACATCAGATAAAGCAGAACACACACTTTTGTTCTGATCATATAACGCATTCATTTATTTTTCTTGTAAATGTAAAATTTTCTTAAATTTTATATTAATGACGTTAGGCCATGTTACATATAGGATTTCAATCGACTATGGTAACTTTTAAAGCTAAATTAATGCACAACAACAAATATGAAATATTTAAATTGAATAAATATTTTGGGCAGCATTTATTGTGCTGCTTTCTTGTGCGTTCTTCCTTTGGGAAGTTTGAAGTTCAGCGGATTCGTTTCGCTTGTCACGACAAGCCTTTGAGAAAAATATTTCAGAAATATTCTGGTAGATTCATAACTTTTACAGAAAATATACATCAAATGTAAGTTAACGCGACGCTCACACATCTGACTAGTCCATACAGTATGATGTTGTTAAGTATTTTTAAGTAATATAGTAGCTTTGTTGGAAGAACAAATCAGATTAATGAAATGATTGTATTTTATTGTATAGAAAAGAGCAGTATGGGCATTTTTCAGAACATCTGTTCTATTGAAGAAAAAGGTCAATGACAACACTGATAACTGAAAATATGATTCTTTAGCTGGGTTTGTGACGTTGTAACGTGTAGGATATATTAAAGCCCTCCTCACTCACTGCTGGACTTCTGCATTAGTGCTGGTCTGCTATTCTTCTCTTAATGAATCAGGCTTAATTGAGCTGTTAATGGAATATTAATCAGTGCCGGACAGCCCGTGTTTCACAGAGAAACCAATCTGAAATGCTCAGAACAGACCTTCATGCAATTAGCCACAGTTTGGAGTATTAAATTGGAAGTGAACGTTAAAGCAGTAAATCTAGTCTGTGCTTAAGTCATTAGTATGCATATTAGTGTCTGGTCAAGAACTGCTCTTTATGATAAATAAATACAAGCGAATTGAGGACACAACTTAGTATTTATTTGTATGCAGAGGACTTTAATCTGAACAAAGAGCAAAAGTACGTTAGACAGAAAAGAAAATTATTTTTATGCACTGTGTCTTCTCATGCAGTATCTCAACATAGCTTGCTTATTAACTGTGGCTTGTTGACTTATGAATATTTTATACTCCAATACAGTATGTTCGTTCTCTTGAGCAAAATATGACCAGGGTAATTTACTCTGATATAATTTACTATTTATCTTGCATGCCAAGAGAGTTACTATCACAATTTCAATTGCTCATACATGCTGAACTATTAGGCGTGTAATTCGTCCCCCGAATTTATTTTACAGATCATGATTTATTACTTCAAATTATACAATATGTTGAAGAGAGGTGAGCTGCTGATTTTCTACTTGAACGTGTATTGAGTAGACCAGAATAGAGACTTGGGGGTGGGCTTCTTGACTCGGGCAAGTAAACAACCACCTTAACAACCGCAGCAAAACCCTGGCAACCACCCACATCACCCTAGCACTGTGGTGGCGTGTTTGGCACAGACGAGCACCACTCACATTTGAGGAAGATGAATAGCAACTAGAAGGTAACATGTGAGGAGAAGAACACAGGCAATGTATGCTGATATTTTTCCAGTGTTGTCACACTCACCTGTCACCTGTGTTCATCGCCTCGGTTGAGTGATTTGGTCCTTCCGCTCTTGGGTCAACACAGAAACTCCATTAAGAACGACTCACCGTACAGGCCGCAGGTCAGTTTTGCTTCCCTTGACAATGTCAGCTGTCACGCAGCCACAATAGAGATTTGATCAGTGTGACACAGAGGTGTGAGGTGGACTACAGAAATCAGAAACTCCTCCAGAAACCTGGATCTTTAAATATAAGTTCAATGTAAAAGTGAGCAATACAATATATTGTACATATGAACATTCATAAACTATTCCATAAATATGGAAGTCTCATATGATCACCGGCTGCATTCGTTTGATCAAAAATACAGTAAAAACGGTAAAAATGTGAAATATTATTACAATTTAAAATAACAGTTTAAATATGTTTTAAAATGAAATGTATTCCTGTGATGCAAAGCTGATTTTTCAGCATCATTACTCCAGTCTTCAGTGTCACATGATCCTTCAGAAATCATTTTTATGTGCTGATTTGTTGCTCAATTATTAAGGGTGCTCATGTTAATTATGATTCTTATTATTATCAATATTAAACAGTTTTTTCCTGCTTAATTTTTTGTAGAAACCATGATACATATTTTTTTTCAGGATTCTTTAAGAAATAGAAAGTTCAAAAGAACAGTGTTTATTTGAAATATATATTTTTTGTGATGTTATAAATGCATTTGCTGTCACTTTTGATAAATTTAATATGTCCTTGCTAAATCAAAGTATTAATATATATATTTTTTTTTATCTTACTTGCCAAACTTGAATGGTATCTCTTTACAACATTTTCACAAAAATAGTAAGCAGAAAAAAATGTTTTCAGCATCAATAATAAGAAGGAATAAATGACATTGTGAAACATATCATATTGTATAGTACCTATATATACATATATTATGTTATATACATATATTTTTATTGTTTGTGTATTAAATTCATCATGAATGCATGTCTTTAAATTCAACATGCATCCTTAAAATACTGCTACATAAGCTGCTCACTAGGGTTTGGAACAGAGCCATTGTGTCCATAAACACTAGTTGCTGATTGTGGGTTGTGTGTATGTGTGTGCGCCAGGTCAGTCTGCCAAAGAAACCCATGATGTTTTCATCTGATGGAGTAATATGTAGATTTAGTGACCTTTCAGAAATTGGATTGCTTTTATTGGATTACAGCGGGCGACAGTGTGACTAACTGACCTTGTGTTCTGAAAATAAGGACAGAAATCTGTATACCCTGAGTGCCGGTCTACATCTGTCCCCAGGCTACATGACACTCAAAAATGTATTTAGTCACAGTGCAGTTTAATTATTATGGATTTGCAAAAATCCAAGCATGTTTCATAACCTCAAATTACATATGCGCAAAATCTATTGATATATCCCATAATGCACTGCGTTCAAAATCATTTAATCTAAACCTCTACAAAATGAGCTCCACAAGATTGAAAACAGCTTTATACCTCTTTTTTGTTATAAAATGTAAAACTACAGCAATACCCCCCCCCCCCCCATCAAAAAAAATTGATTTTATTAGATATATCTTGTTTAAAGATGCACATGTTTGCATGTTTGCTTTTTTGGTGTGACATGAATTTGAGAAATACAGAGCATGTAATTAAATGATGTACATGAGAAAACCTTTTTTATTTTTTATTCTACATCAGAAATTAGCAAATGTTTTGTCAGCAAATCTTAAAATATTTACTTGAAATACGCCCTAAGATTTTCAGTTAATTTCAGTCATTTAATAATTAATTTGCATCTTCATGGTTCTCTAAATGTTGCTTAACGGTCACATGACACGCAGTTAAACAAAATATTTCATAGATACAGATACTGTTAGTAAGATATATTGTAGTTACACTCAAGAGTCTTCTGCCATCTTTTCTTCCCTAGCATCTCCAGCGTGCCATCTGGATCCCTCAGTAACTGTCCTCGTCTATTTAATCCAGATTACTCCTCTGTTTTTCTTTTAACCGACACATGTCAACACAACCCATCAGCGTCTGCTGATTTCCTGCAGTGTTTGTTTATGGGATGTGCTTGTGTCATTTACTTCCAATTTGTGTGGATACTCAAGAGAGGAAGACTGGATATAGATTTTGTACAAATGCTCTTATAACTTCTTTTCCCCTTCATTTTGTGCCTGTGTGTTTGAGAATAAGTGACTGTGCTTGTATAGGGAGACTATACATCCTCTTTTTCTCTGGCCAGGATTTCTAAATTGCCTAAATGTCTGGTATTTGGCTTTGTTTTCCTGTTGTTTTCATACTTGCTGATGGTGAAGACTGAAAAGTGGTTTGACCAATAGCGTGCAGGCTTTGTACATAATCGACCAATCGTAGAGCGCAAGAAGGTGATATCTACAGAGAACAGCCAAAGCAGTGCAAATACACATAACGATTATGTATGAGGAGTGTAGAGAGACTGACAATAGGAAAACAAAGCCAAAACACAGACGTTTTAGGCGATTTAGAAGTCCTGGTCATGTCCGGGGAAAAGAGGACGTATGGTCAACCTATTTTATTCACTGTAGGCATATCAGAGACTATCTGCCTCAAGGGCTGTGTGCTTTAGCAAGTGAATTTGATCTATAAATGATCTAATTGAGACTAAATGTTGTCTATAAATATATTAAATTCAGTTCTGAACAGTGTTTGCTTTTTTTGTGTGTGTACTATGCATTTTGCTGCCCACATAGAGTGTTTCAAATCGATGTGTTTGTGTTTGATTTCAGTTAGTATGCTGTCTAGGTCTAGCAGTCTATTTAGCTCACTATGTATTGGAATAGTGCCACAGTCACCCATTTAGATGCTAATGTATCACTTTAAATGCTTTCTTTGAACAACTTGGCTTTAAAGAGCTAACCAGAAGAGTACTTAACTCTCATTACTGTTCATTTAAAACCAGCTGCTACATCACAGCTCTTTTCTTCTAACAGCAGCGTGTTTCATCACAACCATTTTGAATTCTGCCGCTTGCTCTGTAGCTACATTTTTCTGTGATTATGAAACTGAAATATCTACTCCGTGGCGTGTGAGTCTCTCTGTCTGTCCTCGTTCTTCAGGACTTTTACCCATGGAGATGGAGAGCATGTTGTTCATTAAGGCTCTCATTAACCGTCTAATTACACAGTAAAACAATGCGCTGACATTTCTCCAGACCCCAGCAACACAGTGTTCCATCATTATTTCAGATCGTTCGTCATTAATTGATTTCCTGCCCATGTCTGACCCTTAACGCACTGATTGGCTGCCACTGAGAGAGAGACTGAGTGAATTAGTGTGTTGTTGTTTCAATAATGTGTTTTTAGAGTCACTCATAAACCTTATTGGTCACTCCTAATCGGTCGTCCTGTGTCGTACAGTGAGAGAGATTCAAAGACGGCTGTTGTCACGGTCTTGCGACCAAAGATAATTTTCTGCCAGTGTCAGAAATTCAGCATGATCATCGCACAGTGTGTTTGCTGCTACGATCCACGTTTACTGACCAGCCAATAAAAATGCGACATTAAAGCAACGCGACATGGCGCTAAAATATAAAACTGCTTATCTCAAGCTCTTATTCCTTCCTCTTTCGCCGCTTCCACTTTTTTTTCAGCACAAAAAAATACAACTGCTAAAGTGTGATTCATCATGCTCTTTTTGTTTATCACTAGCGCATGCTGATGATGTTTTATTCTTCTATAGAAATGTGCGTCATAGCATACGAGTCAATGTCAACAGCGTACAGTCTACATGCATGTCGCACCCAAGTTTATTAGATCAATGTCACACAGTGTGATTTGCAAGGATCTTATAGGATTGCTAAATCATGCAGTGTGTAAAAAGGCTTTAGGTGGATGTTTTATGTGGCTGCTAGGTTTCTCTGGTGGTTGCTAGATATGGCTTGGGTCCCTCCTTTAATATAAGTCTGTGGTATTCTTTTTATCCTTCTTTATTGTCCATCAGGCAGAAAACATAAGTCTAATTGCTTAAAGTAAAAGCAGACTTTTAAAAGTTAAAAAGCTGACATAATGCGACAGACATCAAATTCTTTTGAACAAATTCTACAACCTTTTTATTATATATTTTATTATTTAAAAATGCTCAGGAAAATGAGTAAACAATACTTTTAGTATTTATTCAGAGTTGTTTAAGTCTTTAAAAATAAGTGTAGAAATTTTTGAAAAATATTTATTTTAATTTATAACTGATTTTACATCATTTTTTTAATATATTTTCTCTCTTTCTCTCTCTATTTTCCTTCCTTTTTTAAAAAAAATCTAAAAGAAGTAACCAAACACATCTATGTTGTCAAGGTTTCAACATGGTTTGCATCACTTATCATAGATTGACTCTTTGCATCATGCATGCAGCGTGTTATAAACTGCCACAATGCCACACAACAAGAAAATACTATTTCAGTCTTCTACTTCAAAAATGTCATGTTTAATTAAATGTGAATCTTAATTACTTGTGAAAATAGTTTCAAAGCAAATCCTACACCAATTATTTTTCAGTGCACATGTGATTTCCACACTGTGCACACATCTGCATAGAAATGAGCATTCGTGTGTGTGTTTAATCTCAGTGTGGTGGCTGTGGCTCTGCCCTCCGCTGCCCCGCTCAGAGATCAGCGCTCTAATAAGCTGTTGGATTGTTTGGTCATCACATCTTCTCTGCATTTCAAACTGTTTCCAGGAAGAAAAATAACAGACCAAGGATTAAACGAAGCTTGAAGCGGCTCTTATGATGCTTGTGGTTTGAATCAAACCCAAATCTCAGTTTAGCTGTCCCCTGTGTTCTAGTTAGTGCTGCTTGCTGTTAGTATTGCTCATTTTAAATATGTCTGGATTTTTATTATTTATCCATTTTAGCTTCATTTATTTTAGTACATCAACTGAGTGATTAAATAAAATAAGTTTTTTATGTTTTATTGTTTCAGTTTATTTTATTTCAAGCGAGGCATTTAGGCATACGCGGCTCTGTGTGCACATGCAATATCTTACAGATGAACGCTTCACATGAACAAATCGTTGAAAATATCTTCTGAAATATCTTCAAAACTCTCAGTATTCACAACAGCCTAAACCTGCAGCATCTGTGAATTTCTCACATTGATGCAAATTCAATTGGAGATTCATTAGCCATGAAAACATGGCCTGCCTCAAAGCGATTGAGCAGTTCTGCATGAATATCTCATGAGCAGTCAGTGTAAATGGTGGCTTTGCTTGGGAGACTGAATTTATAGCCTGTTGGATCAATCCATGTTCAAAATGGAAGCCACACTATGGGCTCTAACCGCTCTCGCTCTCTCTGGCAGAAATCTCTTTTCCACAGCTATAAAAGCTCATATGATGGATGAATGGGGTTGATGTTTAATATAATAATTCTCATGCTCATAAATGCTCAAGGATGTTAGCGCTAGCCAGCCAACTTGAGTCGCGTTGAGCATCCCAATAGACTTTAGCAAGCAAGCATCTGTGGTTTTCACAACACGATCTCATGGCAAGTTGTAAGTATTTTGCTCTCTGGCGAATGGGTAGCTAATTCGTATGAATTCGTACAATCCTCAGTGACAGTTGGGGCTGGACTTTTATGCTTTTTTTTAAAAAAATATATATAAAAATGGAATGTTTTCACATTGCATGAATTCATATGAGATTGCCTCCTCATAAAATAGTTACATTTTCCAGTGAGATTGGGTTGTTTTTTTCATTAACGCTACAGCAGACTCTTGAAAATCAAGGTTCTTTCATTTGACCTTTAACATTCATGGAATCTTTCCATTCCACAAAAGGTTCTTCATAGTGGAAAAAGGTTCTTTAGATTATTAAAATGTTCTTCACTAATTCTAAATTTTAAGTTGTGATAGCTAATTGCAACAATATTTTTTTATAGTGTACAAGAGCCAACTGTAGTTTCAAGCTAGTACAGAAGCTAGAGCAAAAAAGTAGCATTGTGTTTGTCTTCAGCTGTTTCTTACAGTTTGTAGACGTGTAATCTGATGTTTAACTTGATTTAATTGTATTAGATAATAATGATTGGAATATTATCAGTTTGTTTAGATGTTACCACATGAAGCACATATTAGGTTACCTGACAAAGCATTTTTGTGCAAGAGAAGCTTGAAGAAAGTTTGCTGCCTGAATCCCAGACTTTGTTCCAGGCTCCAGCAGGTCTTTGTAAGGGTGAATAAACATCTTGTGAATGAACAGGATTTTCCCTGTACAGTATTTGAAGCGTGAATCTGAGGTGAGGCTGCAGTTATTCTCCTGTGGCAAAAAAGAATCAGCTGAAGTTTCTCATGAAATGATTTTGCTTTGCTGAACATGATTGGCAGCCGCTGACACGGGCGGCTGTGCTCATCCAATCAAACGTCATGTTCCACCCACATGTCTTGAGACATCTGTCAATCTCGGCAGAAATGAGCTTTGTGTGCAGAGCGTTAAGGACGGCTATTGTTGCCATGCTTCTGATGGATGGCATTATCTCCCTGGATCTCAAACACAAGCCTGTTATGTTTTTTCATCTTAAATCTTTCTTTGCATGCAGAAAATAACTGACTGTGTGGAATAAACTCCCTAAGTTTAACTAAACTTAACTAAGACTCAAACCATAAAACAATATTTTCATTGCTCAAAATAAAATAAATGTTACTGAAATAAAATACAAATTTATTTAATAATTTTATTTATGTAGTTCATGAAAATAAAATAAAAAAATATTTAAAATAAAATAAAATTAGTAAAAACTATATAGACATTTTTAAAAAAATGTTTAAATGATTACTTAAAATTTCTCTAAAATTAAATTGAAAACAAAATATTGAAAAAAATCTTAAACTTATTTTAAGCTAGTTGCCAGAGCAACATTTCTCATTTTTATTTAGTTACTAAAATAATTACAGCTAATTAAACTAAAACTATTAAAAATATATTATGTGGACATTTTATAAAAAAATGTTATAAAAATAATGCAAATAAAAAATAATGAAGTAAATTAAAAAGAATAAAAATTACAAAAACAAAACAAAATTACTAAAACTTTAAAATTTAAGTAAAAACAAAATATGTATAGACATCTTTTAAACTATATAAAAAATAAAAATAAATTAAAACTAATAAAAATGACAAAAACAACAAAATTACTAAATCTCTAACTCAAATTAATTAATTAAAAAATGTAAATGAACAAATATTAAACAAAACATGCATTAACAAAAACTGCAATACTAAATCAATGATACTAAAATAACATTGATTGTTGTAATTTTAAATTGATTAAACTTTTTTTCCCTAGATAGCAACGAGATTAAATTAAGAGCAAATAGAGGCTTGGTAGAAAAAGACCTAAAGAGTCATGAACTATAAGTTTTGAACTATAATTGAAGAACCTTTGAGCAAAAAAGTAGTCTTCTGATCTGACACACGTGAGATCGTTACATACTAAACTAGTCATGTTGGGTTTGATTGAGGTTTAAGAGTGTGATCTGAGATCAGGTGTCAGGATGAACAGGGCCGTTGGGGTTTAGGTCTTCCTTGTTATCTGCAGGCAGCTGTCAAAACGTTGAGTGGAAAATGTTAATCTTCCTGTGTGATTGCATTGACCCCAAAGCATCGATGGCGCGCCGTCACTGTGTGATTGTCATGGTGACAGCCGTCCAGCCACCTTACTGGTGTGAAATCACTTTCACGGTAGAAAACACTACCTGTGCCGGTGGACGCAGGTGGAACGCAGCTGCAGTTTGTGCTTCTGTAATGTCCCACTGCTGTCACATCAAGATACACATTTAACATATGAATGTCAGATAAATATATGCAAATATGTGATAGCTGCCCTGTGGGAAATTACCACAGGGTTACAAACTACCACATTTAGCAGTCCCTATAGAATCACAGACAGATCAAATCACTGTGGTAATGTTTCAACTTCATATCTGTGAGCAATGTGAACAAATCTCAAACTCTCTGACCTTTTAGCACCCATCAATAAAAATTGCATTTCATCTCACCAAAGATTTCAATAATCTGACCTGTCATGTTGTGATCCCAGGACTGTAATAAAAAAGCATAACCATTCGTCTCTGACATTTAGCTGACTAATACTTATAATTTCGCCATTTTTAATGATATAGTTTTTGCTCTCCATTAAAATGTCCTCAGACAGTCTAATTGTTTTAACAGACACATCAAGCACCGGAGAGCATTTAAGTGGTTTGTCTTGAAAGTCTTTCCTGGAAGAGGGTTATTGAAGATGGATTTGATAAGACTAACAGCTTTAGTTAATCAATCGGCCTTAAAAGCTCAATTAATCAAGCTCAGTCTTACAAACACAAGCTTCTACAGACACTTCAGAACATGTACAGCAAATAAAGATTTCAGTCAGTTTGCCATAAGAGAGTTTGAAGGTTTGTGGTTGTAAGATGTTTGGCCAACACTTTATTTTAAGGTGTCCTTGTCACACGTTACATGTACTTACTATTAAAATAACAATATATTATGCATAATTACATGCAAGTAACCCTAAGCCAAACCATAATCCTAACCTAACCATATAGTAAGTACATATAGTCAAATAATATTACTCAGAGCTTAAATGTATAATTACACTGTAACAAGGACACCTTAAATAAAGTGTAATCATGTTTTAAAGTATTTTCTCTTATTCTCACTGTGGATGCATTTATTTGATAAAAAATACAATAAAAGCTGTAATATTGTGAAAAAATAATTCAGTTCAAAATAACTGTTTTCTATTTGAAAATATTTGAAAATATTATTTATTCCTGTGATGCAATTCTGAATTTTCAGCATCATTACTCCAGTCTTCAGTGTCACATGATCCTTCAGAAAACATTCTAAAATGCTGATTTGATTCTGAAGAAACATTTATTATTATTATCACTGTTGAAATCAGTTGTGCTGCTTTATACTTTTTGTGGAAACCATGATATATTTTTTAGGATTCTTGATGAATAGAAAGTTCAAAAGAAAAATATTTATGTGAAATATAATTATTTTATTATAATGTCTTTACTGTCACTTTTGATCAATATTAATGCATCATTGCTGATGCATTAGTTTTTTTTGTATATAATATAGAAGTAGTTTCTTGTTTCTTCATTTCAGGATTTATGTTTTTATGTTTTCAGGGAGGGAAATTTAATATTGGTCTTTGTTTTGCAGAATTAAGTGCTGAATTTGTCACGCTGATGCTGGCTGGTGCTCTCAGATAACTGCTTTGTAAAATAAATAGCCATTCAGTTGTGTTTTAGAATGAATGTATGTGCATGTGCTTGTTTTGCAGATTACGATGCTTGGTAAAACAGTTGGAGAGGGGAGAGGCGTCTCTCGTGGACCTGAAGAAAAACCTGGAATATGCTGCCACTGTTTTGGAATCGGTCTATATTGAGGAAACAAGGTAAAGTGTGTGGGTTTTACACTGTTATTTTACTTTCCCACTCCTTGTTGACAAAATATGAAATATAACCACAGGCAATCAAACTGAAATTATAAATGAGACTTCAAAGTAAGCTATAAATTGAAAAAAATAAAATATTGATTGTGATACGGCTATGCCATTCCAAACATATTGGTTTTCTTATGCTGTTTCATGAAAGCCATCAGTTGCAAAGTAACTGCTTGGACTACATTGTACATTTATGATGAATAATCATCTCCAGGATGTTTTATTCTCTTTATTATGACTCCACTGCATTGCTCACAAAGCTGTAACAACGCATTATTCAGTCTTTCCATGTCAGATGCTGATCCAGCTTTTCCACACAATCCCTAAACGCAGTCATTGTAAAGGGAAAATTGTAAAATTGGTCCAGGATCAGTCTAATGGAGCCTTCAGCTATTCACTCATGCAGATAGAGGTTGATTCAATTAGCAGTTAAAGATCTGTGTGCTTCAATCTCAAGATTGTTAGATTGAGTGAGTGGCCAGTTGAGGGGTCACAGGGGTCAGGCTATTCTCTGGTTGAATGTGACCGAAAAAAATAAATTATAAAATGAAGCCTATTAAAGATTTATTGCATCGGGGCATTATTTTCTTGAGAGCATATTTTGTCTTATTTAAACACAGTAAATAACTTGTGATGAATAGAATATTTCATAAAATGCATGTACGTATATGTAATTTAATGAATATTATGTAATGTTTTCTGTGTCAATCCCGTGGCAGAAACAGAGAAGGTAATAGAGAGAAATTAGCAGAGCTGCTGTTCCAACTAAGCAAAAAATGATGTGTTTAACCCAAGCTAAAGAATAATAATGTGTGTTTGATCAGATGTAACTGAAGTATAAGATTATGAGATGCATTATATGAATGCTTGGCTAAAGAGATGTGTCTTTAATCTAGATTTAAACAGAGAGAGTGTGTCTGAACCCCGAACGTTATCAGGAAGGCTATTCCAGAGTTTGGGAGCCAAATATGAAAAAGCTCTACCTCCTTTAGTGGACTTTGCTATTCTAGGTACTACCAAGAGTCCAGAGTTTTGCGATCTTAGGGAGCGTGATGGATTGTAACATGACAGAAGACTAGTTAGGTACGCAGGAGCTGAACCGTTAAGGGCCTTATAGGTAAGTAATAATATTTTGTAACTGATACGGTACTTAATAGGTAGCCAGTGCAGAGACTGTACAATTGGGATAATATGATCATATTTTCTTGACCTGGTAAGGACTCTAGCAGCTGCATTTTGTACTACCTGTAGCTTGTTTATTGAAGATACAGGACAACCACCTAGCAGTGCATTACAATAGTCCAGTCTAGAGGTCATGAATGCATGAACTAGCTTTTCTGCATCAGAAAAAGTTAACATGTTCCGTAGCTTGACAATGTTTCTAAGATGGAAGAATGCTGTTTTTGTAACATGGGAAATATGATTTTCAAAATAATGTCACAATGTGAATTACACAAAATATAATATCTTATTTTGAGTTGAAATGTCACCCAGACATGTTTTCATCAGGATAAAAGCGATTGCTAAATGAATAAATGAATGTGGACATGAGAACATGTTGATCCGCATTGAGAGCACATAAACGAACACCTGCGGTATGAAACGAGCCGAAAAACTCCCTCCTTATCAGTGCCATTTCATTCCTGCTCAATGATAGTATTTAATATCTCTGCGGGGCGATGCAGCGCTCCATCACAGCGCTCCAGTGCCACTAATATCTTTTTATTTTGACGAGCAGAGTGAAGAATAACAGCTGTGAACATCTAGATGGCAGAAATGATAAAAGCTTATGGAATTATATAACTGGAACGTCATTGCGGCCTGGGATTATGACAAACCCGCTCGCATGCCAAACCACAGAGACCACCGGTCCGGTCTGATCGGATTCATATTCGCTCTGTGATTTATGACTGTTGTGGACTTAAATCCATCATAACAGCTTATGTCTGGATACACAGATGTTTTTGGCACAGTTACTGTGAAGATGTTTTTAGTGGTGTGAAATCATTAAATGTCAATCCAGTGCCATTCCAGAGCAAATATATATTTTTTCCTTTAGTTACAACACACTTTGTATTACCATAATTATGCGGATGAGTGATGGATTAAGTCCTAAACCAGTAGGTCTTGGCTCGAGCATCAATCACAGTTTAGATTAAGTATAAATAGTCGTTTATCCTCCTTATATACACAACAATTACCTGTCACAGTTCATATTTTAAGTGTAAGTGGTGATGACATGTATAAAGTATCTTTCCCTCCCTCTCTCTTTCTCTAAGGCGATTGGTCGATACCGAAGATGAGCTCAGCGATATCCAATCAGATTCTGTGCCGTCAGAGGTCCGTGATTGGCTGGCCTCCACCTTCACGCGGCAGATGGGGCTGATGCTACGACGGACCGAAGAGAAGCCGCGATTTCGCAGCATCGTACACGCAGTGCAGGCTGGGATATTCGTGGAGAGGTGGGGTTAAACACAAAGCAGGGTGCTAAAAACTCTTTTTTTATGTCAAAATGTAGTTTAGTTTTCCTTTTCTTTTACCTTTACAATTTAAACAGGCTTTTATACCTTTACAATTTCTATGTAAATGGCCTCTTTTCATGTGAAATAAGTATATGTTTTAATGTCACAACTCTTTTTAATTCTTGTTTTGAATGTCAAACTCATTCATTTCAAAGGATCAAAGAACATAAGTGTTATATTAACCTTATTTATATACTATTATAATATTTATTAATATATTGATGTAGATTTTGAATTCATAATTAGCTTTTTATTTTTATATTTTTATTTTTCATTTTTAATGTAGTTCAAGTTTTAGTAATTTGTTGATTTGTGCTTTTGTTTTTTTCTTTAATTTAATTTTCTTTAATATTTTAGTTATTAAATTATTTTATATATATTAATATTTCTTTATAATTATATATATATAATTAAATATATATTATCTATATACTTCCCTACTTTGTACTACCTTACGTTTTACTTTCCATATAGCTATAATTATATAATCATTTGTATATTTTGGCTTTAGTTTTGGTGGTTTTAGTACTTCAACCTAAACTTTTTATTTATTTCAGTTAGGTAAGATTTCAAATTATTTTTATTTATCTAATATTAATGCTATTTCAGATTTATTTCAATGACCCAAACTGATTTTAATAGTTATATATAATAATAAAATATTAATAATTGTATTTTTAGTTAATAATATCAACATTGGAAAATAAATCACATCTAGCTGTTTTTTTATTAACTTTTAAACTAAGAACACAAGCCTAAATCTTCCAGTGCTCATGAATCAATCCGCTTCCTCTTCAGTTTTTTCCCTTGCCAGGCAGCATTAAAGTCTTCTGTGAAATGATTATAAATCTATGTGTTGAGCTCAGAGTGAGTCAGCGTATGCATATACATCATCCTCCTGACAAGTCTGAATAACTACAATCACTTTGCCACAGTTCTCTCTCTCTCTCTCTCTCTCTCTCTCTCTCTCGCTCTCACCCGTTAGCATCACTTCATTAAATTCTAATGCATTTCAGGCAACACTGCACAAATAAATTGCTTTGACAAAGCACTTCCTTAAAGAAAGTACAGGTTGTCCTCTGCATTTGATGTCGTAGGGTTTTGTGGGTGAAGATTAGGGCATTGTGTTTGGAGAGCCTGTGGTCTGTGCTGCCGCTTTCACTTGATGTTTTTATCTCGTTCTAACAGAATGTACCGGAGAACCTCTAACATGGTGGGACTGAGTTACCCTCCGTCTGTTATAGCAGTGCTTAAGGTAAAACACACATTCTTACAAACAGACGGTGTTTTATCTCTCAGCTTCTTTCTCTTGGTTTTGCTCTCAAAGTATCACAGAAAAAAATGAAAAACCAAAACAAATGTTTCTTCAACTCTAGCTACTTTTGGCCATGTTGACTTCAGAAAATAAACTTTCAAAACATACTTTTTCTCTTGTAGTATTTCATGTGCTTTTTATTCGTTCACTGACAAGAGTAGATATACATGCATCACAGAAGATTTTTGTCATTTTCCCCTGAAAGTCAAGAACATTTCCACCATATCTCAGATGATGTGCTGTGTATAATAGCATTCTGTGGTGGAATTAAATTAAAATGAAAGGACTTTCTCTTGCTAGGGGTAATTTCATAGCTAGCAATTGATGTATCCTAAATACACACAATTAAATAATGTTTTCACACCTCTTTTATTTAATTTGACAACATTACAGCTGAATTACAAATGATACAGAAAAAATATTAATTCATTCATTCATTCATTCATTCATTTTTTTAAATTTAGTCATATAATAATTGTATTATTAATTATTTTTAAATTGTATATTTTTGAAAAATAATACATCATTAATATTAATACAATATTTTTTATTAATTTATTTTTATTAAAATTAAATAAAATGAGTAATGATTAATTATTTTAATATTATTTAAATTATTAAATTATCAAAATTAATAAAAAAATATATTGATAAACATATGAACACAATTGTTTAATTTTATTCCTTTTATATTTATTTATTTATTTATTTATTTATTTTGTAATTATTGTATATTATGTATTTAATTTATTTTTGTATTTTATATAAATGTATATAATTTTATTATAATATGATACAAATCTGATGAACTTTTGATCAACTTTATATTTATTATATATATATATATATACTGTCATTTTCACATAGTAATGGATGATGATGTATTTTCAAGACAGAAAGTCCAGTCTGAGACAAGGGTAGAATGATAGAAAATACATAAAAGACTTAATACACTTGAAAATATAAACGAAGGCATAATACAGTGTTTCCTAGGCAGTTTTAATGTAACAGCAAAGAAAAGTTATAGGGATATAAATATGATTTACTCTTACAGGAATAGTTCACTCAGCATCTGTGTGCTGTATCTGAGTTTGTTTCTGTGTTTTTTCTCAGAATGTGGATAAGTGGTCTTTTGATGTATTTGCTCTGAACGAGTCGAGCGGTGACCACTCTCTCAAATTCATCTTTTACGATCTCCTCACCCGATACGACCTCATCAGCCGCTTCAAGGTGAAAACAGCTCTTGTGGAAGTGAGAGTCGAGGGCTGTAATGCTCTTTTTCAGAGTTATTAACTCATATCTCTGACAGATCCCCGTCTCAGCGCTGGTCTCATTTATGGAGGCTCTGGAAGTGGGATACAGCAAACATAAAAACCCCTACCACAACCTGATCCACGCAGCCGACGTCACACAGACCGTGCACTACCTGCTCCTGAAGACGAGGATGGTGGTAAGATGAAGCACACAAACACAGAGAGATCACATCAGAGGGCCATGACTGCAGTGAAATAGATCAAGAGGTCAATAGGTCAGGACTGAGCTAATATAATAATAATTATACTCCCTTCTAAGATACTTTGTGCAAATTCTATTTTTTTTTCTTCATGAAGAAGACATTCCCATTATTCTCTGCAAAAGCTCAGTGAAATAATCCATCTAAGATGACAGGTGAATTAGAGAGGTGTTGATAAATTATGATAAATAAGTTATTGTATTATATAGAAAATAAAATAAATTATTATTGAAATTGAAATTGAATTAAAAATTGACTTTTACTTAATGTTTGTGTGTGCAGTCTTTTATTGTTAGGGAGTTATGAGATTAATTTAGCAACATGCTAATGTCTAATATTAGACATTAACATGTTGCTAAATTAATCTAAAGAAAAGTATTATATACTGTATATATATATATATATATATATATATATATATGTATACATACATACATATGCATTTATATATATATATCAGAATCAGAATGAGCTTTATTGGCCAGGTATGTTTACACATACGAGGAATTTGTTATAGTGACAGAAGCTCCACAGTGCAACAGAATGACGACAGGACAGGACACAGATAATAAAGAATAATATACAAATATACAAATAGGCAATGTACAAAATAGCAAAAACACTATGCAATACAGACAATCATGTGTGTACAGGTCTGATATGTGCAAATTTGAAATGGAAAAAAAAAATATATATATTATATATGTATGTGTGGTGAATAAATAATTGTAAAATAGTGTTGTGTGTTCCACGTTTAATGTCAAGTGTTCATGAGATGGATAGCTTGAGGGAAGAAACTGTTCCTGTGTCTGGTCGTTCTGGTGCTCAGAGCTCTGTAGCGTCGACCAGACGGTAACAGTTCAAAGAGGGAGTGTGCTGGATGTGAGGGGTCCAGAGTGATTTTACCAGCCCTTTTGCTCACTCTGGATAAGTACAGTTCTTGGAGACTGGGGAGGGTTGTACCAATGATTCGCTCAGCAGTCCGGACTACCCTCTGTAGTCTTCTGAGGTCAGATTTGGTAGCTGAGCTGAACCAGACAGTTATTGACGTGCAGAGGACGGATTCAATGATGCCGGAGTAGAACTGTATCAGCAGCTCCTGTGGCAGGTTGAACTTCCTCTGCTGGGCCTTTCTCACAAATTCACAATGGAGTCAATGTGAGTGTCCCACTTCAGGTCCTGGGAGATGGTGGTGCCCAGGAACCTGAATGACTCCACTGCAGTCACCGTGCTGTTCATGATATATATATACATTACTCTCTCTCTCTCTCTCTCTCTCTCTCTCTATATATATATATTTATATAATTTTATTAATTCATTTAATTTTTTCATTTCATTAGACTGCTGTTTCATTCATGCTACACATTTGCCAAAATTAGTTTGTACATATTATCATATATAATAATATTTATATATAAAATTAAATATACACATTCATTTATTATAGTAATAGTAATAATATTTACTTATTTCTTCATTATTTATTATATAAATAATATTAATATTTAATTTTTCTTGTTTTAGTATTATTTATATGCTGTCTTTTTATTATTTTGAATTAGCTTTTATTTGTAGTTCCATTTTAATTTTAGTTATTTTCATTTAATTTAATTTTAATTTAATTTATTTTAGTTTTTTTTAAGTTTTAGTAATTTTGTTATGTATTTTGTTATTTTTGTTGGTTTGTTTTTGTGTATTTCTGTATAGTTTATTGTATCATTTATTTCAGCTGTAGTTTTATTATATATATTTTTTACTTCAACCTGTTATTTTAGTAATTTTAGTACTTCAGCCTTATTTCAGTTAGTTTCTAAGGCAACATTCTATTTTTGGTCATTTTTAAAATAAAGTTTTTTCATCTAATATATTTTTTAAATGACCAAAACTGTTTTTAATAGTTCCAGTTTAAGTTACCAATACCAGGGTTGTGTAAACTCTTATCTCGTGTTTACAGCAGCACAATATACAACACTCAGTCACTACCTTTCATTATCAACGCTTTACACCGAGCTCTTGCTGCATAGACCGGCTTGTTGATTATAATGATCTAATGTTGCGTTGCTTCACGCGCTCTCAATGCAGATACGGTGTTAATCATCTTGATAATGTTACTGTGACAACATGTCGAAGCCTGTGGGCACGAACTCAAGAGTAACTGTGCAGAAACCCAGCGGCGTAATCATTCATTCTGCTGACAAACACACACACCTGAAGCTTTTTAATGAACAATCATCAGGCCAATGGTAAAGCAGCAGTTCCTGAAGAGAATCAGAGAGAATCCTCACGCTGTTTACTCGTATAAGGGTCTTAACATGTCATTGACCCAAATCACTTTATCTTCCGTCTGACTAGCCATCACACAATTAATGCTTGCTCACATCACAGTGCACTTCAGTGTTTGTTCTGCACGCGCGACTCAAGACAAATGAGGTGAGATGGTGTTTTTACACCAAAGTGAAATGAACTGGAGTCTTAGGTGATTAAATATTAAGATGAAGTCCTGTGGGAATACTGTGAGCAGCTGAGAGCTCGGCGTCCTTCAGAGCTTGTCTGTCAACATGTGTTCATTATTCTACTGCTACTGACTGTGCTTTTCTCTCCAAGAGTTAAACCACAGAGTTTTTTATTGGTCCAAAATAAAGATTTCATTGAGTTCTCAGTCATGTTTAATTTAAATATCAACTTTGTCTCTTCTAAAAAATATTTCTTCTTCTGTTTCTTCTAAAATACAAATAGACAAAGATGAGTCAGTAGCTGTCATAAAGTAAGGGTATAGAGATGAATTTTAATTTGAAACTACATAATATTTGAATTTATTTTATTTGATTAATTCTTTAATTTTATTGCTCCGAAATAAATACTTAATTGAGTTCTCAGTCATGTTTAAAATAAATATTAACTTTGTCTCAGATGTTTCTTCTAAAATTCTTAAGGAGAAATAAAAATAGACGAGTCAATAGTTGTCATAAAGTAATAGTATAGAGCTGAATGTGGTAGAAATGTTCATATTGAGATTGACTCTTATTGTAAACTTTGGTGTCTTGGCTAATCTGAACACATTTGGAGACATTAGTGAGATCTTTTCCTTTTTCATCAAACATTTTCGCTGAAGTCTCCTTCTGTCTCCGCTTAACCTTATTGTCGTCATTGTTTAAATATCAGCTTTGTCTCAGATGTTTCTTCTGAAGTTTTTTAGGAGAAATAAAAATGGACACAATTGAGTCAATAGTTGTTATAAAGTAAGTGTACAGAGATACATTTTAGTTTGAAATCGCATTTTTTTTATTGCTTCTATATAAAGACTAAGCTGAGTTCTCAGTCGTGTTTTATTTAAAAATAAACTTGGACTCGGATGTTTCTTCTAAATGTTTTTAGGAGAAGTAAAAATAGACAGAAATGTGTCAATGTTGAAATAAATTAAGAGTATAGAGGTGTTTCTCTTTGATCTTTGATCAGACTTTGGTATCTTGGCAAATCTGAGCACATTTTGGGGCGTTATTAAGATCTTTTCTGAGATTACTGGGACCCTCGAGATCACATCTTAGAAGGTGGGAATTTTAGCAGAAGTCTCCATTTGCTCTCCATTTAACCTCATTGTTGTTATGTCAGTAATGTATTATTTTAACGATCTTTGTTTAAGATGTTTCTTCTAAAATTCTTTAGCAGAAATTCATATAGACACATAATTCAGTTGTCATAAAGTAAGTGTATAGAGCTATATGGTAGCAATATTTGGGTTCATGTTGAGATCTATCTTGTATTTATTCTATCTGTATCTAGTCTACATTTATGCATTTAGCAGACGCTTTTATCCAAAGCGACTTTTTTTTTGAGCCAAAGCGATTCAGGCTATACATTTTTTTTCATCAGTATGTGTGTTCCCTGGGAATTGAACCCATGACCTTTTGCGCTGCTAACGCAATGCTCTACCACTGAGCCACAGGAACACTAGTCTAGATCTATTCTAGTATCTTGACAAATCTGAGCACAAACATTATTGAGCTCTTTTCTGAAACTTTGGAGGAAATGTGATTACTTTTTCTCTAGAGAAACAGCTAGAAAGTGGAGATTTCATCAAGGCTTCAACGGCTCTCAATTTAACTTCATTTAGATGTTAAAGATTTCTCATGTGACATGTTTTCTCTCTCCAGCACTGGCTGACAGAGTTGGAGATTTTTGCAATGCTTTTCGCTGCTGCTATCCACGACTACGAACACACCGGGACCACAAACAACTTCCACATCCAGACCAGGTAACACATGAGCGCCGCTGGGTGAGTCATCCATCAGACTCCTGCACTGACAAACACACAGCCCACAGAACCGGCTGAATCAAACTAGATGGCATTCTGACCAAAACATGACCTGGGACAAATGAGCAGAATGGGGAATAAAACATTGGTCTTGAGGGTTAGTTTGTATACACTACTGTTCAGTTTGGGCTCAGTAAGGCGTTTTTTTAAGGAAGTCTCTTATGCTTCCCAAGGCTGCATTTATTTGATCAAAACTGCAATATTGTGAAATATTATTACAATTTAAAATAACTGTTTTCTGATTTGAATATGTTTTAAATTGTAATTTATTCCTGTGATTCAAAGCTGAATTTTCAGCATCATTACTCCAGTCTTCAGTGTCACATGATCCTTCAGAAAACATTCTAATATGCTGATTTGCTGCCAAGAAGCATCAGTGCTGAAAACAGTTATGCTTTTTAATATTTTTGTGGAAAGCATGATACATATTTTTTCATTCTTTGAAGAATAGAAAGTACAAGTGCACCATTTATTTGAAACGGAAATCTTTTGTAACATATAAATGTCTTTTCTGCCAATTTTGATCAATTTAATATGTCCTTGCTGTATAAAAATATTAATTTCTTAAAAAAAAAAAAAAAAAAAATCTTTTGAACGATAGTATATTCAGACATACATTTTTTTCTAATTTGCATTTTGCTACTTTTCCTTTATAATCAAAAGTATTTGATTACACAGTATAAGAGAAACTAAATAATATCATAGAGACACTTCGTTGACTTGGTCCAGTATGCAAACACCTAGCAACACACTTAAAACCACTTGCAACACCCTGTGCAATTCATGTGTTCTCCAGTTTAATATGAGCTTTTACAGTAGATTACAGTAAAATAAAGCTAAAAGAATCACACTGCAGGACACTGTATGTCATCTCAACTTTGGAGATGTAAAATATAAATCAGATTCAGTTCTGTTAGACCAGATGTGTAGTGAGTTTACATGGATTCCTGCAGGTCGGACACGGCTATCCTGTACAACGACCGCTCTGTGCTGGAGAGTCATCACGTCAGCGCGGCGTATCGACTGCTGCAGGACGACGACGAGATGAACATCCTGTACAATCTCTCCAAAGATGACTGGAGGTACAGCAGGATTTCACATCCATCATCTAATCATTTCCATCGTCTCACTTCTGTTTCAAGAGAACAGAAAAAAATGCTAACTGACAATACATTTTCTCCAATTACAATATTGTGAAATGTCTTAGTAACTGGGTACTTTTATATACCAGTGGTAATTATTTTTTTTATTTTTTTTTTTGTTAAAAGAGCATCAATTTATAATGTCTTGGAAGCTATTTATTTATGCATTTTTGCGTATGTATATATAAATATGTATGTATATGTGTGTGTGCGTGTATATATAGATAGATAGATGTAGATAAATATCAAGATAACAAGATGAATATCACAGAATATATATATATATATATATATATATATATATATATATATATATATATATATATATATATAATGCATTTCCAATCAAGCCTTAATTTCATCTAAATTATTAAAAAGTTTTAAAATATTTAATTGGATGTTTAATTGGGTGTTTAAGATGTAAAAGGCTATCTTTTCAGTTTAGAAATATTACAAATATAAAGAAGTATGAGTGTAACGGTGTTATATTTTTAAGGGGCACAGTTCTAGAAACACCCTGCAGGAAATACTGAAAGAAGTGTTTTACCATTATCAATGTGCTATTCTCAACTAAACACAATAGAGAAAGAAAAGTCTGATGAAGTTTTACTGCAATACAGACGGAAACGATTAGTTTCTCATTCAGAAAGAAACTGTTATCCTCACACTTTGAAGCGGAACAGTTATTTTCTCTGCTGAGGAGATTGAGTGCAGTTGTTTTGTGTGCTTGTGTTTTTAGAGAGCTCAGGGCGCTCGTGGTCGAGATGGTTTTGGCCACTGACATGTCCTGCCACTTCCAGCAGGTCAAAACCATGAAGAATTTCCTCCAGCTGCCCGAGGGGTGAGAAACCTTTACAACAAACATCAGACATGCTTCACTGTTGTCTGTCACCTCCTGCCTCGTCTGTGTCTCCGCAGAGCAAGTTATTGCTTAGAGTTTGCTCTTTCATAGCTGAAGAGACTTGATGGAGATGGATGTTTCTCAAGATGTTTCTTCTACTGTTCCTGTGGAGAAATAAAAATAGACAAATGATACATACAATAAAATAAAATGAATGCAGCTTAACTGAATGAATTTGAGACGTTCTTATTGAGATCCTGTCTTTTGATTGCAGACTTGATTGCAAAATCTGAGCACAAATAGATGTTTTTTTCTATCTCCTGAAACTAAAAGATTACTGTGGTCTTTTTTTAGAAGAAGCAGTTTTTAATGCAGGGAAATTGCAGGAAATTGCACAAAAGTTAATTTTATTATGTCATGTGTCAAAAAAAAACATATTTATTGTTTTTTGATAATAATTGGTCTTTATTGATATACAGGTGCATCTCAATAAATTAGAATGTCGTGGAAAAGTTCATTTATTTCAGTAATTCAACTCAAATTGTGAAACTCGTGTATTAAATAAATTCAATGCACACAGACTGAAGTAGTTTAAGTCTTTGGTTCTTTTAATTGTGATGATTTAGGCTCACATTTAACACAAACCCACCAATTCACTATCTCAACAAATTAGAATACTTCATAAGACCAATATAAAAAAAAAAAACATTTTTAGTGAATTGTTGGCCTTCTGGAAAGTATGCTCATTTACTGTATATGTACTCAGTACTTGGTAGGGGCTCCTTTTGCTTTAATTACTGCCTCAATTCGGCGTGGCATGGAGGTGATCAGTTTGTGGCACTGCTGAGGTGGTATGGAAGCCCAGGTTTCTTTGACAGTGGCCTTCAGCTCATCTGCATTGTTGGGTCTGGTGTCTCTCATCTTTTTCTTGACAATACCCCATAGATTCTCTATGGGGTTCAGGTCAGGCGAGTTTGCTGACCAATCAAGCACAGTAACACCATGGTCATTGAACCAGCTTTTGGTACCTTTGGCAGTGTGGGCAGGTGCCAAGTCCTGCTGGAAAATGAAATCAGCATCTCCATAAATCTTGTCAGCAGATGGAAGCATGAAGTGCTCTAAAATTTCCCAGTAGATGGCTGCGTTGACTGTGGACTTCAGAAAACACAGTGGACCAACACCAGCAGATGACATAGCAGCCCAAATCATCACTGTCTGTGGAAACTTCACACTGGAATTCAAGCAACATGGATTCTGTGCCTCTCCACTCTTCCTCCAGACTCTGGGACCTTGTTTCCAAATGAAATGCAAAATTTACTTTCATCTGAAAAGAGGACTTTGGACCACTGAGCAACAGTCCAGTTCTTTTTCTCCACAGCCCAGGTAAGATGCTTCTGACGTTGTCTCTGGTTCAGAAGTGTCTTGGTAGCCCTTTTCCTGAAGACGTCTGAGCGTGGTGACTCTTGATGCACTGACTCCAGCTTCAGTCCACTCCTTGTGAAGCTCTCACAAGTGTTTGAATCAGCTTTGCTTGACAGTATTCTCAAGCTTGCGGTCATCCCTGTTGCTTGTGCACCTTTTCCTACCCAAATTCTTCCTTACAGTCAACTTTGCATTTAATATGCTTTGATACAGCACTCTGTAAACAGCCACACCTTTCAGTAATGACCTTCTGTGACTTATCCTCTTTGTGGAGGGCGTCAATGTGTGTCTTCTGGATCATTGCCAAGTCAGCAGTCTTCCCCATTATCGTGGTTTCAAAGAACAAGAGATACCCAGAATTTATAGTGTAGGGATGGTCATTTATTGAAACTCAAATGTAAATATTCTAATATTTTGAGATACTGATTTTTGACTTTTATGAGCTGTAAGCTCTAATCATAAAAATTAAAACAAAAAAACTTTTGAAATGTTTTACTTTACATGTAATGAATCTAAAATATATGAAAGTTTCACTTTTTGAAATAACTTACAAGAAAAAATTTACTTTTTCACAACATTCTAATTTATTGAGATGCACCTGTATATATATATTTTTCAAAATATTTTTGCTGGAAAGCTAGAAACAAATACTGATCGAGATAAAATATAATTTTCCAATTAAAATATAATTATATTTCCAATTAATTCAAAGATTTTTTTTTTGATTTTATATATAGAAATTATTTGATTTATTGGAAATGTTTATCCTTAGCTACTGACTGTAATAAACTGTATTTTATTTTTTTAACTCTATACATTTGTCTGTTTAATTTGAATGTTTATTGCGAGATAAATCTGAATCAAATAAATGAGGTTTTTGAAGTGTATATGTCTTAAATTTTAGTAATAAACACTGCAATAAATAAATGCAATAAAATAAATAAAGAAATATTTTTTTTTACAGAAAAAAAAGAAACCAATGCTAATTAAAGATTATATTATATTTGCTCTCCGTTTTAATTTCATTGTCATGTGTTCGAGCAAACACACATTTATCAGTGGGATCGGTGTGTGTTTTCTTCAGAATTGACAAACCCAAGGCTCTGTCTCTGCTGTTACACACGGCTGACATCAGTCATCCAGCCAAGAACTGGGATCTACACCATCGCTGGACTACGTCACTGCTGGAGGAGTTTTTCCGACAGGTTCGACACATTTTTGTTCTCCAGACGTGCTCAACGAGTGTTTGCGTTTGCATGTATGTGTGAGAAGAGCAAAGCACAGCAAGAAAAATCTCATCTTCTTCTCTGTATTTTAATCCTCTCTCTCTTCCTGTTCTCTTCTGATTGCCCTTTCATCCAATCACACGTAAGCCTGCGCCAGGATTATCCCAGGCCGCAGAAACGAGAGCGTGTCATTCCAGCTTGTTTACACCTGAACATAAACCTCTGAAAATAACTGGCTTTCACAGCCCTATCGAATGCAGGTCCTGAAATTACGCTTTGGCACGATTATGTGACTTATCAGTGTGAACAGCACTTTGCTCTTCTTTTAAACATCACAGCAATGTCACATATGCATGTATTCTGTAATATTACTCATTTCACATACCTTGATTGTTCACATTTTGTTGTTTATTTATGTGAAAACCTTAATTATTTACGATTTATGCTTAAAACAAGAAAAAAACTATTTCCCAAAGGAGTAAGCAAAATATACTTCATTTAAAATGTATTTTCAGAAAAGTCTTTAATATCCTAAATCAGAATTTAAAATTCACTTTTCAAAAATTTGAGGACATAAAAAGTCTTAAGTATCTTCAGTAGAACAGATAGTCCTAAATGTTTTTAAATTGTTGACGGAAAAACAGGAGATGCTTCTATTAAGCCTGTTTCACACTGCTGACTTAAAGGAATAGTTCGCAAAAAAAAAAAGAACATTAGCTGAACATTTACTCACTCTCAGGCCATCCATTTTTATTTATGGGAACAGATTTGAATAAATGTAGCATTACATCACTTGCTCACCAATGGATCCTCTGCAGTGAATGGGTGCCGTCAAAATGAGAGACCAAACAGCTGATAAAAACATCCCAATAATCCACAAGTAATCCACACCACTACAGACCATCAATTAACATCTTGTGAAGTGAAAAGCTGCATGTTTGTAAAAAACAAATCCATCCATTATTAAGAGGTTCTTAACTTCAAACTGTTGCTTCCAGCTAAAATACGAGCCCTCTATCCCTCTATCCATAATATTTCTTTCTCCAGTGAAAAAGTCAACTTGTCTGAATCAGGTGAGAAATATGTACAGATCAAGCACCGTTTACAAGCAAAAAAAAAAAAACAGTTCTAAACAAATATGATGTTAGATTTTGATGTGAGAGGACAACAGGTAATACACTTTTTTACTGAAGTATTATTATGGATTATGGACTGAAACAAAAAGTGATGGTTTAAAGTGAAAACGTCTTAATAATGGATTAGTATATTACAAACATGCAGCTTACTTGTGGATTATTGTGATGTTTTTATCAGCTGTTTGAACTCTCATTCTGACGGCACCCATTCACTCCAGAGAATCCATATATATATATATATATATATATATATATATATATACAGCGGGCAAAATAAGTATTGAAAACGTCACCAATTTTTCTCATTAAATATATTTCTAAAGGTGCTGTTGACATAAATTTTTCACCAGATATCGGTAACAACCCAATTAATCCATACATGCAAAGAAAACAAAACAAATAAGTTCAGAAATTAAGTTATGTGTAATAAAATGGAACGACCCAGGGGAAAAGTATTGAACACACTTACTGAAATTGATTTAATACTTTGTACAAAAGTCTTTGTTGGTAATGACAGCTTCAAGACGCCTCCTGTTTGGAGAAACTAGTCGTATGCATTGCTCAGATGTGATTTTGGCCCATTCTTCCACACAAACAGTCTTCAAATCCTGAAGGTTCCATGGGCCTCTTCTATGAACTCTGATCTTTAGTTCTTTCCATAAATGTTCTATTGGATTCAAGTCAGGTGATTGGCTGGCCATTCTAGCAGCTTTACTTTCTTTCTCTGAAACCAACTAAGCCCGGCTCACACTGTGCGATTTTGGCCACGATTGGCTGTCTGAGACAAATTTGAAAATCCTAAAAGATTCCTATAATCCTAGGCTAAAATCTGTATTGTCTGGTTTGACATGTTCACCGACAGCCGATTAATGGCTGTTGCGATCAATTTCACCTCCGACGAAGTCTGGCAGTGTCAGAAGATTTGGCCTCGTTGACTCCCCTACGATGAATGTCAAACTTCTCCGTTTTTCAAGACAAGCTATGAGCAGAATTAATGCTGGAGAATTATTCTATCTGCCATAAACTCCGGCGCTCCCGTCCTCCGCTCAGATTCATCTGATACGCTGATACTGCGCCGCTGTTTTCAGTGGGTGTGTAGAGCTGCATACACTTTCTTCTTATCGCCGGTATTGCCGCCGTTCATATACTTTTCATGAAGCCAACAGTTCGTCCCGCGTGCATCAGTTCGTAGTCATGGACGTTCCGGACAAGTTTTCTTGCGCGCACCTTTTTTAACTCGTCTTGATGTCGTACAGTTGACATTAATGACTGAGATCAACTATATCATGTTCGTGCAGTCTGACAAGTACAATCCTAAAGGACTTTTAAAAAATCGCACAGTGTGAGTTAAGAGTTTCTTGGCTGTGTTTGGGACATTGTGTCCTGAAATGTCCATGTTTTCTTCATAATCCTGGGGTGATGGCAGCAGATTTTTATCAAGAATGTATCAGTACATTTTTCCATTCATCCTTTCTTCAACTATATGAATTTTGCTAGTGCTACACCATGATGTTTTGGGTGATGTGCAGTGCCATTTGACCTCCAAACATGGCGTGTATTATGGCATCCAAAGAGTACTTTTTTTTACTCTAGTCATTTTTTTTGTCTCATCTGACCAGACTATATTCTGCCAGTATTTCATAAGCTTGTTTTAATGTTGTGCCACAAACTTTAAACGAGCTTCAACATGCTTGTTCTTCAGCAATAGAGCCTTGCGTGGTGAGCGTGCATACAGGCCACGGCGGTTGAGTGCATTACTTATTGTTTTCTTTGAAACAATTATACAGTACATACTAATTCCTGGTCTTTCTGAAGCTCTCCACAAGTGATCCTTGGCTCTTGGACAACTCTTCTGATAATTCTTTTTACTCCTCTGTCAGAAATCTTGTGAGGAGCGCCTGGTCGTGGCCGGTTTATGGTGAAATGATGTTCTTTCCACTTCCGGATTACGGCCCCAACAGTGCTCACTGGATCATTCAGAAGTATAGAAATCCTTCTGTAACCAATGCCATCAGTATGTTTTGCAACAATAACATTGCAAAGGTCTTAAGGAAGCTCTTTGCTTTTACCCATCATGAAATGTTTCTTGTGCGACACGCTGGTCATGAGACACCTTTTTATAGGCCATCAGTTGGGACTGAACCAACTAATATTAATTTCCACTGACTAGGGGCAGGATTGCTTTCTAATTACTGATAGATTTCAGCTGTCTTGCTTTCCTTGCCTTTTTGCACCTCTCTTTCTTCATGTGTTCAATACTTTTTCCCTGTGTCATTACACTTTATTACACAGAACTTAATTTCTGAACTTATCTATAAAATGTAGATATGTATGTATTGATATTTTTTGGTTGAATGTTGTCGATTGTCAACACAGGCCCAATGCACTAATGGACTCCTCCTGTTTCTGTTGCTTTGTGTAGTGAACAAAGGAAGGGAATTGCTTTCTCTGTATTATCTCCTGTTCTCACCCGTCATGTGTCTGTTTATCTGTTACTAAAGTGACTGTTATAAAGCACATTCACAGCTCTATTCTTCATAGAGTGGGCTACATAAATATGCTTTGATTGATTGACAGATTAGATGGACTGGAGCTATTCCTGTGTGTGTCTAGTTTTGTTCCAGCAGCTGAACACTCCAGGAGGCAGATCAATCGTGACAGGCCCAACATAAAAGCGTGACAGGTTATTTTAGTCTGCCTTCAAGAAATGTTTGCGAATATTTCATATACGAAACAAATCTTTATAAACCAGATCCAGTGCAGCAACTGTCCATTAGTCGTGTCATTTCATAAGCATTTAGCTGTGGCGGTAAACCTATATTAATAATTGTGTAATATATTTAGAAATGCTAAAATTGTCCCCTGATAATACCTGTGTAATGTATTATTATAGCAGTGCAGTTGAATTATGTGTTTGTGCTTGCAGGGCGATAAGGAGGCAGAACTTGGTCTACCTTTCTCACCTCTGTGTGACCGTAAGTCCACTATGGTGGCTCAGTCCCAGATCGGTGAGTGACACAAACACACTCTAAGTGTGGAGATACAAATGCTTGCAATTAAATTGCAATATTGCAATTGCATAATTGTGAATTGCACTAAATTGTAATATTCATATTAAAGGAATAGTTTAATAGTTTAGTTAAACCCCAGGCCATCCACACTCTCAGAAATAAAGGTACAAAAGCTGTCACTGGGGCAGTACCTTTTCAAAAGGTACACTTGTCTACCTATTAAGTTCAAATATGTACACTTTAAGTACTAATATGTATCTTTAAGGTACCAAAATGGACCCTTTAGGTACAAACATGTACCTTTTGAAAAGGTACTGCCCCAGTGACAACTTTTGTACCTTTATTTCTGAGAGTGCAAGATGTAGATATATTTGTTCCTTCATGGGAACAGATTTGGAGAAATTTAGCATTACATCACTTGCTCATCAATGGATCCTCTGCAGTGAATGGGTGCCGTCAGAATGAGAGTTCAAACAGCTGATAAATACATCACAATAATCCACACCACTCCAGTCCACCAACTAAAGTCTTGTGAAGTAAAAAGCTTCAAGTTTGTGAGAAACAAATCCATCATTAAGATGTTCTAACTTTAAACCGTCGCTTTTGGCAAAAAAAGTCTGTCATCCATAATAATGCTTTCTCTAGTGTAAAAGTCCCCTGTTGTCCTCTCACATCAAAATATACTGGAAAAACTTTTATAGACTGTAGAAATAAATTTTTGTATGCAAACTGTACTTGATCTGTGCAGATTTCTCTCCCGATTCAGATGAGACCATTTTTTTCACTGGAGGAAGCAATATTATGGATAGAGGGCTCGTATTTTAGCTGGAAGCAACTATTTGAAGTTAAAAACCTCTTACTGATGGATTTGTTTTTTACAAACATGCAGCTTTTCACTTCACAAGATGTTAATTGATGGACTGGAGTGGTTTGAAATACTTGTGGATTATTGTGATGTTTTTATCAGCTGTTTGGACTCTCATTCTGATGGCACCCATTCACTGCAGAGGATCCATTGGTGAGCAAGTGATGGAATGCTAATTTTATCCAAATGTTTTCCCATGAAGAAACATGGCTGGCCTGGGCGTGAATAAATCCTCAGCTAATTTTTGGGTAAACTATTCGATACGGGAATTTTTTTTTACATTTCAGCAAAAATTTAAATTGCAATAGTTGAAACGCATAGCTTTCTTGAAGATCATACATATGGGGATAATTTATTCAAATAGCTTCTTTAAAAATCAAGCTCAGTACAAAAAATAAGCCATTTTTGATCATTTCCTGCAGGTTTCATTGACTTCATCGTTGTTCCCACGTTTACGGTTCTGACGGACATGACAGAGAAGATCGTCACACCACTCATCGAAGAGGCCACAAGTTCAGGCCTGGCTGGTTTCCGCAGGTCTGGAAGTCTGACTTGCGTCTTTTCCTTCTCCAGTACAGGAATAGAGATAATGAATGGACATTAAGACAGACAAATTAGAGCTCAGGCCGCTCTAATAATGCCTCGTGGCAAAGCTTGTCTTTTTATCGAAATCCAATTCACTGATGCTATTGCGGTCATGACTGCAAATCCATTTCAGTCCTGCTCAGATACCTTAGTTTCATCGTTTAGAGACAAGAGTGAATGTGAATAAATGTGCTGCTGTTTCTTAGCCTTGTAATTCAGTAAAGAGTGATCCATCAGTTCAGACAGAAGTCAGAATGACTCCACTTTAACACTCTTTTAGTTTGCAAGTTTCTTTGGATTTTCTAAGTAGGAATTGGATTGCTGCTGCTGACTGAGCATTAGAGCACCTTCTCTCTTTTCATAGCTATTAACATCTTCTGCATACAAAGTGCTGAATTATATCCCTTCCATTTAGAATATACAGTAAACTAAAACAGATCAAAGGTTCATAGAAAGGACAGAGCACCAGCAGAAGCATATCAATGATCAACAGAGCAGGAAAACAACAGATCCGTGTGGATAGATGGAGTATTAAATGAAATTTAGGTAGATGTGGAGATGTTACGGAAGCTTCGTGGATGTGATGTGATTGCTGCCGATGCATTTGTAATGTGATTTGTGTCCCCATCATCTCAAACAGCATTACTGCAGGAGATGCGATGCGGAGCAGTGTGAACAGCTCTGGTTCTGATGGCAGTGGATCTCACTGCTCGCTGCTCACTGTGGATCTGAAGAACTTCAAGGCCATCTGGAACGAGGAGGTTTCTCTGAACAGAGAGCGATGGAAGACGCAGGCGGCTAAAGGTGTGAACACAATGTTCCCTGCAAGAATGTCTATGTTATGTATCGGTATGCAAAATAAAACATCCTCAAACAGGATTGTTTGCACACTGGAACTCAATGGCAACACAAAATTATTATGAAATTAAGATAATTGTGTTTTATTTAGGAGAAAATACAAAATGTTCATTTAGCTGCAAATATGAATGACTTCTGAAGGATCATGTGACAATGAAGACAATGATGCTGAAAATTCAGCTCATGATTTTAAAATATATTTAAATTGAAAAAAGTTATTTTAAATTGTAATAAAATTTTACAGTATTACTGTTTTACGGTCTTTTTGATTAAATAAATGCAGCCTTGGTGAGCAGAAGAGACTTTTAAAAATATTTAAAAAAAATCTTACTGAAACAAACTTTTGAATTGTATTGTAATACATTAGTATAAAATAAATCTGTAAATCTGAATTTGTTTCTCATAATCTGAACAATCTTTTGATGTAAAGACTGCTGCTTGAAATTAGTTACTGACAAATATATAAATTTTCCATATGCATAAATGTCTGTATATTACTAACATTTTAATTAAAAAAATTTTTTTAATGGGGTTGCAACCTTGAATGGAGTTGGATTGGATAGGAAAACTAACCATTAAGTGTCCATGATGCATGTAAACTCCTTCAACAGTGTTTAAAAAACCAGGATGCACCTTGTGAGTTTGGGTGTGAATATATTGAGATGAGAAGCACAAATTTAAGTATGGCAATTATTTCATAGTTTGATGACTTAAACTGGGAAAATAGTACTGAATTGGTACAGTACATCCAAACGTTTGTAGCATTTTGCACATGAATGCATTCTGAGTAAGCAAATAGTGAATAATGCACCTCCTGCTGTGTCTCCTATCAGAGACGGAGGAGAAGGCCAAACGAGAGCAGGAGGAACAGCAGGAGGCAACAGCAGAAAACCAGGAGCACAAACAAGACCCAGAGCTGTCGGGACCAAAGAAAGACAGGGTGGAAGATGACGACCCGGAGCCAGGGGGGGTAAATGGACCCCCAGAAGAAAGTCCCCATGACAAATCAAAGAATGAAGAGGCACATCAGAAATTACAGAACGGTATTGTGTTCAAATGGTATAATTGTTACCGTCAGCTCAGTTAATGTTGCTCAGGTGTAACTTTTAGTATTGACTGCCCTCTGGTGGATAATCAGAGGAGTAATAAGAAAAATGCTATGTGCAGAATAGAGTAATAGCATACTGCTTAATGCATAATGTGCATTATATACTCAGTACTCAATAATCACATTACCTTTATCATCTATCTATCTGTCTATCTATCTATCTATCTATCTATCTATCTATCTATCTATCTATCTATCTATAATGTGCATTATATACTCAGTACTCAATAATCACATTACCTTTATCATCTATCTATCTATCTGTCTGTCTATCTGTCTGTCTATCTGTCTGTCTGTCTGTCTGTCTGTCTGTCTGTCTGTCTAGAGATAGATGTGTTTAAAAAAAGTCACATTAGAAATAGAAGGTCACTTAGTGCATTGCATTTTGGTATGCATGTGGTTATTCAGTATATCCTGAGAATATGCATACTTGCACAGTACTTGTCTATATATATATATATATATTTTGAAATGACAGTCGGTAGATAGGAAGCGACGAGGGAGAGAGAGGGGGGTGGGATCAGGAAAGGTCCGTGAGCCAGGACTCAAACTCGGGACGCCTGAAGCAGCGTGTTGCCCGTGAGGCTATCGCCGCTGACACACTTGTCTATATTTTGAAAAAGTAGTATTACATTTACATTTACATTTATGCATTTAGCAGACGATTTTATCCAAAGCGACTTACATTGCATTCAAGTTACAGTTTTACATTTGATCAGCTCTAGTATTGTAGTGTATTGTATGCCATTCTGAAAATGTTTTACTATAGTGCTACAGTGTCTGTGTGGTGGTTGTTTTTTGTCTGTTCATCTCTAATAATCTGATGTCTGTAAACAGGAGAAGTGTCTGAAGAGGCAGAATCACCAGCAGATGAAGACAAGAGAAGACACAATGGTAAACATACACGTTTAGTCTGTAACAGAGACTTCTGTTTCTTTAATACATACTGTAACTACTAGCAGTGACACCAGCAACATATTAGACAATTCATGTCTGAATGTTAATGCATCATATAATAAAATATCAAAGCTTGTATAAGATACACTAAAGTTCAAAAGTTTGGGGTCAGTAAAATAAAAAAATAAACTTTTATTCAGCAAAGATGCATTAAAGTGACAATAAAGACCTTTGTAATTTTACAAAAGATTTATATTTCAAGTAAATGCTGTTCTTTTCAATTTTATATTCAGAAAAAAATTCAGAAAAAAAATATTACATATATTTCCACAAAAATATGAAGCATTGGTAATAATAAGACATTTTTATTGTGCAGCAAATCAGCCTATTAGAATGATTTCTGCAGGATCATGTGACACTAAAGACTGGAGTAATGATGCTGAAAATTCAGCTGCGCACACCAATGAATAAATTACTTTTTTTTTTTTTTTTTACAATATATTAAAACAGAAAACACTTATTTTAAATTGTAATAATATTTTACAAGATTACTGTTTTTGCTGCATTTTTCATCAAATAAATGCAGCCCTGGTGAGCATAAGAGACTTCTATTATATTTATAAAATTGTACCAACCCCAAACTTTTGAATGTTCAGAATGAAGACAAAGTATTTTGTAAATTTGTATTTGTTTGTGGTTAGTTGATCATGCGGTTCCTCTGTTAGGACACTTGTGTGAATTTGTGGGGAACAAGATGCATACATCCACTAAAAATCTCCAAAACACCAATTTTGACAATGGCCATTTAACAAAAGACATTGAGATATCAAAAAATGATGAAGAAAAACAACGTTAGTGCAAGAGCATCCAAGACATGCAGTTACTTGATAATGCAATGACATTCAGGCATTTTTCAGTGTGACTTTTTTCTTTTTTCCAGTCTGATGCTATCTTCTGCTGATCTAAACATCTTCAATCTGCTTTTCACAGAATCTGCAAATGCCTAGAGTGACTTCCAGTGGCGTCTTGAGGTCCGATGCCAGACCCAGAGCGGTGAACTTCAGGAGAACGCTCGGTTCTGAAGGTCCACGGCGCCCTCTAGAGGACACGGCTAATGCTTTCATCACTTTGTGTTCGGCCTCTATCCCCTCCATAAGACTGATCTCTCTGAATGAGGAAGAGAGACAACAGCTGCTTTTGTCTGGTCTGATTTATTTACAGAACCAGATTTCCTTCCCAAACCTTTAAACTGCAGTGGTTGCATCCACTAAGAAAAGCATGCAGCAGCTGAACATAAGGATTCTTATTAAAACCTCCATTTCAAATGCTTTCTATATTTTCTGCATTTGAGCAGCCTTGTAGTCGGATGACTTGGTATCTGTGTAAAGCTCAAACTGTGATTTATATCTAAATATACATATATATATATAATATGTGGCCTGCAGTAAACTGTAAATAGCTAAACTTAACAGCAGTTGCACCTGTGAACAATATTCAGCTTTTGACAACAGCGATGTTGTGTTCAGCTATTTTAAATGCGCTTTACCTAACATGGACTGATGCATTTCAGCAAACATGCTCCGATGTAACATCTGCCTCCGACACACGTTTGTTCGCCTCATCTGCTAATAGAGGTCACATATATGAAACCCTAAATATGTATATGTATTACTATTGTAAATGACTGTCTGCGTTTAGATCAGAGCTTTTATAACTTGAGAAAAGCCGTACGAAGTGGCAGTATTTCCTATTCGAGCACGTCTGTGTGCAGCTTTGGAGTAGAAAACGCCTGATTCAACCTAAGATTTTTCCTTCTCTCGCTTACCTTCGGATGCCTTTCTTCATGTAGTCTTTCTGAAAGCGAACCGAACTGAAACGTCTTCTACAGGAACACACAAACTAGCAGTCGCCGTAGACGATGTAAGTCTTATAACTGACCGTAGTAGTGTGTAAGTCATAACCATATCACTGTGCTCGCTCCGCAATACCTGGATATTACGCCGTGGGTCATTTTTCCTGGTTTCCTGGGGTTTGTGACAAGTTTTCTCTGTCCTTTGAGCAAGTCATCTCAAGAAACCTGAAGAGAACATGTCCAGGTCAAAATCACCTCAAACATAAACAAATGACATTTTGCATGAGGAAAAGAACCCAATTTTTTAGGACTATAAAGAATATAGAATAGATTGTCAAAAAAGCTGAAATGCAATGATTGCATTATATAAATGAGCATAAATTAAAGGCGATAAAACAAACACTCCACTGTTCAAAAGTTTGGGGTCGGTACAATTGTTTAATACAATAGAAGTCTCTATATGCTCACTAGGGCTGCATTTGTTTGATGAAAAAGGCAGTAAAAAGAGTAATATTGTGAAATATTATTACACTTTAAAATAACTGCTTTCTATTTTAGTATGTTGTAAAATTGAATTTACTCATGTGGCGCAAAGCTGAATTTTCAGCATCATTACTCACATGATTCTTCAGAAATCATTCAAAAATAACATTTGAAACAAAAAACTTCTGTAATATTCTAAATGTCTTTACTGTCACTTTTGATCAATTTAATGCATTCTTGCTGAAGAAAAGTTTAATTTCTGTTTAATTTCTTTAAAAAAACTCACCTCAAACTTTTAAAAAGTATATAGATGTATATAGATTCTAATTTATTCACTGTTTGATTTCAAGGTTACATGTGACCTGTATATGTTTTTGACAGCTTTCCTGAGGTTTAATCATTATGATGTTCAGCATTCAGGAACTAGTCTGTTAACTGAAACATTGAACTCTTTTCTTCTATTTGTTTCATCAGTTTTGTTGTAAATGTTTTCTCTGAATGAGTGAGTCTGAGATGGGATGGATGGGTAAACGCATGCATTCACAGAGACTGG
This sequence comes from Schizothorax lantsangensis, assembly GCA_027422415.1. Taxonomy (NCBI): domain Eukaryota; kingdom Metazoa; phylum Chordata; class Actinopteri; order Cypriniformes; family Cyprinidae; genus Schizothorax; species Schizothorax lantsangensis. The sequence goes on from CM049845.1 coordinate 34,019,829, forward strand.
GTGTATTTGTTTTTTTGAGGGTGTGACGTGAGTAAAATTGTATTTTATTTATACAAAATCTGTAAAATTCTATATCTCATTTTATGTATATTATTTACCAGAGTTATTAATGTTAAAGTTTTTTTCTTCCCCCTTCCTCCCTCCACATTCTTACACAGCAAAATGAATAGCATTGTTTACCCTGACAAAATGAGAGTAAGTAATGGATATGCATTTCTTCAGAAATGAAGCAAATTGTAATTTGATTACATGGGTCACTTGATTTAGTTTGCCTTCTTGTGGTTTACAGTAAAGCTTCCTGTAGATTCAGACTATTACCAGAGATCATGTGGCAGATGAATGTGACGGCATGTGCTGAGATGATGCTACAGCATGTGCGTGTGTGTGTGTGTGAGAGAGAGAGTACGAGACTGTGTGTGTGTGTGTGTGTGTGTGTGTGTGTGTGTGTGTGTGTGAGAGAGAGAGTACGAGACTGTGTGTGTGTGTGTGTGTGTGTGTGTGTGTGTGTGTGTGTGTGTGTGAGAGAGAGAGAGAGTACGAGACTGTGTGTGTGTGTGTGTGTGTGTGTGTGTGTGTGTGTGTGAGAGAGAGAGAGAGAGAGAGAGTACGAGACTGTGTGTGTGTGTGTGAGAGAGAGAGAGAGAGAGTACGAGACTGTGTGTGTGTGTGTGTGTGTGTGTGTGTGTGTGTGTGTGTGTGAGAGAGAGAGAGAGCGAGACTGTGTGTGTGTGTGTGAGAGAGAGAGAGAGAGAGAGAGAGAGTACGAGACTGTGTGTGTGTGTGTGAGCTGATCATGTTCAGTTTGTAAAGGTTGACACTGTGATCTTTAGTGTCTAGCCGTCCCCATGATGTCTGTTTTTGAGCAGGACGCAGAGAAAGAGAAAATGCTCTGTATCTGCACACGCGTGATTCACAATAAACATCAACTTAAAGGGCTCAGAACAAACGTGCTGCTGTTTTTGGGACTGAAGTGTGTGTGTGTGTGTGTGTGTGTGTGATTCGAGAAGAAAAAGGATGTTCCTCCATAAATCCAATTCAGTTATCATTTACCCTCCCTCATTTCATTTCCAAACCCATATGACTTTCTTCTGTGCAACACACCTAAATTTAAGACTTATATAGCCTAAATTTAAAGTTTATTTTTTGAATTGCGTATTAAATTTCCATCCATTTGGATCACACAGTTTAAACAAAACTAATAAACTTAAGGTGATGCATATTTGTCAGTCATACATAAATGAAACGGGATAAGAAACAGGTAAGATTTCTGGCATAGTTTATTATTAACTATTTGCATCTATTTTAATATAATTAATCATATTTTCCATAATGCATTTATTAAAATTGCTTAGAATCAGCAGAAATCTGTTCAGTGTGAAAATTGAATTCATTCAGTTTAAAATGGATTTAGTGATGATAAAATTATAAACCTGGTTATTGTGTATTTAAAACACATTCAGTTTATTATTTACATACTTAACAGACGCTTTTATCCAAAGTGACTTACAGTGCATTCAGGATATACATTTTTTATCAGTATGTGTGTTCCCTGGGAATTGAACCCACAACCTTTTGCGCTGCTAACGCAATGCTCTACCACTGAGCCACCGGAACACTGTGTTTGTTTGTTTTTATTTGTTTTATTTTATTTCTAGAACACAATTTAAACAACGCAAGGTTGACCAATGTGCTGTACAATCAACTAAGGGTAAAATAAACTAACAACAGCTAATAAAATCGAGACCAACACCTCAGAAAAGAAAAAGGCTAAAAAATTAATAAGCAAATAAAACAAACATCACAGGAGAAAATGAGAGCCACTTTGTATGATCAATCTGTTGAGCTAAAAGCTAACTCTAATAAATATAGTCTCAAATTTCTTTTAAAAGAGCCCAAAGAAGGTGAAAGTTTAAGACAGGCAAACGATTCCAGCGTTTATAATGGTATACTGTACCATTACCTGTTTGATTTATGTGCAACTGACAATTATGCATTACATTTAGTTTAGTAATTCATAACTGTAATTTAAATGGGTGGATATTATAATCTAAACTTCTCCTATTGTGTTCCTCAGAAGAAAGAAATCCATACAGGTTTGGGGACTATTTGGTGAGTAAATGATGATGGGAGAGGGGATCTTTTAATTAGTATTATTATAAACAGTACTGAAACAAAATCTGCCACTAGGTGGCACTGGTAAATAAAGGAAAGTAGCATGGATGACCTCACATAGAATTCAGACACTAAGACATTTATTTACACTATAGTCAAATCAAGTCTGCACTCAAATATTATTTTTTTCAATAACTTTGCCTCATCATTTTTGCTCAATGACTTATAATCAACTGGTGTTTTGATAGTTTTTACCCTGATTTTAGTTGTTTTGTTCATTTTGAACAGTATATCTTTTGTTTTATCATTTGCAAACATTATATATATGTATATATATATATATATATATATATATATATACACACACACACACACACACACACACACACACACATATATACACACGTATATACAGGTGCATCTCAATAAATTAGAATGTCGTGGAAAAGTTCATTTATTTCAGTAATTCAACTCAAATTGTGAAACTCGTGTATTAAATAAATTCAATGCACACAGACTGAAGTAGTTTAAGTCTTTGGTTCTTTTAATTGTGATGATTTAGGCTCACATTTAACAAAAACCCACCAATACACTATCTCAACAAATTAGAATACTTCATAAGACCAATAAAAAAAACATTTTTTGTGAATTGTTGGCCTTCTGGAAAGTATGTTCATTTACTGTATATGTACTCAGTACTTGGTAGGGGCTCATTTTGCTTTAATTACTGCCTCAATTCGGCGTGGCATGGAGGTGATCAGTTTGTGGCACTGCTGAGGTGGTATGGAAGCCCAGGTTTCTTTGACAGTGGTCTTCAGGTCATCTGCATTGTTGGGTCTGGTGTCTCTCATCTTCCTCTTGACAATACCCCATAGATTCTCTATGGGGTTCAGGTCAGGCGAGTTTGCTGGCCAATCAAGCACAGTAACACCATGGTCATTGAACCAGCTTTTGGTACCTTTGGCAGTGTGGGCAGGTGCCAAGTCCTGCTGGAAAATGAAATCAGCATCTCCATAAAGCTTGTCAGCAGAAGGAAGCATGAAGTGCTCTAAAATTTCCTGGTAGATGGCTACGTTGACTGTGGACTTCAGAAAACACAGTGGACCAACACCAGCAGATGACATGGCAGCCCAAATCATCACTGACTGTGGAAACTTCACACTGGACTTCAAGCAACATGGATTCTGTGCCTCTCCACTCTTCCTCCAGACTCTGGGACCTTGATTTCCAAATGAAATGCAAAATTTACTTTCATCTGAAAAGAGGACTTTGGGCCACTGAGTTATTTTTCTCCACTGCCCAGGTAAGACGCTTCTGACGTTGTCTCTGGTTCAGAAGTGGCTTGGTAGCCCTTTTCCTGAAGACGTCTGAGCGTGGTGACTCTAGATGCACTGACTCCAGCTTCAGTCCAATCCTTGTGAAGCTCTCACAAGTGTTTGAATCAGCTTTGCTTGACAGTATTCTCAAGCTTGAAGTCATCCCTGTTACTTGTGCACCTTTTCCTACCCAAATTCTTCCTTCCAGTCAACTTTGCATTTAATATGCTTTGATACAGCACTCTGTAAACAGCCACACCTTTCAGTAATGACCCTCTTTGACTTACCCTCTTTGTGGAGGGCGTCAATGTTCATCTTCTGGATCATTGCCAAGTCAGAAGTCTTCTCCATTATTGTGGTTTCAAAGAACAAGAGATACCCAGAATTTATACTGTATGGATGGTCATTTATTGAAACTCAAATGTAAATATTCTAATATTTTGAGATACTGATTTTTGACTTTCATGAGCTGTAAGCTTTAATCATCAAAATTAAAACAAAAAAACTTTTGAAATGTTTTACTTTACATGCAATGAATCTAAAATATATGAATGTTTCACTTTTTGAAATAATTTACAACAAAAAATGAACTTTTTCACGACATTCTAATTCATTGAGATGCACCTGTATATATATATATCAGTCATTCTTGAGACGTGGGACAAAACATGTCCAGCAATTGTAACTGCTATCAGGTTTAAAAAAGAAAAATATTTTCAATTGTAAATGTTATGGGGATTAATAATAGAATGTATTTAGCACAAGTATCCCCTTCAATTTAATCTATGACACTTATTGTCTTCTCCCTGCATCTAAAACAGTGTGTCCACAGAGAAGGGTTCAATCATTCATATGCTATAAAATGGATAAAAATATTTTTTTAATGATACAAAAGAGCTTGTTTTATCAAAAGCAACACTTAATAATATCTCATATCAAAGCAAGGTTGTTTTTCAGTGACACATGCATGTTTCAGACAGGCTCTGGTCAGTTTGATAGTTTTAGAATATTTTAAATCCTAATGTTAATAATTCCTGGTCACAGCCATGATATGTTAACACTATCTTTCAATTTCTGAGGAAATTATTTGAAATATTTAGATCATTTATTCTCCTGAAGCAGGTTCGTTTAGTATCTAGCATCAACAGAAAAAACAAAATGGCTGCTACATGAACTCTGTTTTGTGAAAGAAATGCCAAATTTGTCAACACCGTCAGATGTCACCACTGTCAGATTTTATGTTCCAATAATATATCAAAATACTTAAATGTGACTATTGAATAAAAGCTTTATAAACAATAACATACTGTTTGTTGTGTTTCTTTTAATACAGTAATTGATTGATTCAATGCATTTGATAGTTAAAAAGAGTTCGTCACCTCCGTCAGAGGAATATTTTGATAATATTTCATTATGATATTTTATATTTGTTGTTGAATTGTTGGTCACATGTGAAAGTGTAATCTATCTGCTAACAAGATAATATGTTTTGAAATGTTAAAAACACCTTGAATGCGGTTAAAGATAAAGTTGAAATTATATTACACAGTCCAAGGTAAAAAGCACATTTTGTTAAAAAAAAGAGAAAATTTTGAGGTTGTATCAAAGCATAGCTTAGTAGCTTAGTACATATAAGATACATAAATGTAATTTCATTTGTCTGCGTACAAGGTTTTATATTTTCAATTTTGCACCCTGTTTTGTCCCACTTCTCAAGAATGACTGATATATATATATATTATATACTATAATATATAACCCGATCTCATGAAAGTGTGTATAAAGAGTAGGTCAAATACGCATTTTCATGAGACCGGGCTCTAACCAATCAGTAGATACGGGGATGATTAGGAGGCCATGACAGTCAGAAGCCAATGGGCAAATTTGTCCAGGATGCCGGGGTTACACTCTTTTTCGAAGGACATCCTGGGATTTTTAATGACCACAGAGAGTCAGGACCTCGGTTTAACATCTCATCCGAAAGATAAGTATATATATATAATATTTCATGGTATTAAGAATAATAAAATATAAGACAATAATAGTGCAAAAATAACATCCATCTATAAATTAATAATGAAGTTTTGTGTATTTTTTACCCACAGTTAAGTGAGTAAAAATTCTTGTAGTAAACTCCTACAACAAACGTTTGTGAAAGAAACAACCTATTCGCCATATTAGACGCCACTGTACCATACAGTGATTTTGAAATTCATATTTCAAGGTAAAACAAACAAAAAAACTTACATACAGGTGTTTTAACTTTCTTTTAATTCAAACGTTCACATGTTTTAGAGCGGGCGCAGCCATTTGTCATTTGCTTCAGGTCTTTTTAGCAGTACAAAAACATCTGCTTGATATTGCAAATGCAAACAGGTATTTGTTATCATATTATTTTAATAGCCTATATTGAATATATGAACTGTCATAATTACATTGGATAGCTGTACACGTGCATGTGTTGCTACCGTAAAGTAATCCGTCATTTTCGTGGAATGTCGAACTACAAATAACCATTTGTACGAGGCTTCCGGTATCATTCGCTTCCGGTCGTTTTAGCAGTACACAAACAGTCTGCTTGATATTGCAAACAGGTATTTGATATCATATTATTTTAATTCATTGAAGTAATCATGAACACGCTGCAATGCAAATAGTTTTAGTGTTTTCCACACTTTCATACTGGCAAAATATATGTATTCACCTGCGGTGATTGAATCCAGAAAATAGCTTACTTACTCATATTTATTGATGGAACTGAATTATTTACTTACCTGTCCAGCACTCCTTTCCTCATCGTACAGTATCTATCAACAGAAATATGAGACACAATGTCCTTATGTAAGTGTACAGTTGCTTCTTAGGAAGTTATTGTGTTCTTTAGTTTTAGTTTAAGACTAGTCCATCATATGTTGTGTTTATGAGAGGTGTTGTAGCAGTTTGGGGCCTGAAAGAACAAAACTAACCCTGACAGATTTAAAAACAGCACTAACAAAAACCTGACATAGCAGCATAACACCTCTTACACCATATTCAATTTTCACACAGCAAACATGTTGAAGTGAAAATGATCATCAGGGCATCAAAGCAGATGCTTGTGTGTTCATACATCTGTGTGTAAGGGTCCCCATCCACCTCTATATTATGAATATATATTTGTTTGGATAGTAAATGATGTATGTGATATAGTTATGTACAGTAAGTCTTGTGTTTATCATATTTATTTCATAGCTGTTACAGTGATGTATATATGTATCACATTCATACACGCATGCGCAGAAACACAACTACTTTCTCTTAATTAAGAATGAACAGCTTTTGCTGAGCATATTGTGAGCAGAAAGCGAGATCTTAGTTTAGATCTTCGGTGTTTCACAGTCTCTCTTGTTTCCTAAAGGTCAGCGCATCGAAAGCGACTTTTCGAAGAGGAATATTGTAATTAAGAAGGAGTCGCCGTAGCAACAGGCCATATGCTGTGTTATCTGAAGAATATTGCAGTAATGGAGGTGTCAGAGTAAGTGTTGCCCGGAAGGTTCGAGTGATGTGTGGTATTTATTTCTTGCATTAAATCACATTTATCAGTGAAATTAATAATAAATGCAAATATTTGTTGTGAGATTGGAAAGATTTTATTTGGTAATTTTCTTCAAAACAAGAACAAGTGCATCTGCGGCCTACTGTCAGTTACTACAGACAACAACTTTGTTTTTGTTTTTTTCTTTTAATTTATAGTAGTATTTACACTTATGCGTTTAGCAGATGCTTTTATCCAAAATGACTTAAAATAGAGGAACATAGGCAATTTTTCACAGAGTCAATAATATTCATAATTCATGTTGTATTTAAAAGCTAGACTAGTTGAATAAAACCATAAATAACATTTTCATTACTTAAATTGAAATAAAATAAAATAAAATATAAAAAATAAAATAACTTTTTGTTCTCATTTTCATTTAGTTTAAATGAATGTACTAAAATAACCAAAATTAAAAATGGAATAAAAATTCATAAAAAATATATAGACATTAAAAAACTAAAGAAAATGACAAAAACATAGAATAAAATTATTAAAACTTTAAAAGGAAATTAAGATTAAAACTTAAAAAATCCAAATATAATTCAAATAAAAAATTTAATTAAAAACTATGGACATTATAAATATAAGAAAATGACAAAAACATACAACAAAATTACTAAAACTTAAACAAAAATTGACATTAAAACAAAATATTTAAAAGAAATCTAAATATTAATAAAAACGGTAATAGTACATACATATACTCTAATATTTCCATACAGAAATGTAAGGAAAAAAAATATTTAATTTACTCACTCATGTCGTTTCAGTCTGACTTTATTTCTTATTTGATAATTTTTTTCCCTCAATATAATAACAGTCAGTGAACCCCAACATTCTTTAAAATATGTACCGTTTTGTGCATCCCATTACATCCCATTGAAATGACTGTTTTAGGTGGATACATTTTTGTAATTCCAGGATTTCTAACTGGCTCTTTTTAGTATTCTTTCAAGTAGTTTGCAATCAGAAGTTTGTATACACAAGATATAAGCGATTTGACCATAGCCTCATTTTATATATAGTATTTTAACATATATTCTAGTGCAATGTCTTGCCCCACAGACTTATGTTGTACTTGTATAGAATCTACAACATTCCTTTAATTGAATTGATTTGTCTTGAACATTTAACAATTACTTCATTAATAAATATAATTAGTACACAGACAGACATGAGTATATGCAAACACAAAGAGTGGAATGAATGAGTCCCTGTCAAATGAAGCACAGCCTCAAGAGATTTGTCCTCATCATGAGTGAATTCAGCAAACTAAAGAACAGACGCTCTGGTATGATCGACAGCTGATGTCAGCGGCTGGACACCACCCAGCCACTGATGAACCAGCATTTCCTGTTCCAACCCGGCTCTGGAGCGACTGCAAGTACACACGTGCCATCATTTGCTGGCAGTGAGTCAGAGAGAGAAGCTGAGCCTGCCAATACACACGACCTGATAAGAAGGGTTGGATTATTGAGCTGCTGAGAGCAGGAAGAGCAGCCCAGAGTTCTCAGCACGCAGAGAGCAGAACATTTAACCCTCCCAAACATTATACAGTCATCACTGTCACGCTACAACGCCTGCGTGCTAGGAAGATAAAAATACTTTGCTAATAAAAAATAAGAAGATTCATTGTAATAGTCAATAATAATAATTACATATATTTAATATTTAATGATTGTTGTTTTAAAAACTAGAAGAAATTATAAACAATAATGCAGAAAATAACATCTAGTTAAAATATATAAATAATAATGAGCAATATTATTAATATAGTTTTTCATCATATTACATATTAAAAAGTAAATATTTTCATTCTGTAGTTAAAATAATAATAATAACAAACATAAGTTTTATATAACAGTTTTACAAAAATATTATTTTCTATAAGAATTTTATAAAAAAATAACAATCATAGTAGTTTGGTAATAATATTTTATAATGTATAAAACTGTTATTAAATATAAAAATAATATTTTTATTTAGTTTTTTTCTTCTAAAGTAATAAACATTATATTGAGCAATATGATTGCATTTATATTGTTCATTGTTATTTAAAAAAACTAGAGGAAATGTAACTTAATGAATAAAATTCAGGAAATTAAAACCACATGATGTATGCCTTTATTTTTATTCTAAAAAAAAAAATACTATAAAATTATTGATTCATATTAAATACAAAAATGAATGTAGTTTCTTTTCTTCTAGTTAAAATAATGTATTATATTGCTATTGTTTTACTTTTAAAACTAGAAGAAATTATACTAAGTGAATAAATATAAATAACATTAATTAATTAATTAATTAAAACCACATGTCAAATACTTAATATATAAGTATTTGACTTATATATTAATAAAATACATGGCCTATGCAGAATTATTTCGAGATGGATTTAAAAAAAAAAATATCATAAGTGGATATTTGATTAAATTGTGTTGAGAGCTCTTAAAATGGGCATAATAAATGATTCATGATGTGCTATTACATAACCATTCGTAAACACACGAAAATGAACATCTGCAGGTAAAATCTATAGGTGTAGTGATATACTGTATCTGTCATGCAAAAAAAAAACATCTTTCATGCTAATAAAATATAAATGTTATGTAGAAATATTTGACATCTAAAAATGTAAGAAGCAGCTGTTTCTCCTTTATCTCAAACGCCGATGCCATATTTCTCCTGTTATTCTGATTCTTTAGCTCTTGTTAACGTGATATTTGCCCTGCGGCAGAACATATGAATCCCTTTCACCTCTCCGATATATTTACATTGTACATTTTAAAAACAAATAAATTATTCATGATTTCAGATTTCATGTTAATTAGTGCTGGTTTTCTCCATCTGTGTTTTCATGTTTTTAGGCTCCACTGAATATTTTAAATATTTCATTTCTCATAGCAACACTTGTTTAAAGCAGAATGTAGCGACAAACTTCTCGCTAGGAGAAACTTCTGCTTAATTGAATGACACACACAAAAGATCAACCTTTCTATATTTAACACCCTAAGCGTGTGTGTGTGTCTTTCAGGAAATAAGACACCTCCACGCGTGTGTGTGTGTGTGTGTGTGTTGTGTGTGTGTGTGTGTGTGTGTGTGTGTGTGTGTGTGTGTGTGTGTGACCATCTCTGTGTTCGGCTCACACCTTTCTCTCCATCTGAGGGTCCACCTGGGCGGAGTGGGCTGCTGGCATATGGGCCATGTAATTGGTAGAAACAGCACAGCTGTAGATGGTGGTTCTGAGACCCAAATTCCTCTAATCACGGCAGAATAACAGTGGCCAGCCAACCCTGCTCGTCACTCTCTGTGTGTGTGTGTGTGTGTGTCAATCTGATAATTTCTCCACTTTTAATAATGTAAGATTATTCTATATATACAGTTCCTACAGAAAAAATAGCCATTTTGATAATCTTACAAAAGAAATCACATTTTTATTATTGTGCAAACCTATCGAACGGTTTAGTTCACTCAAAAATGGAAACAAAAATACTGTCAGTGCTTACTCAAACTTATGTTGTTCCAAACAGTAGTTGGTTAACCTAAAACCATCAAATCCATCATTAATTAAAATAAAAGAAACTTTAACCCTTTGATGCACAACTTTGGTCTAAAGTGACCCGACTGAGTTTATTTTTTTCTATATCTTTGCAAGAAATCAATTGAATTCATTTCAATAATTTATTAACACATAAAATGTTTGATATATTGTGAAAGATAACTAGACATAATATTTGAATGTTAGGCTAAGGTTACTTTGACCTTGAAATCCATTATTAGTGAGAAAGAGAAACATGTCCAATACCATTAGCTAGCTTGTTGTTGACAATCTATTCTAGGTAATGTTAGCTAGGTCAACAAAATAAAAGTTGAGTAAGAACGTTATTATATACAAATATCTATTGTCACTGTCAGGTGAAAACCTTGTATCTCCATAGTTCCTCATTTTTATTTTTGGTCATAAATCAATGCTGATTGGTCGCCCTTTATGTCTGTTAGTGTTTTGTCTGACAGTGACGATATATAAGTAGATGTGTGACCTTTGGCATCCTGGCCAAATTTGCCCATTGTCCTCTGACCATCATGGCCTCCTAATCATCCCCATATCTACTGATTGGCTTCATCACTGACTTCTCTCCGCCAGTAAGCTGGTGTGTGGTGGGCTTCTGGCGCAATATGGCTGCCGTCGCATTAACCAGCTGGATGCTGCACACTGGTGGTGGATGAGGAGATCCCCCTCACATTGAAAAGCGCTTATTATTATTATTATTATTAGTAGTAGTAGTAGTATATACTTGAACAACTATTTTATGTGCATTTGAAAATATTTTTGTGCTTTTGATTTTCTTTATCCATAGTTTTAGTATGGCTGGTTTTAATCATTCAAGATTAATGGCTGAAATGGTTGTAGAGATGCTACAAAAAGAACAGGACGAGGGAGATCAGGCAATTCTTAGTCTTGATTCAGAGTCTGAAATATCTAATGCTGATGACCTAGACCAGGGTTCCTCAAATCTTTCCCTGGAGGTCCAATCTGCTGCAGAGTTTAGCTCCAACCCTGATCAAACTCACCTACCTGTGATTTTCTAATGATCTTGAAGACTCTGATTAGCATGCTTGTGTGTTTGATTAGGGTTAGAGCTAAACTCTGCAGGAATGGTCCAGATTTGAGGATCCCTGACCTAGACTATGTGCCACAGGGTCAATCTGGAGTTGTGGATGTAAATCCAGCTCTCCTAGATGAAGAATACTCTGTGATGACATTGAAGACTTGTCTGATGAGTCCTCTGAAGAGCAAACTCAGACTCTGTCCAATAGATTGAGTAAAAATGGTGCGCATCTACTCATGTAAGCTGAGAACATGGAGGTGGCCCATGGTTCTGTGGTACAATGTGCTGGATGTTACCACCCTCAATGCCTACACCAGGGGCAGCCAATGTTGGTCCTGGAGAGCCACAGTCCTGCAGAGTTTAGCTCCAACCCTAATCTAACACACCTGAACAAGCTAATCAAGGTCTAAGGGTTACTGGAAAGCTACAGGTGGGTGGGTTTTTATTAAGGTTGGAGCAACTGTGGCTCTCCAGGACAGACTCTGACCATCCCTGGCCTTACAACTTCACTTTTTTTTCTTTTATTCAGTCACATTCACTACAATTCACTACAGTCGCACTACAGACAGTTCAATTTCAGTGTTATCGGTTGTCAGTGATGCGTGTATGGTATGTGACAAAGTGGCAAATAAACTTATTTCAAGTGTTAAATGTGTTGGTCTTCATAAAATAACTGCTAAAATAATTATTTAAAAAATGTCTTTATTCTTCTGTTATCACGCTTGCGTAGATGGGTAATTTTTGACCCATGTGTGTAAACTTGATGTAGTAACACAAAACCTAGAAAAAAAAAAAAAAAAAAAAATATTTGTGGTCATTGAAAAAAGAGATTTTGAATATTCATGGATCATGGAATTTATAGATCAGGGAGTATTAAAAGCTTAAATAAACTGATTTCAAAAGATATAACAAAAAAAAGCCCAGTGCATTTTAGACCCATGTTGTGCATTAGAAGGGGTTTGCATAGCTTGTGCATCAAAGGGTTAACTGAAGTAAAAAATGTAAAACTTACTTATTTTACCAACTTTATTTCATCTAGTTGCCAAGGCAGTCTTTCTTATTTTTATTTAGTTTTAATTTGATATTCTAAAGTAACTAAAACGAAACCTGAAATAAAAATTAATATAAAAAAAAAACTTCACAGACATATTTAAACTAAATAAATAAAATGACAAAATCTTGATAAAATTACAAAAAAATTTAAACTAAAATTAAAATGGCAACATGAACATATTAATAACAGCTGAAGGATAATTATTGAAGAATGTTCTAAGGGCAATCAAGGACAAAATAACTTAGAAATCATAAAAGTGAATCATGGGAATCTGGGAAACCTATTTGAAAACAGCCATGATTTATGCAATTCATGATGATATCGTGATTTATGCAATTCCATTTTCCAACCAGTGTTATTAATGTTAGCTGAAAATGAAACTATTACAACTTTTTGTTTTGTTAATTGAAAAAAACTGAAAGTAAATCTAAATCTGAAATTTGAATAAAAGCAGTCCATATGAGTCATGCCAATCTGGGAAACCAGTTTGAAAACAGTCATCATTCTTGCAATTCTATTTTTCAACCTGTGTTTGTTATTGTTAATTAAAACTGTTAAAAATGTTTTTCATTAATTAAAATAAATCGTAAATAAAATAAAATATAAATATGAGATGAAAAACTTAAAATTAAAAAGCTTAAAAATTGCCTGGAATGAAATGTTGCCTGGGAAACTAACTGAAGTAAAACAAGTTTAAGCTGAAATACTAAAATTACAACAAAAAAAAAAAACATAAAAATGCATTAAAGCTAAGTAGAAATCTAAATAATAATAATAATAATGACAAAATCACATCTGGCAACGTGCCACCCTTTGCAGCAACAACTTCAATCAAGCATTTGAGATAACTGGCAATGAGTCTTTCACATCGCTGTGGAGGAATTTTGGCCCACTCTTCTTTGCAGAATTGTTTTAATTCAGCCACATTAGAGGGTTTTCGAGCATGAAAGGACTGTTTAAGGTCATGCCACAGCATCTCAATCAGATTTAAGTCCGGACTTTGACTTGGCCACTTCAAAACCTTAATTTGGTTTTCTTGAGCCATTCAGAGGTGGACTTGCTGGTGTGTTTGGGATCATTGTCCTGCTGCATAACCCAAGTGTGCTTGAGCTTGAGGTCACAAACTGACGGCCGGACATTCTCCTTCAGGATTTTCTGATAGAGTGCAGAATTCATGGTTCCATCAATTATAGGCAAGTCGCCCAGGTCCTGAAGCTGCAAAGCAGCCCCAGACCATCACACTACCACCACCATGTTTGACTGTTGGTATGATGTTCTTTTTATGAAATGCTGTGTTGGTTTTACGCCAGATGTAACGGGACACACACCTTCCAAAAAGTTCAACTTTTGTCTCAGTCCACAGAATATTTGCCCAAAAGTCTTGGGGATAATCAAGATATTTTTTGGCAAATGTGAGACAAGCCTTTGTGTTCTTTTTGGTCAGCAGTGGCTTTTGCCTTGGAACTCTCCCATGGATGCTGTTTTTGCCCAGTCTCTTTCTTATTGTTGAATCATGAACACTGACATTAATTGAGGCAAGTGAGGCCTGCAGTTCTTTAGATGTTGTTCTGGGTTCTTTTATGACCTCCTGGATGAGTCGTCATTGTGCTCTTGGAGTAATTTTGGTCGGCCAGCCACTCCTGGGAAGGTTCACCACTGTTCCAAGTTTTCTCCATTTGTGGATAATGGCTCTGACCGTGGTTCGCTGGAGTCCCAAAGCCTTAGAAATGGCTTTATAACCCTTTCCAGACTGATACATGTCAACTATTTTGTTTCTCATCTGTTCTTGAATTCCTTTAGATCGCGTGTTGAGATGATGTGTTGCTCTTTAAGCATGCTTCACTTTGTCAGACGGGTTCTATTTAAGTGATTTATTGATTCAACAGGTCTGGCAGTAATCAGGCCTGGGTGTGGCTAGTGGAATTTAACTAAGCTTTCTAAAATAATGTTTAATCACAGTTCTTTCATGATTTAACAGGAGGGGGCAATTCATTTTTCACGTCAGGCCAGGCAGGTTTGGGCAGCTTTTTTTCCCTTAATAAATTAAATCATCATTTAAAAACTGCATTTTGTATTTACTTGCATTATCTTTGTGTAATATTAAAATTAGTTTGATGATCTGAATCTTTTAAGTGTGACAAATATGCAAAAAATTATAATAAAACAAAAAGGATGGGGGCAAAAACCTTTTCACTGCACTATATATATATATATATATATATATATATATATATGTAAACACGAAAATGAACGAAACCATATATATATCATATATCATCATATTTTATGATATTTTGTCCTTTTTTTACAACAACAGGGGAATACATAACATAAGTATTAAGTATTACACACCTTGAAAGAATAAGAATTCCTCTTTAAAGTACACCTGGAATGGCTCAGAGCGGATGCCAGGAATTAAATAAGGAGTTCCAATGAATACAAACAATAGTGAGGATGTGAAATCTAATAAATAATGACAATTAAATAAGATTTAAAAATCCCATAAATGTTCCTCTTAGTGATGCCTCTTGATAAGTCGATGAATCTGAAGGAAAGATAACAGGAAGAACTTAAAACACCTTGAACAAGAAGACTGAAATCCAGCAGATGCACCTGTTATGATGTGAATCTCTGTGTAACGTCGTGTTTTGATTGATCGCGTGTGTGTGTGTGTGTGTGTGTGCGTGCTGGAAATCAGGGTGCTTTTTGCATTTTTCAACACTGTAAAGGTGTGATTATGAAAAGTGAGGCGAGGGTGCGCCTGTCAGTAGTGTAGGTGTTAGTTAACGCCACTGCAAGAAACATCTGCAGGGAGAAAAGGGTCTATTTTTAAGAGGTTTACTCAAGGAAAGGTACGACACGCGTCTTTCTCTGACACATTCTTCTTTTTTCTGCCTGTGTAGATTGTCTGTGCCACCAGCAGCTTTGGATCGGACCAGCAGTCGGAGTGTCACCTGTGATTCTGGCAGGCGGTTTGTCTCATCTCCGTCTCATTGTGAGAGTTCCAGCGCCTTCATTAGCAACTCGGCTCGACACACTGCCTTTAAACGCTGATAATGTGATAATTAAAACAGCTGACGAGCACGAGCTGTCATCGCTGTGGCAACAAAAAGCCTCATTTACAGGTGGAAGAATAGCAAAGCATCATCCAGGTTTGCCATCCACCTCACAGCACACTATGATATAGCTGCTAAAATAATACTGGGTGGTACTGTGATTGAATCAGATCAGGAGTAGCCTATCATAGTACTCTGATACAATATAGTTTAAAAGGTTGGGGGGTTTAATGTTTGAAAGAAGTCTCTTCTGCTCACCAAACCTGCATTTATTTGATTAAAAATACAGTAAAACCTGTAATATTGTGAAATATTATTACAATTCAAAATATACTGTTTTCTATTTGAATATGTTTTAAAATGTAATTTATTCCTGTGTTGCAAAGCTGAATTTTCAGCATCATTACTCCAGTCTTCAGTGTCACATGATCCTTCAGAAATCATTCTGATTTGCTGCTGAAGAAACATTTCTTATCATTATCAGTGTTGGAAACAGTTGTGCTGCTTCATATTTTTGTGGAAACTGATAATTTGTTTTAGAATCCTTTGATGTATAGAAAGTTTAAAAAGGAAAACAATTATTTGAAATAGAATTATTTTGTAGTATACATGTCTTTACTGTCACTTTTGATCAATTTAATGTGTCCTTGCTGATTAAAAGCATTATTTCTTTATAAAAAAGACTTTCTGACCCCATGCTTTTGAACAGAAGTATACCATGGTATTTCCATGGTGTCATCCTAAAAACATGGCACTATCATACTTTTCCAGCTAACAGGGAATGTTCTCAGAATGTTCTGGTAAGGTTCTCTCAAGGTTATGAACAAACGTTCTTCCATAAACGTTCGTGCAAAGTTATCTGGTCTCTAATAATGTTTTCAAAATCTCATTGTTATTGGAATGTTTTTTTTTCTAAAATGTTTTAGTTGGATTTTCATCTAATACTTTTTAAATGTCACTTGTTTCGGAATCAACATTCAAAAATAACATTCCCATAGTAAAATGTAAAAAAAACCTGGATGTTTTCAACATTCAGAGAACATGCAGAAGTAACGTTTTCATGCTTTAATGAGAACGTTAGCAAAACGCTCTAAGAACATATTTTTGTTAGCTGGGTTTTTGTTATTAAATTAGTCTTATCTGATTCAAATTGTCCAAAGACATATCCGAAAGTCATTCCCGTTGGAATTCTTCCCAACTTTCTCCTCGGCGTGTAACTGGACTCATGTTGAGTGTGTGTGAATCACTATAAGAGTATTAGGTGGCAGATAAATGCATTTCCCCTTTCTCTCTCCATCTCTTTATTTCAACTACACAATGATTTATTACCTGAAAAGACCAGAGAACTAATTAGTGGAGTAATTAATTAATTTAAATTTGCATATTTGCATTTGCAATTAGTGCAGTCAACTGATTAGTCTGAAATGAGGAGTTTGACTCATCAGATGCTGGTGTGAACTGGACCAGAACGTGCAGAATGCCAGCTGAGGCGTTTTGGGGGGGCAGAGTGTGAGTGAACGTGTGTGTGTGTGTGTGTGTGTGTGTGTGTGTGTGTGTGTGTCCAAATGTTGGCATTTTGGGGACTGCCCTCTGCTGCACAGAGAAATACTTACTGGAAAAGTAGTAGCCTAGTTTGTCTGCTATATGATTTAAGGACGATGAAGCGTAAACTAAACACAGCTGCACTTCTAGCAGTCTTCTTGCAAGACTGCACTACAGAGATTCATAGTTGTCATACACTGTGGGCCTAAACTACAGTAGCACTTAACACAACAATACTGTATCTTACACCAGCATAACCATGGTACTACCATGTTGGGAGGTTTATCTGAAAACATGTGTTCTGTGCTTGGTACTCTTGAAAGTACAATGGAGTAAATACTAGGTAAATGTATGGTAATTATTCAGTGTCTCAGAATAGGGGAGACCAGGCCACTTTCAGTGAGTGTTATATTAGGAAGGTCTTTTCATTTGAAGGTAAAAAAAAAAAATTACAACAAAAACTACAATTGGACATTTCTACTATATTTTTATACTACTGTATTTAATAATAATAATAATAATATTATTATTTAAAAAATTATACAGTTTTTCTGAATTGGCTCTCTAGTGGGGCATGTTGTCACACACTGTTTGCCTATTAGGCTTCTCAAAAATAAATAAATAGTAAAAAATATAAAATAAACATTTAAAAATAATAAAACAAATATACATACTATATATATATATATATATATATATATATATATATATATATATATATATATATATATATACTGAATAAAAACATTATTTTTGAGTAAATAATTTTTCATACAGAATTTCTATCATTTAGAACAATAAAAAAATTATAAGAGACAACACAATACGTAAAATAGCAACAAAAAAATCCAAAGGTTTTATTTTTTTAAGAAAAAAAAAAAAAATAAAAACATATTGTATGAAACCAATGAATGCTTTACATTTAAAACACATGTGACAACTTGCCCCAATCTGACAAAGATAAAAAAAAATAAAACTTGTGCTGAATTCATAACATTTTTAAACAGTAAAACAATTCTGAAAGACAAAGCAATACATTAAACAGCAAAAAACTCAACAGTAACATTAAAAAAGAAGATAAAAATAATAAAATAAAAACACTGAGATATTTGCCAATAAATCTGTAACTTTTAAAACACACATGAATACTTGCCTAAAAAAATTTTTTTCCTGTATGTTCTAGTATGAGAACATAATTTAACATTTAATTTAAACCTACCTTCATCGTATGATTCTTGTCTCTCAGTTTTATTGTGTTCTTTTGTTCACCCAATAAATATGGCAAACATATTAATTTTAATTTGGAAGACAGAATTTACATAAATGATCCAAACTGGACTTTAGACTCCAAACCTTCTTGCAATATAGCCACTAGCCCCGTTCTCCTTGAAATATCTAAATATCATAATTACCTATACCATCACTGTTAAGTGAGATTTTGACTGAATAAATGCGATAGGCCTACAGTACATCATGACAGAATTCATTCTTTGCTCTGTTTACCAACTGAATGCTGCTCAACATGTATATGCACGCAGGCTGTTATTCATATGTAAGTGTGCAGAGATTTTATGTAATATCTGAGCATTTATTATCCATCAGACGACTCTATAACACGCATTCGTGAACTGATTTGCTCTTGCCTGCAGCATCCGTCGCCCTATAATCAAATACACGCTTCGCTTTAAAGTCTAAATCATTTAGCCGTCTCTACACTGCTATTGCCGCAGCAGAACTGGCATTAATCTCTCTTTTTTTTAACTCTGAGTTTTTTGACGGTAAATGAGAGCCTCCCGGTGCCCATTACCGCGCGCACCAGATGATGAGAGCCGAATGAAGGTCCCCAGAGACCGAGTCACGTGACCAACAAAACGTCAGTGGCAGATGGC
This sequence comes from Schizothorax lantsangensis, assembly GCA_027422415.1. NCBI lineage: Eukaryota > Metazoa > Chordata > Actinopteri > Cypriniformes > Cyprinidae > Schizothorax > Schizothorax lantsangensis. The sequence goes on from CM049845.1 coordinate 34,038,985, forward strand.
ATGGGTACCAGCTCTGGAGCCTGGCATGGGTGTCATTTCTCTGTGAAAGAGAGAGAGGGAGAGGGAGATTAAAGGAATTCTTACAGCTTCACATCAAGCACATGGGAGGCAGCTCTGCGCGTCGCGAGGAATCCGAACATGCGAGCTGAACACTGAAAGAAACAGGTGAGCCATGGGAAGCCAGTCTGCTTTAGAGCATCAGTTTGGGCATGCATGTGTTGTTGTTGTGTTTATTGTTATAAACAGTCACGCGCGTAGCTCCAGTCTTTTCTGCTGTACAAACAATGCACCCATGGCATGGTTTTGAGATCGTCGTTGCTATTTTGTAATTGATGTCTGTGTAAGGAGTAACATCGGCCAGTTTAACCAATTAGAAATGAGCTGCAGGACTGAAATCAATATACATGACCACCACCCTCTTGAGATGACAATAGAAACTGTAATGCGTTGTGTAAAATGCATTTACATAACAAAAACTAATTTTGAGTTGATTAATACAATTTCACGTATGTGCTCATGTTAATGGATGTTAAAATCACAATACGTGTCTGAATCAGCAGGTTCTCGTTTGATTTGATGTATAACAGCCACGTAAGATTTATGTAGGCTATATATGATTAAAAATAAAAACATCATATATGACCAGACGGGGTATATTGTAACATTTTTCAATGTACGTGTATTAGAAACCTTCAACGATTAAAAATGAACAGCATGTTCACAAACACGTTCTGATGTGTTTTTACAGTTTTTCTGCATGTTAACTTTTATTTATCGGTTTGGAATGCAAATGTTTACCATGTTAAATTACTATGTTTAAAAGCATATTTTTGGGATGATAATTTAGTTTGATTTCCACAATAATGCACAAAATATAGTGGGATAGTTTTAGATTTGTAAACTAATGTGTAACAGAGAAATAAAGTCTGAAACATTTTTACATGCAGGTCAGACCAACAGTCTCGTTTTGGTTTTATGAATTTCTTAAGATAAAAAACAATAGCAGCTTAAAATGTCACATTATATAATTAATATCGTAGAGCAAAGTCTCTTAAAGTAATGCTAATTACAGACTTGCTTTAGTCATAAATCCAAAGCGACTATTTGGAAAAAAAAAGTTTAAATTCTTTATGTAACCATGGGCTTCCGGGAAATTGACGTCATGTCAGCTTTATTTTGTTGTTATTTTTGTCGTTATGCAGGGACGATGCTAACCGTACCATTTGAAGATCCAGACATGATGCGCAATTCTCACATTGGTGCCACATTCACCCGTCAAGAGACACTCAACAGCGCCGAGCTCAAGGAGACAGAGGACGACAACACGGACAGGGAAGAGGAGGAGAGAGAGGAGGACGAGAACGGTGTCACGAAGAAGAAAGGTCCGCGTAAAAAGAAATTCTCCGACGGACAAGGCGAACGTGTCAAGCGGCGCAGGCATGAAGCGAACGAGCGCGAGCGCAGCCGCATGCACGGCCTCAACGACGCGCTCGAGAGCCTGCGCAAAGTCGTGCCGTGCTACTCCAAGACGCAAAAACTCTCCAAGATCGAGACGCTGAGGCTGGCCAAGAATTACATATGGGCTCTATCTGAGACTCTGAGCGCGGGAAAGAAACCCGACCTGCTGGCGTTCGTGCAGACCCTGTGTAAGGGCTTGTCACAGCCTACCACTAACTTGGTTGCCGGTTGCCTGCAGCTGAACGCCAGAAATTTCCTCACGGATCAAAACGGGGACGTGTCGTTCTCTGGCAGGCCTCAGTACGATTCTCTGTACGCGTATCCTAACGCGGAGATGGCCACGCCCACCGGCCTCAGCTCTGGGCCCCGCGACGGCGTCAAGCCGTTCCGACCGTACAACTATTACGCGTCCTATGAGTCCTACCACGACAGCGCCTCTCCAGAGAGCAGCAGCCCTCATTTTGACGGCCAAATGAGTCCCCCGATTAATTACAACGGGATTTTCTCGCTTAAAAAGCACGAGGACCAAGTCGAGTACAGTAAGAACTGCCATTATGGGATGAGATACTGTAACGTTCCCGGTCGGGGCTCCATGTACCGCGTTTCCCCAGACAGCCATTTTCCTTACGACTTACATCCCCGCAGCCAATCGTTCCAGAGCCAGGACGAATTAAATACGGGTTTCCATAATTAAAAGCGAGCATAGGGGTCGGATGCCATAACTAATCTGTTAATTAATTAGTGCTTGTTGCTGATTGTTTTCGTTTGATTTCCATTCACGATATTGAGAAGAAAAAAAAAACTATTCTATTTATTTCAGACTGCATAGACTCTTAAAAATAAAGGTGCTTTAAAGGTTCTTCACAGCGATGTCATAGAAGAAGCATTTTTTGGTTCCACAAAGAACCATTCAGTAAAACGTTATTTAAAGAATCATCTCTTTCTTACCTTTTATAATCTGAAGAACCTTCTTTGGTCACAAAGAACCTTTTGTGAAACAGAAAGGTTCTTCAGAGGTTCCTTATGGAAACATTTAGACAAAACAGGTTCTTCTGTGACATCGTGAAGCACCTTTATTTTTGCCCATGCAGTGACGCGGGCTGTGTTTGGCCTATTACAATCAATTAATAAAAAGAAGATGGGAATTAAATTCTAAGGCTTTTCAAACAACAATACTTGTCTCATATCTTGTGCAAATGGATTTATTCGTGTGTTACATGAAACACAAAATCACGATAGCAATAATGGAACTATGCAACGCAGTATGACAAATATATTACCGTGCAGACATGTAAATAGCCTTATTGTGTGAATTTTACTCTTCGTTAGACTTCTGTGTCTTTGAACTCTAGATACTCACCATTCTGACTGATTCTGCGTAATGTCAACAATTAATAAGGAAACTATTGTGATTTTGCTATGTAAAATGTTTTTTGCCCCTATTTATTTCGTTTATTCTCTGAGGAGCGTCGGGTCTTGTGAATGATGTGAACTTGAGCTCACTTCGATCAACTTGTCGAAATAAATCTTGAATGTGATCAACTGTGTTCATGCTCTTTCTTGAGGAAGTAAGCTGAAAGATGAACATTCATATTTGATAATACTAGACATTAACTACTAAATCAACAGATCAGTGAATAAAATGCTACGGCATCAGACTTTAATCTCGACATCTGTGTCTTGAAATATGAAATGTATTATTTATTATTAAGTTATCAGATTCGTATCTGATGACTGAGGTTATTTAATAAGAGGAAATAAATGTAAAAAGTTTTAAAAGCCATAAAACTTGTCTTAAAAAATGGCTTATTCTAAATATTACCGTGACCGCACACGTTTGGTAAATCGTGAACTTAATATCAGCAATAAATAACTTCCATAAAACTGATAGGCTATATTTCAATACACTTGATATATTCTCTACAGCACAAATGAGTCTGACACCTGACAATCTGATCGAACATATATTGTTCGAAATTATTTTGTGAGAGTTAAAGAAAAAACTAAAAACTTGAAATAATAAATATCCAATTAGCAATTGTTTGAATTTGACCTTATGTTTATTCATATTTGGATATAAGTGCTCCACTGGGGTTTCAGCATGAACATGTTGAATTCATTATGACCCTTTACAATATTGTTAATAATGTATGTTATCCAAATAACGGACTGTAATGTTTATTTAAATGATCATTATTATTATTAAATAAAACATCTAACGAATTTACACATTTACAGTTTATAGTTGTTTTTTCTTTCAGATCAACAAGGTACGTTCAGATGTCGGATAACACGTCTCGGAGATGACAGTTGGAATATATTGATTTATAATTTAAATAACAGTTTTATATATTTTTTGGAGTATTAATTAAGCACTTATTATATGGTTTTATTATTATTATATATATAGCCTGTTCCAAGATTGCGTCGCAGATTGTAAAAATAAAAGACGAAATTCGATCAAAGAAACAAGACTTCTGTGTTTTTCTTCTCATTATTTTTCTTCTTATCTTTCTTCTTCTTCTTCTCCTTAATAATTATAATAATAATAACAACAACAACAATAAATGATTAAAGCGATTTTTTGGAGTCAAACGGTTATTGAGGTCGGACAGGACTGACTTCAGAGTTTGACCGACTGTCAGTAAACGCCACACAAATCGGTATTTATAGGTGTCCGACGATTAAAATATGTATTAGATAAAATAGCAATTGCAAATATTTGTTATTTTTTCACATAAACAAAGAAATCCAGTATGAACACCATTCGTCTGAACCTGAGCCGCTGATAGCAGATACTGTCCGCTGTTTGTCACTGAGTCTTTTACAGTTTCTCTATAGCCTACAGGTTCAAATTTATATACATTCAAATTATAAAACGACTGTGTACACGTGTGAGTATTTAGGGACAAATATTTGTATTCAGTCAGGTATAAAATATACACGGAAGTAGCGAAGATCACATTAAATGTATAGCTAACTTAAACATCGTTTGTATATTTGGATGTGAAATAAATATAAAATTAAATAAAATTCATAAATAAAGCAAAATAAAATGCATAAATATTCATCAAATTGCAGTGAAGGTAAATGAAATCCAGCTGGTTTTTGCTCCTCTATGACATCATCTTGTCCTGCTCTGTTGCTGTGAGTGAAAATGTGTCTCTGTGTTTGACATGTGAATCTCTGGAGCTGGAAACCTCCAGGCCAATGACACCAGCCTTCCTCTCACACTCATCCTCTCCTTCAGTCAGCCTCTGACAGCTGCTCCCTGACAGGAGGAGTGTGTGTGTGTGTGTGAGAGAGAGAGAGAGATCTGCAGGCAAACAGTCTCGGGGGTGAAGGTCTGAATGGTTGGCATGCATTTGCTCTCCTTTGACTGAGAGGTTAACCACGATTGTGCCCTCTCTCTCTCTTCTTTCTCTCTCTCTCTCTCTCTCTCTCTCTCTCTCTCTCTCTCTCTCTCTCTCTCTCTCTCTCTCTCTCTCTCTCTCTCTCTCTCTCTCTCTCTCTCTCTCTCTCTCTCTCTCATGGAGTCTATAGAGGTAAAGTATAGTGCAGCATATGGCATATTCTGTGTGGGTGGCAGAGCCGGGGGCGTCAGTCTGGCTTTTATATGGACACAGTTTTCACATTCATATCTGTTCTTTATGAGTCCATGCGACCCATATTAAAATGCTATTCATAATGCATGCATATATGCATATACATAAGCACAGACAATCAACTTACTCTAAGTGAATCAATTAACGAGTGGCTCATAATTGCACCTCATGGCTTAATTATCAATATGTCACAAGTAAATATGAATTGCATTTACAATACATTACAATGTACAGTATATGCCACAAATCATGAGGTGCAATGTAAGCTAAGATTATTAGAGTATGTTTTACATGAAAATAATATTTCAGTTTTTCTACTTCAAAATTTCATGTTTAATTCAATGCATTATTTGCTATTTCTTTGTAATTGTTTGTGAAATTTACTAGCAATTTCTGAGTCAAAATTGTTTCTACATCTAATTTGATAGAATATAATTATAGATAGATAGATAGATAGAATGATCTATAGATAGATAGAACGATCAATCGATAGATAGATAGATAGATAGATAGATAGATAGACATTAGTAAATTAAATACAAAAAATAATTTTAATAGTTTTTATTATTATTATTATTATTAATTAATATAAATTAATATATTTCTTTCTTGCTTGCTTTCTTTCTTTCTTTCTTTCTTTATTTATTTATTTGTATCATTCCATGGCAATAACATAATTCATCTTTTCCGAAATCACTACATAAGTCTTGGAAAAATTGATTAGTGAGGGTGAAAACATTTGTGAGTTTGAGAAATGAATTTAAATAGTTTATTTGCTTCATTAATTAATTTATTGAATACAATGAAAAGAAGAGTTACAGAATTCCAGTCCTGATAAATAGCAATTATTTAAATGGACAAACAGTGTCTTGAATGGTTAAAGGGCACAATCCCTCTGAGTCTGGCATTGCCTAAAATAAATAGCCTGTTAGAAATAATCTGGGTGATTAAAAGTGAAAAATGCTCTGCCCCCACAATGGTGATTTACCACCTTAAACTTTGGCTGCAGAAGTGAATAATAATTCCCGAAGAGAGAGAGAAAGAGAGAGAGAGAGAGGGGGGAAAAAGGACAGCTCTAGTCACATCGTCAACCCTCCCTAAATTTCCAGCCTTCTCCGGGACACAGATGGCCTGGGACACAAAACTCTCCCTATTAAATTCCTAATAATCATTTCTCTTGTGGAATGGTGTGAGAGACTGAGGAGGGGAGGGGAGGGGTGAGGCCGAGGGATCTGCTGTTTTAATTAGATGCTTTAAGGAGCAGAGGCGGTGTGGGAAGCAGTGCATTCTGGGAGTGATGGGTGCAGGGCTGCCATAAAATGACACCACAGCAGAAGCCAGGAGCTCATTTGCATGTCAGATTGGCATCGGATTGGCACGAGGCCTGGGCACGGGGAAACACTCCTGAACTCAGCAGTCTGAGGTCTGAAGAGGAGAGAAAGACAGCAATTATGTTCGGGTGTGAGAGTCTGTTTGGAGAAAGGAGAACTAAAATTATGTAACAGAATTGCAGGATAGTAATGTTTTAAATGGCGTATGTATTTAGGGGACTCTGTAAACAGACATTCTAAAACAAATGCTGTAATTACTGTGATATGCTTTGTGTCGTCATACAATGCATACACAGATTTCCTGCTGCGGGTTTTCAAAGGATCATTCAGATACATGCTGTTGTCACAATGTTTGATACTTTTATTAATATTTAACATTTAAAATATACATTATATATTTATAGAATATTTATATAAATATAATATCACAAAAAATACTAAATTAAAAAATATTTATAGAATATTTTAAATAATAATATATATATTTTTGCTTTTATGTAATAAATAAAACCACACTGGTATATATTCTGACAATAATAATACATCATTTTATTTTCAGTGTTTTTATAAAATTGTATATATATATATATATATATATATATATATATATACAATATACAATTTGTATAATTATATTAATACTACAAACACATATATTTCATGCGTTTATATATAATACTACAAACACATAGGCCTGCATCAAATATTACATATTTATATATTTTTTAATAGATAAAATCACACTGGCATACATTCTGACAAAAATTATGTATAGGCTATAATAATTTTATTTTCTGTATGTTTAATTAAAATTGTATGTATGTACACACACACACACACACACACACACACAAAATACATAAATATAAAATATCTATTAATATTATATTAATATTTAATTTTATAGAATCATGTATATAATGAGATTTTTTTAAATATATATATAAAAAATAGACTTTCATACAAGTCAGTTGTGTCTCTCTATTTATAATAACCTGCTTCATAGTAAACTACCTGTTTGTATTTCAATAAAAAGTGTGATAGCATTTCTACAACTTTTAACTTTTCAGATATCCATACTGTATGAAGTTTCAGTTTCATAGGAATGAACATGATACAGTCATTGATTAAACATGTATGAGTTCCCGTCATTTATATAAATCATAAGTTTATTGGCGCCCCAGAAAGACTAATAAGAGACATATTTAACTTCCATTAGTAAAAAGTGATGACAGATCATTTATAATAGCGTGGATCTTGCTGAGAGGCTCAAAGCTATTAAAGAGTTCATCACGAAGAACTTCATATTCGTTGACATTTTGTCCAAAGTCACGTTTCACTGCACAAGAGAATTCAGAACAGAAAGTGAATGTGTGAAAGAGCATGCCTGAGGGACAGTGCAGCAGTTCATACGGTGTTTTTCCTCTTTCTGCCGTCAGCAATTTGAAATAAAAGTGATTTTAAAGTCCAATCACAGAAAATAAGCCTACATTAAATGAACATTAAACTGAGCAGCTTTCTATGTGTCCATGTCTGTCTGTGCTGTTTGTCTGTGAGCAAATGGGACATGATCCAACTGCCATTACCCAGAAACACACCTGCTGTTCACGACTGATACCAAAATCTAAAATAAATCAGGCCGTGGAGTTTATTGGAAAATAAAATCTGAACTGCTCGAGTGTGAAGTTTCTGCAGCATCGCAATCATTTCAGTTCATTACCTGTTCAAAATAATCCAAAAGGCATGAGTTTTTCACAAGCAGGAGCACTTAGACTAGGCCTACAATATATTTATATATTTTAAAGGAAAAATAAAAATATTTAGTTTTAGGATATAATGGATAGTTCTGGTTCTTGATTGGTCGATGACTGTGTTTTATTTATGATAAAGCATTAATGGCTATAACCGTTTCACTGAACGGGTAGCTGACTACCAAAACCCTTAACAACATAAACAATAGTATTAAAAAAACTGTTCAGTGTATTATGAATTTCAACAGAAGTGACTGTTTATTATTTATGTAATGAAGAAAGAGTAACCACTGCTGGCATTATGTCATTCATCTTTAATTTTGAGACCACGCCCTTCCGGGGAGATTTGTACATTTCCGGCCATTTGTAAATGTTATGGTTCTGCCTTATTGTGTCTGCTTCCAGCTATTTTTAGCTGTACAAAACAGCTCATTTTGTTGCTTGAAATTGCAAATTGTTGAGTCTTTCCATATTAATTTAATGTGTTATCTAAATTATGAACACACTGGTTTGTAGTGCAAACAGTTTTACCGTTTACTGCACTTTGTTATTTCCGTATGGCAGCTAATGAACCGGAAGTCTCGCACATTCACAGAACGGCTTACTTCGGTGTTGAAGAATAAGGTGGAGTAGGGGGATTCACGCTGTGTCCCGAACCGGTCTGGTTTAAACGAAAAGACGGAAAACAAGGTTATTCATGAAAAGGTGTGTTTGCACAACACCCTGGAAAACCTTTTACGTGTTTTGGCTGTTCATTTACACCAAAACAGCGTTTTGGGGGCCTGGAAATGCAAACTTTTGAAAACGATTTTTTCAAAGTGCAGGTTTTTGAAAACGATACCGTCTGTAAACTACGAAAGTGCGAGAGTGTGGAAACATCATGCGCTTGCGTATTATGCGTTCAGTCTATACCAGTAGTATTTCTTTACAAAATGACATTGCCAACTACTGGCCTGCCATGCATAACACAGCATATTTAGTTGTTTTTGTGGATTTGTGTGAACTGGGACCATTCGTCTGTACTTTTCACGGTGCAATCAGTGATTGAGCTTCACGCTCATGTGGTGAATTGTGGGATTGACAGTGGACTGGAGAAAGCCAGCACAATCTTCATATTTTTAAACTCTCAAGTCAGACGTCGCTACCTGAACCTCACAGCGATTGGCTGCTTCCCACATTTTTCACTTGATATTTGCATGAAGTTGAGTATTCCCCAACATTTTGATGCTCTGGACTTCTCTCAACACGGTCTGCTGTCAATCCCACAATTAACCATGTGAGCATGAAGCTCAACTCTGATAGGAATTAATTGAATTGCTCGCTCCACGACAGTGGACACACAGTTACTGTATTCACAATAGACTTTAGTCAGGTTAGACACCATATTGAATTAAACACAGATGAAAATGAGGCTGTGAGGGATAGACTTACAGTCTTTACAATGGCATGCAATGCATAAAGGTCCAAGGTCATGTCATTTTCATCAATTCACACATTTCAAAACTGTTTCATGGAGTTTTTGTCTACTGAAAGTTTTTTCGGATCAGCTGAACAGTGAGAATGTTATACACACTGTATTTCTATTTCTTACATCATTTTCGTTCTTGTCAAAAGTTAATTCTGACACTACCCTATAGCAGAAAAAATCATAATGTGCCAGTTACATAAGGCTGACAAAAACCTTGAAAACAATCCATGCATTAATTTCATGGCCTCTGAGTAAACAACACAACGGCAGGGTGAATTGATGAAGACTGGGGCATTTGCCCCGAAGGCTGCGAGTAATTTTTTCAAGGTGGAGGTGTTCTTGACCCAGAGCTCCCGTAGCTTCAACAGCAGATGTGTGATGGTGTGTTTACACTGCTGATCGCTGAACTATGAACTGCTGATGCGACTCATTCAAAGTCATTTGCTATTTTGTATTGCATGATACTTACAAAAATCATCATACAAGCCTTGCATTACATGTTATTTCTACATATAATACTGTAAGATGCAGTGTAGCACTGCTTCAAAACAACTTTCACAAATTTTTGATGAAACCAGCCAGGTAATTAGAATGAAGGCGGAGCTTTGTGACACGCTTCATACTGGGCATCTTTTGATGTTCATCTAGTATGCAAATTTATTCTGCACTATTGGGTCTTTACAAGCAAATGCGATGTTTACATTTCACACACATTCAACAACAATGCATTTCAGGGCTGTTTTACACCATTCACATTTAATTCACTCAGTGCATTACATTCAAAAAGACTAACAAATGAGGAATGCAAATCATTCTAAGGAGAAATGCTGAAAAGCTAATTGCAAAACTAGAAATGTATGCATTAGTACATAAATGTAAGTGAAAAAAATAGCAGTACAAAGCAGTATTTTAGTTGCATTGATTTAGTATTATAGTTTTTGTTAATATTTTCTGTTTAATTTGACGTCAGTTTATTCTGTGTTTTTATCATTTTAATGTTTGTTTTAAATATGTGTCGTTTTTATTAAATTTTTGTTTTAGTTTATAGTTACTTCAACTTTAAAAGAAAATGAGAAATGTTGCCTTGGCAGTTTTTTTCCCATTAATTTCAATTAATGTTTATTTTATTTAAAGTAATCCAAATGTTTTTTTTTTTTAATGGTTTTAGTTAATAATAACCCTGGTACAAAGTGCATTTATGATTATTAATTTCATTTTAGTTCTCAACTTTCTAAAGGAAAAGTTTATCATCATTTGTTCATTTATACGACCAACTGATGTGGAAAGAAAATCATATGGGTTTGAAATGACATGAGGGTGAGTAAATGACAGCATTTTTCTTTTTGCATGCACTATTGGTTTAAGAACACATGTGGCCTAATAAACCGTACATTGATTTTTTGACAGTCACGTTTCACCCTCTGTCCTCCTGTCCTACTGTTGTTCAGCTCATGATGTTCCTCTGTTCCACCTGTCCACCGGGACGGCCCTGTTCTCCAGGACTCCACCCCCGTCTCTCCCTGTCCTGCGATTGGACAGAAGTGAGCTATCTGACTGCAGAGGGGGAAAAAACTTGGTTCCCATCCAACAAAGTGTCATTGGGGACACGCATGGCCTGCTGGAGGCAGGGACTCGGGTGCTAATGGGGCCCGCAGCAGCATCTGGGGATTTTGGAGAGAGGGCTGGAGGAGGAATTCAGAATGCCTCGGTAACCAGAAGGACTGTTTCCTCCTTCCACTTTTTTGTACCTTACTTTTGAAACGCCAAGGTGTGGTAGTCTGCAATCTGTCATGTTTGTTTGTCATTAGCTGCTGGTTGACAGCTTGGTTTTGGATAGACTGATAGAACAATAGATGGATAGATAGATAGATAGATAGATAGATTTACTAGCAATTTCTGAGTCAAAATTGTTTCTACACCAACATTATTTCAGGATAGATAGATAGATAGATAGATAGATAGATAGATTTTGATTTATTTGATGCAGATGGCGTAATGAACCTGAACTCAGTAAATCACTCCACTTTATGTATTTAAATCTTCCTTCTCTCTGTAAACTTCTTTTGACAAACTTGTGAAGCGGATCTCATATATGAAGCACATATGTTCACCTAAACAGGATAAGACTATATTTACAAGAGCAAAGAAAAACATTTATTATTTCATTAAAAGCTTGTTTGAAAAAATCAGTCTGAGAGAGAGAACGAGAGAGAGAGAGCGAGAGAAGTGGTAAACAGGCAGGGCAGGTGTTGACGATGCTAATGAAACGGATGACAGATGGCGAGTTTCTCCGTCGCTCACTGTGCGGATAATGGATGAAGGTAATCAAATTCCTCTGTGGCTCTGTGACTTTCCTCACAACTTTCCCATCAATAGTGCCATCAAACGCCAGCGCCGCACCTCACGGCTGTCACACACTCTCTGGAGCCGTAAGAGAACTGCAAAACTCCACGCAGACTTTAACGCAAAGATCTTTTAGAAAGTAAGGGTCCGTTCAAACGGGACCTATTTTTGCATCCGTTTTTCCATGTAAACACGTGCTAGACAGATATATTTGATCATTGTTTGCAACACATCTCGCTGTTTTTTCAGCGTCTCACATCATGAGCATTGTTTTTAACATGATGTGACAAGTTAAAACAGTCCAACTTCCAGAAACTCTGTTGATTTTCATCACATTGAAAGGAAAAGAAAGGAAAAGAACAAAAAAGAGTTTTTGTTCTAGATGCAGCTTCTGGTGTTTATATATGTTATATATGTATGTATATGTATATGTATATATATATATATATATATATATATATATCCTCATCTTCTGAGTAATATGCATTGATTTGAATTTTTAGAGATTTGTTTCTAAAATACAAAAAATAACTGTTTAAATGATTAACAAACCAGTCTCATAGAGACGCTGCCTGTTTTGTCATTGACTGATTGGGCAGAAAGCCTTTGGTTTCAGAAAGCCAAAATTCATAATAAAGCACAACCTCTTGCAACTTATTGCTTAATTATACTGTTTCTAAATTGATTACAGGTTTTAAGATTTGCTGACATGTAATTTGTGTGTTAGAGAAAAACACACTCCTCTAAAGAGCCACTTAACTGCAAACAAAAGCACCAATACATGAACACAATATGGTCTGCATACTCACACTGTAGGCCTATACGCTGGCATTAAATACATTAATACATTTTATTCTTCAGCAAGAAAAAAATACAACAGCAACATATGAACACATACGTGAGTGAGTGAGACATTTTCACAGGTCTGTTTTATGAAACAGATTTTCTCTTGTCAATCTAGCTTAGAGTAACAAGGTGCTAATTACGGCAGATACATTTCCAGGGCGCCAAAACATATTGGATCTAAAAAGTGTAATTCCTTGTGTGGGAGGGGATGGTGTCAAATTGTGCATTTGTTTCATTTTTTCTATTTATTTATTCATTCTTTCTTTGTTTTCTAATCCTGATTTCGTAGTGAGATAAACCTGTTCTTTTGTGCTGGAATTAATTAAATCTTTGCTTTCTCAAAAAAAAAAAAAAAAAATAGTCTAGCAGCTCTAGTCCCCCAGAGAAAAAACATAAACATGCAATTATTAGCATTAATCACTTAGTTCAAATTATTGCTGATTTGAACAAAATCCCAACTCAAAGTAATGTTTTTCTTAAACAGTTTGTGCTCTGGACATATGATGTCTCAAACTTTGGAGGAGGCTTGGGTATAACTCTGTGATCAGACTTATGAAGTTAACTAGACATTAAAGCTTAAAGATCTAAACAAACACATTTCATCAAACTGCATTTTTATGAATGAATTTACACCCTGTTCACACAAAACTCATTTTTGCATTCCACAATGATACATTTCAATTGACCCTTTGCAGGGTGCTTGATTGATATGACCAATCAAAATGTAGAATCCACCATTTTGTTCGACAAACAAATCAGACAGGAGAGTAGATTAACATCGGTGGACTTAAACTTCAAAAATTGTCTGTATTAACGTCTTGAAATATAATACCTTCTTATGTTTATTCATGTTTTTTTCATGCTGTAAGTAAATATGAAAAGATGATCGGTTCACATGCCGCTTGAACTAAAGAGCCACAAAATGGTATTTATTGAATTTCTTAAAAAATGACAAAATTTGAAAGCTAAGACATTGTTTCATACCTAAAGTCACTTACTCTGTCTTGTCTTCTGTTCGCGTCTTTTGCAGCGTTTCGCGACTGATAACTGTTTTTCAGAAACGCCGCACTACAGTTAAAATAAGTTCAACTTCAAAACAAAAACAAAAAAAGAGTCTTTACACCTTGTGTTCCCCCACCACCACCAATCCACTAATCCACTACCCTTCATCTCATGTTTTGTGTGAGTTGCCTAAACTTTCAGGACTCAATCCACCATTTTTATGAGGCGCTGTGTTGGGCTTCCAGGAGACTTGTTCTTTGTTTGAGCAGTAGTTACTCGAAATGAACAATTATTGTAAAATTAGAAAAGGAGATATTCTTTGTTTGTACAGAAGGCTTAAATACTTCACTATAAGCACAGATTTTAGTCTGGTTGTATATTGCAACTCTGGGGTTCAAATTTATACTTGCCCTGCCAATATTTCACTGGCACAGAATGATCAATAGGCATTTACACTGATTAGCTTGTAGACTTACTTACTGATGCTCTCAAGACGATTACAAGTCATTTTGCATTTTCAACAGAAAACTCTGAGTCAGCTAGAAACAATATTATATAATATGACTTTATAAGATTTTAATTGGCAACACAACGCTGGCACAACAAATGGCTGTAGATTGGCCTGACGTGGAGACTTAAAGTTAGGCTATTATTCCTTGGGCTAGTACGAAACCAAAATACTGTAAACAACTTGTGAACCTTCTAAAACACTCTAGAAGAAGTTTTTTCACAGGAAAGCAACAGTGTATGGTTATAGTTCAAACCACTATCTAAATAAAGAGTTTAAGGTAACACAAAAACATGCACTGTCAATTCTGGTATTTTGGGCTACTTTGCTTCCAAAACATGTCTTTGTTTAGACTAGTGGAAAGTGTTAAATGTTTATTTTACAACACCTTTTCTATTTGCATATGTAGATTAAAATTTCATACATTTAAAGGTCATTTCCTCGAAAAAAAAAAAAATGTTTTCTCATGTGCTGAGCCAGAAATCTCCACTTAAGTAGCATTTACATACACTAAACTTTCCAGTTTTATTCCTTTTATCCATAGCCACCTCTAATTTTTGATTTACTGTATATAGAGACACCCAAAATTCCTTCTGTACAAACTTTTAATGTGTCAAGAATTTTGAACCTGCTTTATCCAGTGTTCACATTTCTGTTTTGGAAATGCATGCAAATTATTGCATGTTTAATTAGATGATGACTGATTTGCATATTTAAACATAACATTTCAGAAAACTTGTAATACAAAACAACTGTCCTAATGCACTGTGATTAGTCAGCTGGAAAAGTACGGCGATATCTATTAGTCTTATTCACCTGTGATGTCTTACCTTAAGAGAGGAGCTGATGCTGTCCAGGGTTATTGGCATAGTAATGTGAACCTGACTTCATTATTTATGCATTTTATTGGCCTCTTTGTGCTTTGCAAACAAACGTATAGGTTAATGGGTGCAAGGGCATATGGTTTTACATGCATAAAAACCAATCGCATTTGCACATAAGAGTGCCCCTCCTCGCTCGCACCCTCCAATGTTAATGTATAGGTAGTGTGATGATCGCAATGGCGACGGTCGATCCACGCACGGCTCAGAGAGCTCCGATATCCTCGGGCACCGCTGCCAAGCTGCCAGTCGGTATCGTCACACCTTACTGCCTTTAAAGATTGCCCTGCAGAGACAGCAGGGAACGCTGAACAGCCGGGCAGCCCTGGAGAGTTACGAGGTGGGAGCCATGCCAAGACGTGCCTACCAGAGAGAGAGAGAGAAAGAGGGGGTGAGGGAGGTACCCATCCACAGCTATCATGAAGGACAGAGAGGGGGGATTTGAACAGAACCGACACGGATCCTACATGTACCTGCACAGCCAATCAATTCTCGAGTCTTTGCGACGATGCTGCGTGAGATATATGCGCAAACATGCAGGCCCGCGCCACCGTAATCCACAGAAATGGCAATGGAAGACAGAATGTAAATGAGGCTGTTATTGCACAGTCGCGTTCATCAAACTGAGCTGGAGAGACTTCAATGGCCCTGATGAATATGCATGCAAATTTGTTAATTAAGTTAATTATTCTGCTGAAAATTCATTTGTCTTCCCAAGGACATTTCTGCAATGATTTTAACATGTTTCTACCATTAGTCATGCACAGTGCAGTTTAAAATCACTTTGTCCACTCTATTTATTTATTTATTTCTCCAAAAGTTTTGCTCCCAGTGGGGGAATGGTGTGCAAAACCGCCGAGGTCGGCAGAGGTTACGCATATGTGTGTGCATGTGTTTAAGCAAAGCGAGTCGGTGGTAGCTCATGTCTACGAGGTCACTGGATGGCTAGTGTTATTTTAAAACATGTGCCAGAACAGAAAGCTTATGTAACTAGTAGACAAGAGCATGAATAACTTGCTTTATCTTAAAGGAATAGTTCACTCAAAAATGAAAATTTGCTGAAAACTTACTCACCTCAGGCCATTCCAGATGTAGATGAGTTTGTTTCTTTATCTGAATAGATTTGGAGAAATTTAGCATTCCATCACTTGCTCACCAATGGATCCTCTGCAGTGAATGGGTGCCGTCAGAATGAGAGCCCCCCCCCCCCCCACACACACAAAAAATTATGCACAAGTAATCCACAACACTCCAGTCCATCAATTAATGTCTTGTGAAGTTAAAAGCTGCATATTTGTAAGAAATAAATCCATCATTATGTAATTTTTATCTTCAAATCCATTGCTTCAGGCTAAAATCCTCTGGCTAATATTGCTTCCTCCAGTGAAAATGTCATCTAATCTGAATCAGGAGAGAAATATGCACAGATCAAGCACTGTTTACAAGCAAAAAGAGTCCAAAATGTTTCTAAGCAAATATATGGGTGTATTTTTATGTCAGAGGACAACAAGGGATTGAAGGATTTTTCACTAGAGGAAGCGTTATTATGGATTATAGACTCCTTAATATTTGTTTCTTATTCACTTCACAGGTTGTTAACTGATGGATTGAGTGGTGTGGATTATTGGGATGTTTTTATCAGCTGTTTGGACTCTCATTCTGACGGCACCCATTCACTGCAGAGGATCCATTGGTGAGCAAGTGATGTTATACGTCTGCTACTCAAAAAACGCAAGTCTGAACATTTAGAAAAGTAAAAGCACTTGTGGTAATTTTTTTGTCTGTTACACAAATGATGCGGGACGAGTTGTGCGGCAAAGCGTTAGGGGTTTGTTCAAATCCCTAACTCTACGCCTTAGCAAGCACTAATAAATTAGACGGTTCTGGTTATAATGAGGAAGAGATTAGTATAAAAATCCTTCAGAGAACAGATGTCTATCAGCTCCAATCGATGCCACACCTGGTTATTAAAATGCATCGTTTCATAAGCAAGACCTTTGAGTGAGCAGAGAATAATTCCTTTGATATTTAGAAGAGAAGAGTTTTGTTTTAGTAAGATGAGACTCTAATTCTCTGTTCCAGGAGTTAAATTAATATCATGTAAATAAAGAGATGCTGTTGTTGTGCAGAACATCACAGATGTAAAAAAAACTCAGCTGGACGGGAGGCTGAGAACGAATGGGCTGCTTTATGAACACATGAATGTAGTTTGAGATTGTATATCATAATTCTCTTCTCTGACCCTGTAGAAGAGCTGTGCAGTGTGGCTCGTGTTTTTGGTTTGATCAAGGATGATTTGAGCTCTGTGTTTCACTCCAATCTGCTCTCAATTAACCCAGACGTCCTCCGAGGTTTGCCTGCGGCATATGCACCTCTTCCCCTCTCATATACAATAAGCACTCTGTATCTGCAAATACATTTTAAAATGTATTAAAATTTAGCTATTTACATTTTTTAGAGATATTTATTATATTTAGTAACTATAAATACTTATTTAGATAGATAGACAGATAGACAGACAGACAGACAGATAGATAGATAGATAGATAGATAGATAGATAGATAGATAGATAGATAGATAGATAGATAGATAGATTGAATAGTAAATATCTATCTATCTATCTATCTATCTATCTAAATACGTTATATTGTTATAATACAATTATGTATATTATTTGCAGGATAAAAATATCAGAATAAGACTTTTTAAAATTGAAACAAGAAAGCTAATCACACTTTTTACTTCAGTGAACATCTCATCAAACCTAATATCGTAACATCTTGTCACACTATATGGGGTAAGTTGTCTCACTGGGACTATGCCATTAAATTGCTTGCAGTGGTATTAGATCATAAAACAACAAAAATTGGAACAATAACAACACAACCAAACCTAGGCTGTAAAGACCTTAATATTACCAATTTAATGTGACACATTTGACATTTTTCCAAACCTGGCATTTGTAAAAAATAATATCAAAGAAGGGAGGAATTTGCTTATCTATACTACAGACTTTCAGAAAACAAGGACATTAAAAGGCAGCAAAATAAAATGAAAAAATCACAGTACGTTAAATAAAGACAGGAGGAAAGCAGGTAAGAACAGGAAGGTCTAATGAGACTCTATTGAGCAGAAAACAACATCTGTTTGGCTCCTGGCTATAATCTGAGCACACATTTGCCAGAGAGGTACAGTATGGTAAAAGACCTCGTCTTGTAAACAGATGCAGTGAACAGGTTCGTCTGTTCTCAACTTTTCCAGCGATGAACTGTTTCTGTTCAAAGCTGAGCAGATTTCAAAGGTCTTTGAAGGAAATAACATTATTTTGCTATCTCTGTTTCTTGGCGCTCTGAAAACACTGAGGAAGATAAATAAAACTCGTGCAGTAATTTCTGTTATGAGCAAGACTTTAGTCACAATGTCTCTTCTGAAATGTTGTCCATGTTTATGTTTGATGTGGGTGAAACAGCACGATCGAGGACATTTAGCGAGGCATGTCAGTGCTATAAACAGACTGTCATTTTAACACTGTGGAAATGTCAAAGCAGACATGTCAGATTATGACAAAATCCACATTTCGTCTTATGGAGGGATTTGCAAAGAAAAATGATACACTACTGTCCAGAAGTTTGTGGTCAGTAATTTTTTTTTATAATTTTGAAAGAAGTCTCTTCTGCTCACCAAGGCTGCATTTATTTGATAAAAATCTTAATAATGTGAAATATTTTCTTAATTTAAAATGCCTGTTTCCTATGTGAATATATTGTAAAATGTAATTTATTCCTGTGATGCAAAGCTGAAATTTCAGCTTCATTACTTACATTTACATTTAGATTTAGTTATTTAGCAGACGCTTTTATCCAAAACGACTTACAAATGGAAGAAATCAGAATCAACAAAAGAGCAATAATATGCAAGTGCTATAACAAGTCTCAGTTAGCTTAGAACTTCAGTCTTCAGTGTCACATGATCTTCAGAAATCATTCTAATATACTGATTTGCTGCTCAAGGAATATTTCTTATTATCATCAGTGCTGAAAACAGTTGTGCTGCTTAATATTTTTGTGAAAAACATGATTCTTTGATGAAAAGAACAGCATTTATTCGAAATAGAAATCTTTATAACATTATAAATGTCTTTAATGCATCCCTGCTGAATAAAAATATTAATTCCTTAAAAAGAAAACCCAAACCTTTTGAACAGTAGTGTACATTATTGTTGATGTAATTTGAAACATGAATCACTATGCATGTTATTAAAAGTGCAGAATTATGAATTATTTTTGGATACTTTAAAACATTTCCTCACGATTATAAATATAATTCTGATACAAAATCCTCAAAGACATATTTGTGTTGATATAAAGTTGTGGTGAATCACAGCAGAACTGAGCTAGAAGCTGATGTCTTGTCTAGAAGAGAGCAATAGACTTCCGTCTGTCAGAGGTTTGTGGTTTGGGACTCTGAGATCAGATCAGGACAGGGACATAAATCAGCTTTTTAAGACAGATATCACGCATAATCACATTAGGTGCTGTATTAAAGATACCTCAGAGTATATTTGTCAGAGGAGCATATAGTCTGACATCGATCAGTGATGATTCCATGAAGAACCTTTAACATCCATAGAATCTCTCCATTAAGTGGAATAAGGTTCTTCAGATTATTACAATGTTTTTCACAATAAGAAAAAAGTAGTTCTTTTAAGAATTGTTCCCTCATTTGGAAGCTTTATTTTTAAGAGTGTATCTGAATCCGAGCTGGTCATCTGGGCTGGACGGTTTACTGGCAGATCATCAAAACTACCACTGAGAACTGAAATGATTCTGGGGTCTTCAGCAGTACTGCAGGGAGTCCACCAATTATTGTTTCATTTAAACACATGAAAATATCTGTTAAACAAAAATTCAAACCATTTTAACCAAGATTAAGAAGCTAAAGTTCTGCTAAATGTTTCATTGTTTCTTGCACATTAAAATCTGCTCACGCACTGCAAAAAATGCTTTTCTTACTTAGATTTTTTGTCTTGTTTCCAGCCAAAATATCTAAAAATTCTTGAATCAAGAAGGATTATTTTTAGGAAAAACAAGTCAAAATTAAGTTAGGTTTTGCTTGAAACAAGAAACAGAATATTTTCTGTTTATTTCAAACAGAAAACAAGAATATTTAGCTTACCCCATTGGCAGATTATTTAGCTTGTTTCAAGACAACAAGACAAAAAATCTAAGAAAAGCATTTTTTTGCAGTGCGTTCACATTATTCGAAGCACGTAGTCTATGACTTCCTTTATTTTGTGGTACACAATGTTCAAACTGCTCTAATACAATTATAGCATATAGAATAACTTTGTATGAAAAACAGACCAGAATCTATCATATGACTTAGTGCACAAGTAACAGATTATTTTATGGTGTTTTTATTTTGCGTTTTGTCCAGTTCTTCTAATATTTTTACTAAATTAAATATCAGAAAAAAATAAAACAAAGGACTAATGTCTTGTGAGTCTTGAACAAAACATCACTTTAATAAAAATGACATTTGAAGAGTGCAATTCGAAGCGCTAGCTCATAGATGTCGTACTTGTTGACCACTATTGCCATCTACTGGACACTGACAGAATTACCATCCTGAAGATTATTTACATCCAAGACTGAGGCTTACTAACAACATTTCCTCATTTCTTTCTGATTTCTTTCACTGCGCAGTGGAAAATTCCTTCTCAGCATTCTGCATCACGCTTGGTTTTTCATCTGCTTTTTTGTCTCTGTTCCTCTTTCAGGAATTTTCATGACGCATTACATTACAGTCTGTAACTTCATACACTTCTCCAAAGACAACAACCTCAAGCACACAGATATTACATTACAAAACTGTAATAACCTAACCTACATGTAATTCAATGACGTGACACTTTTGTAAAAACACTTTTAAAAAAATACATTCAATATGTTCATACAGACAATTTAGGCTACTTCAGTCCACATTTCCAGTTCAATCTTAGTGATCTGATTGTTTGATGGCTTAATATGTTTAAAGGAAAAATATGTAGGTGCTGTAACTATCCAGTAAATGAACAAAGACATTTCTTAAATGCTCGAAAAAAAGACATTTGGTATTAAATCTTTTATAATAATAAAAATGCTGTGTCTCATGTTTTTTTAAATCAATATATTTATGTATATATTTTGACTTATATTTAATTCAGACTGTCAAACACAATAACCCCAACAACTTTGATATTACTAATAATGATATTTGTACATGTTTTAAGGAAAATATTCAGTTACTTTTTGCTTGGTACTTACAACCCTTAATTTTTTTTTCTTTCAGAAAACATTCAGAAAATATTCAAAAAACATTGTTTTGTTTTTTTTAGAAATAAACATTCACAAAACCATTATCATGTGACAGGAAAAACCATAAAACAGGAAAACACTGTAGCACCTCATGGCTGTTTTTTGAATAAATATATTTATAGATACTTTAACTTTTTATGACATTTAAGGTTAATTCCAACTGTTTAATGTCAAATGAAATAACCACAAAAACTTTTTTAAATATATTTTTGCAAATAATTATTAAGGTTATAATTACATGTAAGTGTACATGTATAATTACATGTAAGTATAATTACATACAAGGTGTGCGAGTATTCATGTTTTCAGGCCAATGTATTTTTTTTACTTGATAGTTACACCACTTAACTAATCTTTTTTTAAAGGAGTCATATGATGCGATTTCAAGTTTTGCTTTCTCTTTGGAGTGTTACAATCTGATTGTGCATAGATAAGATCCCTGAAGTTGCAAAGACTAAAGTCTCAAAACCAAAGAGATATTCTTTATCAAAGTTAAGACTCTGCCACGCCCCCCTAAAACGGCTCATTCAGACATGTCTACGTCATGATGTGGAAATATTTGCTTAGCGCCGCTCAGATGTTCAGCAAAGAAAGATGTGGTTTCAGTAACCGCAGTAGTGTTGATGCAGTCATGTCAGGGAGACGCTGTGTTTCTATGTGAAAGCTAAAGCACTTTATTTGGCCTTCTGAAAGTAGATGCATTTAGGAATTATTAAGATTACTTACAACAGAACAGCACAACCCAGATGTTGATAATGTTCTTTGAACATTAAAGCATGTCAACATATTCTGTTACACCAAATACACAAAATAATGATCTTTAAAAAAGCATCATATGACCCCTTTAATATATGAAATGAACATGAATGCCATTTAGATCGCATTTCTAAGAATTTGACGCATGCCTTTTTCAATTTTTTTCTTTGCTTTGTTTTGTTTCAACTTGTTTTTGCTTGTTTTGTGGCTTGAACCTCTGCTATCAATCTGTTATTCATCTCAATAACTTGGGAAATTTTTGAGCCAATCATCTGCACTGTAAATGTCATGTGACTCGCTTTGGAGCCGCAACAAAATGATATCATGACCTTTGACATGATCAGAGATGAAACTGGCCCGAGAGGCTGCTGGGGTTGCTAAACGTTTGCGTGCTGAACCTCTGTGAGAGCCGACGGAAACCTCTGCTCCATGGCAGGTAATTCCTGAACTTCTTCCCTCCGAAGATGTGGACGAGCGGATTCAGACAGCAGTGGGAATACGCCAGAATGTGAGTGATGCAGTAGATGATCTCCAAAACGCTTTCCCTCAACACAAAAACACCCAGAGACCTCAAGGAGAAGAGGAAGAGGAAGATGTTATACGGCGCCCAGCAGATGAAGAATCCCACGGCGATGCTTAGGATGATGTATACAGCGTGATTTCTGCTTCGGATACGACTCTGAAGGATGGCAAAACCCATCCGTGTGTGGCAGAACACAATAACCAGGAACGGCAGCAGGAAAAAGAGAATTATCTGAGTGAAATATCCAAACAACTCCACAAACATTGAGTTATAGTTGGGAACACATAATATGCTATCAGGTCCATCCACAGCTCCAGAGAAGATCATTTCAGGCAGACTGAAGCCCACAGAGATCAACCATGCCACAGCAGACGAGATGTGTGTGTAAATTCTGCTATGATTCCCTACAGATGAAGCGAACACCGGATACACCACCGCCACGTATCGATGGACTGTCATGACTGTGAGGAACATCATGTAGCTGTACAGGCCCAAAAAGTTGCACCAGGTGAACAGCTTGCAGGCCAGATTCCCAAATATCCATCCCCAAATATGATTGACGGTCCAGGGAACCAACGTGAAGGTGAAGATGAGGTCGGACACTGTCAGATGGAGGAGTAAACAATCAGCAGAGCTGCTCAAACCCACTTTCTTCAAGACCACCCAAAGCAAAAAGCTGTTTCCAGGTAGACTGATGCAGATGATGAGCATGTAGCAAATGGCATTGATTATACTAAATGAAAAATTATTCTCCTCTAATGTCACCAAAGGATAATATTCCTCATATGTGTAGTTGAAGTCATAATCATAGCTGATATTGAAGACCTCGTCCGAAGTCTCTCCATGCATTATATCGTCTGTAGAAAGACACAGATTGAATAATGTCAAAAATTATGCATAAAGACCGTATTAGAAAAAAATTCCATATTTTTCAAAAGTAAAAAAAAAAAAAAAATGTAAATAATTTTTTTTTTCCAAAAGCGAGTTTTCGTAGCGATGCAAGAGAAGAACCATTTTTGGTTCCCCAAAAAACATTCAGTGAGCAGTTCTTAAAAGAACCATTATTTTTTTTTGAGTGTGAAAAACATTTTAATAATCTAAAGAATTTTTTTTCCACAATAAAGAAACTTTTGTGTAATGGAAAGTTTCCATGTAAGGTTCTTCATGGAACCATCAATGCCAATAAAGAACCTTTATTTTTAAGAGTGTATTTAATGTTTATGTAACACTAAATTATGCATTTTAAAGAATTTTTACACAATTGCAATGATTATTCATAATGAATGAAAAACACTTTAAACTGACCACTATGATGAAATTCCAAATCTTCTGAAGACATGCAATAGTTTTGTGTGAGGAACAGAAATTAAAAACAGATTTTAAGAAAAAATACAAACTTATTCCTTATATTTAGTTTCCGTTTGACTTCAGATGATTTGGAAACTGGCACATGATTCATATGGACAAATGCTATGGTGCTATTCAGAGACTACTGTAAATAATGACTTTTATTATTTTTTAAATGATTAAAAATCAGAAATGCATGCATGCATACCACGAACAAAGAGAGAAGGAAAGATATATGTAATACAAGAAATACCTTGGTTGCTGTGGTGGTTTGTTCCTTAAAATATCAGTGTTGTGTCTCATAGAGACACTGAAGAAATCATACATGTTCTGCAGGTTTCTTCTTTCAGTCACATGAACGTCCAGCCCACTTATTTACATCAAACACGTTAACACACATTTTCTTTAACAGATACATTCATCTTAAAGTAAATCGTTGAACAAAATTGAAAAAACATTTTCCAATAGGCTATAAATTCTTAAGCTTCTAATACAGTGATAGAGTGCAGAAATAATCAGCAAAGCTGGAGTTTAGCTTCAAATGTTATTATATATATATACAAAGGCACATGCGCACACACACACACACACACACACACATACACATACACATACCTGTATATATTACAGTGCTAAATATTTGTAATATAAAACATTCTCGATATCATTTTAAGAGGGGGAACAAGATTTTAAAAAATATAAAACCTAACTGACCTTTCCATTACTAAAATGTTTTTCTGGGAATAAATAAATTCATCATGTTTACGGTCTCCATTTTTACAGTGTTTTCAGTGTGTTCAGCTCTGTGACGTTTGTTTGTTGCACGTCACAATTTTCTCGAGCACCTTCATTGGTGTACGGATGAATCCTGGAGTCGCTGGGATCCGTCTGTCCTCTGTAGAGCCCCGACTGCCTGAGTTCAGGCGAGCAGAACAATAAGCTTGACAAGAGATTTCTGTAATTCCCTCTGACAATATACAGCGCCGGGTTTATGCAGCAGTGAGAAAACGCCAGTATCCTGCAGACGATAAACGCAACATGCAGCTCATAATGTTCGCAGGCATCAGAGTCATAGATGGACATCAACACGATGATGATATGATATGGCCCCCAGCATATGAAGAAAGCGATAACAATGCACAGCACCAGAATCACAGTCCTGTATTTCTGCCTGGTCGACGTTGACATGAGGGTCAAAATGATTTTGGTGTAACAGAAAACAATGATGGCAAACGGTACAAGGAACAGCAGAATGAGCTGAGCGTAATATCCGACGTTGTCATCATCCGTGTTGGCGCTTTGACATGAGTATGTGTTGATATGTATGTTTTGTGCCTTTGCGGCTATCGAATCTCTCAAACAAGCAATCAAACTTATGATCCAGGAACCAACGCAGGCAGCTTTTGAACATTGGAGCCTTCGACTCCGTGTTAGCCAGTAACTTCTGACAACAACCACAACAAAACGGTCGAGGGTCATGGCTGTGAGAAGGATGAGGCTTCCGTAGATGCCTACAAAATAGGCCCCAGTCATGATCTTGCAGGCAATGTCACCAAAAACCCAGTGATGAAGAAGCTCCACGCACCAGAAAGGCAACGTCAGTGTGAACAGAAGGTCGAAAAGAGCCAAACAGAACATGAAAAGGTTGGTGGCCCTTTTCAGGTCTTCGTAGCAGGTGAGCGTAAACATGAGGAAGCCATTTCCAAGGATGCTGAGGCAGAAGATCGTGGCGTAGCACACGCCGGTGGTCTTATTATAGTCATCAATCTTACACATTGAGATTAACACGTCTTCATAATCGTACACATATGAGCCATTCTCATAGCTGCTGGTTGAGTTTAACTCCTCCATCTAGCATAAAAATAAAGGAGCATTTTACAGCACTTTCTAATGCAATTTCTAATAATTGCATGATGTAGAAAATTTCAAAGCAAACTACCACAGTCATAAAGCCATGCAACTATTGCATCTTGCATCTTCTGGACAGTATACAGTATAGAGTACTGTATAGCAAGAATGAAAGCAATTAAATGCTTACCTCAAGGTCTTGGTTGACCGTGTTGTATAACTGCTTAAGGAAAACAGTCTAAGTGTCAATAGAAATCACACTTCTGTTAGTGTTGTCATTTCCTTTTGCTAATGCATGCAGTTTCACAATGAATAAACCTAATGTGGCTTGGCATTGCAGCATGTGTTTTCTGAGAAGTTTAAAAACCTTTTGGCCAGTTGCCTTTATGTTTATATTTATGTATTTATTTGACTGATTTTTAGCGATTCCATTTCCTTAATGATTCTCAATAAATATTCGGGGGGAAATGCAGTTACATTGCTTCATTTTCCATTTCAATAAAATATGAATTTTAAAAATTCTTGCTTGAGGTATGATTTTTAATGATTTTCACAGTTTTTTTAGAGGAAGGATACAGTAAATGGAATCGAATATCAGGCCTTTATATTGTTTTAAATCTATATACTATACACACAAATGTATTAAATTCATTCATGTTTACAAAATTGCTATTGCTAAAATGCATATTTATCACATTATCATACGAAGAACTAACCTGATCATCTACATTTGACAAATATGACTTTGATTCACTAAAAACACGTGTCTCATAACAGTACATCTTGCAGTATCATAACATTATTTTGTGATTTTGTTTGCTTGTTGCTTATGGCACAGACATACACTACACCTTTAAGACACTGGATTATTAGTCTTCACATGGAAACACATACAATTTATTAACAACGTAGCACATTTCCATATTAAAGCATACAAATGAAGGTAAAATAAGTCACCTGAGCAAACTTCACTGTCGTCTTTTGTTCTTTCCTGGACCGTCTGATGTTGTAGGACTAATAAAGTCGAAACACATACCAGAGGACCACAATGAATCAGCCAACCATGACTACTAATGTGTCAAAGCTGCGGTGAAATGAACCATAGAACTGCTACAAGTCCAAACTAACTGGGTGAAATGTATTTAGATTTTTTTGTGACTCATTAAAGTAATGACAGAAGCAATTCTCAGAAACATTCTTCAGTGATACTTGTGGTCCACTTAGTGGAACCATTCACTCATATACCTAAACTTTAGACCAAGTCTGCAAAACTATAAGCATATTATATGCTTTAAACTCAGTTTGAGATATTGTAAAACAAACTTTTTGCAAAACTCTAAACACAGTTCTCTACATTACACACATCATTCGAAACTAATAGCTCTTTTGTTTAATTTGGGAAACACTACCATTTTAATGCCACACTCATTTACTGATGACCTACACACAGTGATCATGTGTGAAAACACATACATCATTTGTTCACTTAGCAATCAAAACTTGTTTTTTTAGAAATAAATTATTTTTACACCCTTGCATTTCTGTTTTCATCGTCTCTATATTGTACAAAGCGCTTTATAAATAAAGCTGACTTTCTGATGGCTTATATGCACATTCAGTGTGTGCGTGTAAACACACACACACACACACACACACACACTCACTGAATATGCATCTGTGTTGTATACATATATCAGTGTATATCTATCTATCTATCTATCTATCTATCTATTATCTGAACATGAAAACAAGCCAAGTCAGAAAGTCAACTTTATTTCTAAAGTGCTTTATAAAATAAAATATAGATTGTTTCACAGCAGTTTCACAATAGTGTGTGTGTGTGTGTGTTGTGGTTTTGTGTGTAGAGTTTTGAGAAATGGAGCCATAGTTTCAAAAACTGTGTGTAAGCATTTTGAAAAAAAAAAACTGTAAAAGAATTCAGTTAGCCAAGTCTGTAAATAAATCAGTTTATGAACTTTGGAAAATGTGATTACTGATTATTTATATACAAACCAAAAACATTATAATTATTATTATTGTTGTTGTTGTTTAAGAAATAAATCATTGGATTTTAGTAGCACATAATGTGAAATGCATGGAGGCAAAGATGTTTTGTTAATCAAAGTTGCTTGCAGGAAATACCCAAAGAAACCACAACGATCGCATGAGGCCACAGCAAACATGCAGGCATTTTTCATTGAATTTATTTACTTGCAAAACAGAATGTACACTATACGAGCATAATTTTAAGATCAGGGTAAAGTCCTCACCAGTGACCACATCCTGACAGATGGTTTTTCATTTTTCACCATATTCACCATGGTGGTTGTACATACCATTTCAAAAGGTACTGATATGAACAATTTAGGTAATGATATGTACTTTAAAAGGTGACAGCATTGTATCTTTTTTTTCAGAGAGTGAACAAAGCTGGAGGAAAAGGCTTAGAAAGGAGAAGACGTCAGACATAGATCTCAGAGCCAACAGCAATGTGGTTGCGTGCAATTATTTTTTTTATTGTTTATGACTCATAATTTACTAAATTAATGACAGAAGTAAGGCCTAGTTTTGCAGTGAAATAGCTAATGCATGTTTCCTAAAACATTAATAAATCAGAACTATTGAAGGATATATGATTATGATCAGGGCCGTTGCTAGTGGGGTGAAAGGTGGGGACAATTCTAGGGTCTTCCTATTTATTAGTTGTATAACTGAGATATTATGAAAACCACAAAAAAGCATGCAATTTGGTTCCATGTTTGTATATTGTACAGTATATGATGTGTGTGTGTGTGGGGGGGCCCACATCAATTTTTTTCAGGGGGCCCCCAATCCTCTAGCTACGGCCCTGATTATGATTCATTCTGTTTAAGTTTCTGTTCTGTGTTTTCAGAAACACCGGGGAAAAAAAATTGGTGTAGAAAATATTTTTAGACATGAATTGATAGTAAATTTCAAAATATATAAATGCATACATACAACACACACACATACATATCATTTAACATTCTCCAATAATATTTGTTTTTATTTACAAATAACTTAATCAGAGGAGAAATTGCATATGCTACATAATTTTTTTAATCTCTTTTTTTTTATTGTTATTAAAGCTGTTAATCTAAAATCCATTAATCCAACTGAAAAAATGCAAAAAATACAAATAATGTGAAAAACATGCACAACAAGTCATATTGTTTAAAGTTAACAAATGCAGTAAATATCTAACATGTTCACGAACTGTATAAACACACCAATTTATTTGTTCATCATTTGTTGCGTCAATAATTAATGTGTAAAAGAAAGCAAATATATAACGTAAATCAATATAACAGTAAATATATATAACAACTTCTTGTAAGATTGCATCACAGATTTTTAGAGCTTTTCACATGCAACTTCAGTGATCAATTTATTGTACAGACACTTTACATTGCATTCATTTTGTTGATGAAAATCAGTACATGCAATGTTCCAACCCAGGCAAGTTTTTTTAAGCGTAGGGAGCTAAAACATAGATATTTCTTCACCATTGTAGTAAATAAGCCTGCTTTGTCGATTCTGAGACTCTGTGTTGTTGCTACAGAAATGTTTGATAAAAAATATCCCCATAAAAACATAAAACACAGTTGTAAAACTACATACAATAGGCCTACACATAAATGTGAAAATTTATTATATTCATACATGCATATAAAATGTATATTTAACACATTGTCAATATGAAGAACTAACTCGATCATCTACATTTGACAAGTATGTGTTTGATTCTCTAAAAGGAAGTGGTTCATTACATTATCTTGCAGTATCATATCAGTCATTATATTGTGATTTTGTTTGCTGGTGATAATGGCCCAGACATGCACACTACACCTTTAAGACATTGGATTATTAGTCTGCATGTGGAAACACAGACAATTTATTAACAATGCTACACTAATTCCATGTTAAAGCATACAAATTAAGGTCAACTAATTCACCTTATTAAACTTCACTGTCATCTTTTGTTTTTTCCTGGACCGTCTGATGTTATAGTACCAATAAAATCAAAACACAAACAAATAATGAAAAAACATACCAGATGACCACACGGAATCAGCCAAGCACATATGCTTACTAAAGTGTAAACGCTGCGGTGAACTGAAATATAGAACTGCTGCAAGTACAAGAAACTAGCAGTGATGATGTTGGGTAAAATGTATTTTTAATTTTTGTGACTCATAAAAGTTTTGACAGAAAAAGGCCCAGCAACATTCTTCAGTAAAATAATTAATTCACGTTTCAGTAAAATAATTAATTCACGTTTTCAAATAATTGAAGTAAATATATCACTTATATTGAACTTTGATCATTTTGATCATTTTTAATTATAAACAAAAAACATTATTATTATTATTATTATTATTATTATTATCGTAATAGCACATGATGCAATGCATAGATTCCAAGATGATTTGTTGATCAACGTTGCTTGCAGGAAACACAACATCAATGAGCGCATGAGGCCACAGCAAACATGCAGGCATTTTTCATTGGATTTATTTAGTTGCAAAACAGAACTTATACTATACTGGCATAATTGTAAGATCAGGGTAGAGTTATTAGGTTAGTTCTCACCAATGGTGACAGCACATCCTGACAGATGTTTCCTATCTGATGTTGGTTGTACACATTGACAGGTTTTTCTCACGCAATGTCCTTTTATTTTTTTGCCATATTTCACTCTACACTCTCAGGTATAGGTACCAAACTGTCTCTGTACCCTTTCGAAATGTACTAATATGAACAATTTAGGTAATAATACACTGATTTTTGTTTTTAAGGTAAGTGGTCGTCATTTAATTAAAAAAATATGTTGAAAGTTAGTCAACTAAATTTGTTTATTTAAATGTAGCTAAAATAAATTGATTGCAACCACTTACCTTAAAA
Organism: Schizothorax lantsangensis; assembly: GCA_027422415.1. Taxonomy (NCBI): domain Eukaryota; kingdom Metazoa; phylum Chordata; class Actinopteri; order Cypriniformes; family Cyprinidae; genus Schizothorax; species Schizothorax lantsangensis. The sequence goes on from CM049845.1 coordinate 34,069,935, forward strand.
AAAATTCAATGAATCATTTAAAGTGACTGCATTGTATCTTTTTTTTCTGAGTGAACAAACTTGGAGGAAAAGGCGGAAAGGAGAGAAAGGAGAGACGTCAGAACCACTGTATATCAGGAAACCAGCCGCAATGTGTTTGGATGCAAATTATTCTTATTGTTTATGACAGAAGTAAGGTCTAAACAAAGATGAAGTTCTCAAGGTGAATGCATACCTTGACTCTAGGGGTCAAACAACTAAAAATCAAGTCAGAAATCTTGGGGTGATTCTGGAGACAGACCTTAGTTTTAGTAGTCATGTCAAAGCAGTAACTAAATCAGCATACTATCATCTCAAAAACAAGAATTAGATGTTTTGTTTCCAGTCAAGACTTGGAGAAACTTGTTCATGCCTTTATCACCAGCAGGGTGGATTATTGTAATGGTCTCCTCACCGGCCTTCCAAAGAAGACCATTAGACAGCTGCAGCTCATCCAGAACGCTGCTGCCAGGATTCTGACTAGAACCAGAAAATCTGAGCATATCACACCAGTCCTCAGGTCCTTACACTGGCTTCCAGTTACATTTAGGATTGATTTTAAAGTACTTTTACTCGTTTATAAGTCACTCAATTGTCTAGGACCTAAATACATTGCAGATATGCTCACTGAATATAAACCTAACAGACCACTCAGATCATTAGGATCGAGTCAGTTAGAAATACCAAGGGTTCACACAAAACAAGGGGAGTCCGCTTTTAGCTATTATGCCACCCGCAGTTGGAACCAGCTTCCAGAATAGATCAGATGTGCTAAAACATTAGGCACATTTAAATCCAGTCTCAAAACTCATCTATTTAGCTGTGCATTTGTTGAATGAGCACTGTGCTACGTCCGAACTGACTGCATTGTATTTTATGTATAATCCTTTTCTATTTAACTGTTTTAAATTTCATTTTAAATCAATTTCTATATCATTTTAAAATTCCTTGTTTTATTATTATTAATTCCTTGTTTTTATTGCTGTGAATGATTATTTCACTTTCTTTTATGTAAAGCACTTTGAATTACCACTGTGTATGAAATGTGCTATATAAATAAACTTGCCTTGCCTATTTTTGCAGTGAAAATGGACATTTTCAAAAACATTAATAAATCAGAACTATATTGAAAGATAAATGATAATGAAGCTTGTTGGAGTTCTAAATATATTGGAACATAAAGTAGAAATAATTTTCACACATAAATTGCCAGTAAATTTAATGTCACACACACACACACACACACACACACACACACACACACACACACACACACACACACACACACACACACACACACACACACACACACACACACACACACACACACACACACAGTAAAAAAGTGCTGTTTCAACTTAAAAAAAAAAATGTTCATGCTGCCTTAAAATTTTAAGTTTACTCAACTCAGATGTCACATAATACAATTTAACATTTAACTTGACTAAACTTAAAATTTTAAGGCAACAAAAACACTTTTTCAAATTGAAACAACTTTTTTTACAGTGTAGATGTATATATGTGTGTACATATATATACTGTATATATATATATATATATACACTGACCAAAATTATAAACGCAACACTTTTGTTTTTGCCCCCATTTTTCATGAGCTGAACTCAAAGATCTAAGACTTTTTCTATGTACACAAAAGGCCTATTTCTTTTTGTTATCAACAATTATTTTTTTTTTTTCACACACAACACAACATAATATCCAAAATAAAACAAAACAAAACAGCAGACACATACTCAACATCTCAAGGTTCAATGGGAGGGAGAGAGGGAAGGACAACAAGAACACAAAAGTCACTCCTTTATATAATCACGTATATTCAACAAAAAACACTGCCAAGCCTCAATGGTCGAAGGCCTAGCCCCACCGACTCACGCAGTTGTACATTCACATGAGACAATTTGCAGGAGGCTACGGATCCAATACGTTTTTCTACACGTGTGGTGTAAACCAGTTCTGGATTATTGTCTTCTTCACAGCTGTAAAACCAGCAAACAACATTCTCTTTTGCATTGAACTAATACAGAGACCAGAATCATCATTAAGAAGACATAAACTTGGGTTAACAGACCAATCAATTCGCAGTAATGATGACAAAACCAGGTTTACATGTGTCCATAGACTGATGACGACAGGACATTCCCAAAAAATATGCAGAAAAGTGCCTGATGATGTAGTGTTACATATATGGCAGTTCAAATTTGACTGCAGTTTCATTTTAAATCTTTTGTAAGGAGTTATGTATGCTCTATGAATGACTTTGAAGTGAATAAGACGATGAGCCAGATTTTTAGATGTTAAACTGAGATTAGGCCATACTCTCTCCCAGTCGACAGATAAATTAAGGTCAGATAATTCCCTATTCCAAATAGTTTTAATAGAAAGAGGTTTTGTAATACAATCAATAATTTTATTATATATTAAGGAAACAGATGGCCGACCAGCAGATGGTGCAATCCAGTCCCGCATAGGATGAGAGAAAATGGAAGAAGACCAAGGAACGCCATACGCTTTGAGAGCAGAACGTAATTGAAGAAAAACAAAATATGCAGATGCTGGTAGACAAAATTTGGCTCTCAATGCCTGAAATGAACAGAGGCCCTGGTTATCATATATATATCACCGCACGTGTTTACACCTAAAGAGGACCAAGAGGGTTGGACAAATGGACGGTTTCCACATACAAAGTTAAAATTGTGCCATAAAGGTGTATTGTTACAGAATTTGAAGGGTCCACCTATCCGACGTTCAACCGTTTTCCAGATTTTAATAGAGTTAGCCACAACCGGACCAAATTTATAATTATCCCCTTTTTCTCCTGTGCCAGTAAATAAAATATCTTGAAGTCTATTTGGTTTAACCTTGTCAGCTTCAATCACCCTCCATGAAACTGTAGATTGAGGATCAACCCAATTATGAAGAGCCTTAAGCTGGAACGACCAATAATATAATTCAAAAATTTGGTACAGCCAGTCCTCCTGCGCTATTAGGATGTTGTAATGTGGTAAATTTATCATTCCAGATAAACTTAGAAATTATGGAGTTGATCTCCTTAAAGTAACCTGGAGGGGGAGAAAGTGGTAGCATAGAGAAAAAAAAATTAAATCGAGGTAACAAATTCATCTTAACAGTGGAGATTCTTCCTTGGAGAGAGACTTTAAGATTCTTCCATCTTTGAATGTCATTTTTGACCTTAACTAAAATGTTATTAAAATTGTCTCTGGCAAACTTATGAATGTTTTTATATATGATAATGCCCAAATAGATGAAAGATTCCTTAATAGGGATAAATGAAGGAATAGAAAAATGAATCTTAACATTGTTAATTGGCATTAAAGCAGATTTGCTCCAATTTATTTTATATCCTGATAGGCTACTAAAATTATCAAATTCCTTAATTACACTAGAGACTGAAACATCAAAGTGGTCTAAATATAGAATAATATCATCAGCGTATAATGAAATACTATGATTATGGTCATGAATCTTAATCGATACTTCAGATTTCCTGATGGCTTGTGCTAAGGGTTCAAGAGATAACAATAAGGGGGAAAGAGAAAACAATAAGGGGGAAAGTGGACACCCCTGCCTCGTTCCCCGCTGTAAAGGGAATGAGGGGGAAATAATATTACCAGTTATGACTGATGCTGCAGGTGAGTGGTATAATGTATTAATCATAGAAACGAAGTGTTCACCGAATCCGAAACATTGCAGAACTGCCCACATATAATTCCACTCTAGCCTGTCAAAGGCTTTTTCTGCATCAAGTGAAAAGACCGCACGAGGGGTTGGGTGGGAGTCCACAAAGTCAAGAATATGAAGGAGTCAACGCATATTGTCAGATGCATTGCGCCCCTTGATGAAACCAGTTTGGTCCTCCTTGATCAGACTGTGAATTACCTTCTCCATACGAGAAGCAAAAACTTTAGCATAGATTTTTACATCACATGGGATAAGCGAAATCGGTCTGTAGCTAGAACAATCTAATGGATCTTTCCCTTTTTTAAGAAGTAATGAAATCAGTGATGTTTTTTGATCTCTATGAAATACCCCATGTTCAATTGCAAAATTAAATGAGTTAAGCATAAGCATCCCTACCAAATCCCAAATTTCTAAATATAATTCAGAGAGAAGACCATCTAGACCCGGCGATTTGCCCTTTTGAAGGCTTTTTAGAGAGACGTGAAGTTCCTCCAAACTTAATGGGGCCTCCAAAGATTCTTTATCCATCTGTGAGATCCGAGGCAGTTCCAATTTATCTAAATACTGCTTACAAATTGGTTCATCAAAATCTGTTTCGGCTTTATACAGATCTGTGTAAAAACCTTTAAATATGTCATTAATTGCCACAGGGTTCGTGGTGACCTGATCATCCGACGATTCCATTGCGCTAATATATGCCTTAGACTCGCATTCCTTCAACCCAAGGGCCAACAAATGACTAGGTCTCTCTGATTCAAAATAACACTCCTGTCTAGTCCTATGCAAAATAAATTCTGCCTTTGAGTGTGAAAGCAAATCACATTCTTCTTTCAAAGAGGACAGCTGTGTAGCCTGTTGCTCAGCAAAATGTTGTTTCCGTAGGTTTTGCAATGATTGGATTTTATTTTCTAATTGTGTAAACTGGTGAGCCCTCGCTTTGGCAAGAGTAGAAGAGAAAGATATACAGAAACCTCGTATAGCACACTTAGTCGTTTCCCACAGTATTTGAGGATCCACATCAGAGGGCATATCAATTTCAAGAAATTCCTTAATATATTCTTTTAGAGAGGCAATGAAAGTCTGATTACTTAACAATGATATGTTAAAGCGCCATCTAGGGGACTTGGCTTTAACATCGGAAAGAGGAACACTGCACAACATAGCAGAATGATCAGATAATAAAATTGGTAATATAGATATAGAGGAATTAGATGAAATTAAAGATGGGCTGAGAAATATGTAGTCTATCCTAGAGAAAGTCTTGTGTCTATTAGAAAAAAAAGTGAAGTCCTTAGCTTTAGTATTCTGAATTCTCCATCAATCGATTAAGTTGAGCTCAGTGATAAATTTATTCAATAATTTAGAGGATGGATTGGCTGTCAGATTGAGATTTATCTAAAGCAGGATTTATGACAGCATTAAAATCACCACCCACCACTAGAGGGCAATCAATCTCCTCAAGTAAAGTTTTGGAAATCTGTGTAAGGAATGCACTGTCTGTCTCATTCGGACCATAAATAGAGACCAATGCTAACCTATTATTATATATTTTGCATCGGATAAAAACAAATCTACCCTTCTCATCACTACCAAGGTGTTCAATCGTTAAATTTAACTTCCTGTTAACAAGGATAAGCACCCCCTTAGTTTTATTTTGAGCGCAGGAAAAAGCTATTACTTTGTAATACTTATTCTGGAAACGTGCCACGTCAGATTGTTTTAAATGTGTCTCTTGTAATTAAGGCACAGGAAATAGATTTATGGTGTAAATATTCTAACACACGGGTTCTTTTAACAGCAGAATTTAAACCATTCACATTCAGTGATACAATATTTAGAGTATGCATTGAATATTCATAATCCCAAGATTGTACTCAATAAATGAAAAAAAAAGCAAAAAACAGAAGCACTTCCATTCTGTAAATAACACGTAAACATTGATGTGCATTTTAGAAACCAAACCTTACCAGCAAAGAGATCGTTGTACCGGATAAATAAGGACAATATCCCAGTAGGAGAGAAGAAAACGCAAACAATAGGTTTAGCAAGCGTCCATGTTCATTCTGCTATCATCCCCTTCTGGGCAGCTAGGGCCAAGTCCATCCCGGCCGTCACGCCCCTCCCGTCGAACTGGAGAAACAGCGGTCGCTGCTCCCCCGTCCCCCCCACGCAGAGCCGCGGCATACGACTTCTGCTGAGACATGGAGCTGATAAAATCCTCTGCTTTCTGAGGGGAATCGAAGCTTCTCTGTTCTCCTTTGTGCCGTAGCTTAATCACCGCTGGATAGATGAGGAAGGGCTGGAGACCAAGCACTGTCATCTTCTTCAAAACCGGACCAAATGCCTTTCTCCTGATCGCTGTAGCCAGACTAAAGTCAGGAAAAAATAGCAGTGTGACATTGTTCTGTGCGCACTTCACGGGATAAGCCTGCCGAGCACCTTTCAGGATATTTGATCTGTCATGCCATCTCAGTACACGGAAGATGAGAGTGCGCGGCCGATCGGAGCCCCTCCCTCCGTCATACACGCGATGCGCCCGATCAATCTCAATGTCACGGCCCCTCAAGGAAGGAATCCACTTGGAAAGATTAGCTCTAAGGAAAACAGCTGCATCTGGACCCTCCATCCCTTCTGGGAGCCCCACCAGTCTAACGTTGTTCCTCCTAGATCTGTCCTCCATATCTGTCATCTTCTCGGTGAGTCGCTCCAGCTGATCCTTTAAGTCCGTGACTGTTCTCTTATCTGCACGCGCTGCTGCCTGAACAGAATCAACGCGGTCACGTGTCCGCTTCGTCTCGGTAGCTATGGCCTCAAACTCCTCTCTTAGCTCTTTAACAGACTTATTGGTCGCTTGTATGTCCTCACGCAGTTCGTGCAATGCTGGAATCAGCACAGAGTCCATCGCATCTCTCACAGCCGAATTCACAACCGAATTCAAAGTGCTTTGGTGTTCTTTAAATGCTAGTTCAATGCGGTTAGCAATAGCATTGTCCAGGTCTTCACTGGAGATGGCTGACTCTCTGAATTTTTTCTTCATTGGCGATTGCTCAATCTCTCTTTTCCGATCTCCTTTGTCTGCCTTAGCACTCATGATGGGTCTAATGCAGAGTGGTTCAAATTTTACTGACAGGATCGTAAAATATTTGGCAAAGTGAGCGGAGCGAAAAACTAAGCCTGCATCACCGTCGAGGGGGTCACGTGATCCTCCCAAAAGCCTATTTCTCTCAAATATTGTTCACAAATCTGTCTAAATCTGTGTTAGTGAGCACTTCTCCTTTGCCGAGATAATCCATCCATCTCACAGGTGTGGCATATCAAGATGCTGATTAGACAGCATGATTATTGCACAGGTGTGCCTTAGGCTGGCCACAATAAAAGGCCTCTCTAAAATGTGCAGTTTTATCACACAGCACAATGCCACAGATGTTGCAAGTTTTGAGGGAGCATGCAATTGGCATGCTGACTGCAGGAATGTCCACCAGAGCTGTTGCCCGTGAATTGAATGTTCATTTCTCTACCATAAGCCGTCTCCAAAGGCGTTTCAGAGAATTTGGCAGTACATCCAGCTGGCCTCACAACCGCAGACTACGTGTAACCACACCAGCCCAGGACCTCCACATCCAGCATCTTCACCTCCAAGATCGTCTGAGACCAGCCACCCGGACAGCTGCTGCAACAATCGGTTTGCATAACCAAAGAATTTCTGCACAAACTGTCAGAAACCGTCTCAGGGAAGCTCATTTGCATGCTCGTCGTCCTCATCGGGGTCTCGACCTGACTGCAGTTCGTTGTCGTAACCGACTTGAGTGGGCAAATGCCCACATTCGATGGCGTCTGGCACTTTGGATCTCTTCATGGATGAATCCCAGTTTTCACTGTACAGGGCAGATGGCAGACAGCGTGTGTGGCGTCGTGTGGGTGAGCGGTTTGCTGATGTCAACGTTGTGGATCGAGTGGCCCATGGTGGCGGTGGGGTTATGGTATGGGCAGGCGTATGTTATGGACAACGAACACAGGTGCATTTTATTGATGGCATTTTGAATGCACAGAGATACCGTGATGAGATCCTGAGGTCCATTGTTGTGCCATTCATCCACGACCATCACCTCATGTTGCAGCTTGATAATGCACGACCCCATGTTGCAAGGATCTGTACACAATTCCTGGAAGCTGAAAACATCCCAGCTCTTGCATGGCCAGCATACTCACTGGACATGTCACCCATTTAGCATGTTTGGGATGCTCTGGATCAGCGTATACGACAGCGTGTTCCAGTTCCTGCCAATATATTACTGAAGAGGAGTGGACCAACATCAACACCTGTGAGGTGGATGGATTATCTCGGCAAAGGAGAAGTGCTCACTAACACAGATTTAGACAGATTTGTGTACAATATTTGAGAGAAATAGGCCTTTTGTGTACATAGAAAAAGTCTTAGATCTTTGAGTTCAGCTCATGAAAAATGGGGGCAAAAACAAAAGTGTTGCGTTTATAATTTTGGTCAGTGTATATATATAGTTAAACATTCTCCAATATTTGTTTTATTAGTGCTTAAATTGCATGTTACGCGATTTCTTTTTTCAGTCTCTCTTTTATTGTTCTTAAGACTGTTAATCTAAAATCAATTAATCTAATTGGAAAAGTGAAAATAACGTGAAAAACATGTATAACAATTCATTATGTCGTTTAAAGTTAACAAACGCAGTAAAGAGATAACATGTTCACTACTGTATACACAACAATTTATTTGTTCATCATTTGCAGCATCAATTATGAATGTGTAAAAGAAAGCAAATATACAATGCAAATCAATTTAACAACTTCTTGTAAGATTGCATCACAGATTTTCAGAGCTATTTACATGCAATTTCAGTGATCAATTTATTGTACAGAAACTTTACATTGCGTTCATTTTGTTGATGAAAATCAGTACATGCAATGTTCCAACCCAGGATTTTTTCAGTTTTTTTAAGCGTAGAGAGTTAATACATAGATATTTCTTCACCATTGGAGTAAATAAGCCTGGTTTGTCGATTCTGAGGCTCTGCGTTACTTTCAGTGTTCCTACAGAAAGTCTGTAACATTTTCTTCAAGTGGTTTCTGAATTTTATCCCCATAAAAACATAAAACACAGGATTCAGGCAGCAGTGTGAGAAAGCCACCATCCGAGAGACGTATATCAAATAGTCTATAGATTCACTCAGCTTACAATCATTAAAAGGAGAGATTTTCCACGAAATCAGAGAGTCCAGAAATATGGCCACGTTGTACGGCCCCCATCCCAAGAAAAAAAACACCACTATGAAGAGGATGAGCTGCACCGTCTTTCTACGAGTGTGAGATGTTGGTCGAAGCAGCCGTCCCAAGATCACAGTGTAGCAAAAAGCAATGATCGCAAAAGCGATAATGAAAAAGGAATTTTGCAAGTATGTACTTGACAATTTCCAATTAATTTCACCATCAAAATCACAGAGCAGAACTGCATTGTTGCCGTTGTTTTGATCATCCATGAATGCATCAGTGGGGTTGTACACAACAGAGTTGAACTTGGCTTGTGGGATAGCAGCACAAAGACTGATGATCCAGATGACTATTGATGTCACATAGCAATGCACGCTCTTCCTAGACATGACCACCGACATGGGATGAACCACGGCCATGTAACGGTGGACGGTCAGAACCGTCAGGAAGATGATGCTGCTGTAATATCCCGTGTAGAACACAAAGCTAACTGCTTTGCAAGCAGGATCTCCAAGAGTCCAGCCATACGTGTAGTAGTAGGCCCAGAAGGGCAGGCCAAAGGTGAAAATCAGATCAGAGAGAGCCAGATTTAACAGAAATGTGTTGGTGAGGGATTTCAGATTTTCATACTTCACAAGGACCCACAGGACCAGAGTGTTTCCCACACAGCTGAACAGAACGATGATGATGTTTATTTATTTTTCTGAATTGTAGCAATTATAGTTCCTTATCATTTGTCAAAAAAACTGCATTGCTTCTTTTTTCATTTCAATAAAATATACATTTTAGACTATTCTTGCAAAAGACAGACTTTTAATGACTTTTCACAGTCTTTTTAGAGGCAGGATACAGTAAATTCAATCCACCAACAGGCCTTTGTATTGTTGTAAAACTACATACAATAGGCCTACACATAAATGTGAAAATGTATTATATTCATACATGCATATAAATGCTTACTAAAGTGTAAACGCTGCGGTGAACTGAAATATAGAACTGCTGCAAGTACAAGAAACTAGCAGTGATGATGTTGGGTAAAATGTATTTTTAATTTTTGTGACTCATAAAAGTTTTGACAGAAAAAGGCCCAGCAACATTCTTCAGTAAAATAATTAATTCACGTTTCAGTAAAATAATTAATTCACGTTTTCAAATAATTGAAGTCTTCAAGTCTGTAAATATATCATTTATATTGAACTTTGATAATTTTGATAATTTTTAATTATAAACAAAAAACATTATTATTATTATTATTATTATTATTATCGTAATAGCACATGATGCAATGCATAGATTCCAAGATGATTTGTTGATCAACGTTGCTTGCAGGAAACACAACATCAATGAGCGCATGAGGCCACAGCAAACATGCAGGCATTTTTCATTGGATTTATTTAGTTGCAAAACAGAACTTATACTATACTGGCATAATTGTAAGATCAGGGTAGAGTTATTAGGTTAGTTCTCACCAATGGTGACAGCACATCCTGACAGATGTTTCCTATCTGATGTTGGTTGTACACATTGACAGGTTTTTCTCACGCAATGTCCTTTTATTTTTTTGCCATATTTCACTCTACACTCTCAGGTATAGGTACCAAACTGTCTCTGTACCCTTTCGAAATGTACTAATATGAACAATTTAGGTAATAATACACTGATTTTTGTTTTTAAGGTAAGTGGTCACAAACAATTTATTTTAGCTACGTTTAATTAAAAAAATATGTTGAAAGTTAGTCAACTAAATTTGTTTATTTAAATGTAGCTAAAATAAATTGATTGCAACCACTTACCTTAAAAAAAAAAAAAAAATTCAATGAATCATTTAAAGTGACTGCATTGTATCTTTTTTTCTGAGAGTGAACAAACTTGGAGGAAAAGGCTTAGGAAAGGAGAGACGTCAGAACCACTGTATATCAGGAAACCAGCCGCAATGTGTTTGGGTGCAAATTATTCTTATTGTTTATGACAGAAGTAAGGTCTATTTTTGCAGTCAAAATGGACATTTTCAAAAACATTAATAAATCAGAACTATATTAAAAGATAAATGATAATGAAGCTTGTTGGAGTTCTAAATGTATTGGAAAATAAAGTAGAAATAATTTTCACACATAAATTGCCAGTAAATTTCATGTGTCACACACACACACACACACACACACACACACACACACACACACACACACACACACACACACACACACACACACACACACACACACACACACACACACACACACACACATACACTGTAAAAAAGTGCTGTTTCAACTTAAAAAAAAAATGTTCATGCTGCCTTAAAATTTTAAGTTTACTCAACTCAGATATCCAAGTTGTCACATAATACAATTTAACATTTAACTTGACTAAACTTAAAATTTTAAGGCAACAAAAACACTTTTTCAAATTGAAACAACTTTTTTTACAGTGTATATGTATATATGTGTGTACATATATATACTGTATATATATATATATATATATATATATATACACACTGACCAAAATTATAAATGCAACACTTTTGTTTTTGCCCCCATTTTTCATGAGCTGAACTCAAAGATCTAAGACTTTTTCTATGTACACAAAAGGCCTATTTCTCTCAAATATTGTTCACAAATCTGTCTAAATCTGTGTTAGTGAGCACTTCTCCTTTGCCGAGATAATCCATCCACCTCACAGGTGTGGCATATCAAGATGCTGATTAGACAGCATGATTATTGCACAGGTGTGCCTTAGGCTGGCCACAATAAAAGGCCACTCTAAAATGTGCAGTTTTATCACACAGCACAATGCCACAGATGTCGCAAGTTTTGAGGGAGCGTGCAATTGGCATGCTGACTGCAGGAATGTCCACCAGAGCTGTTGCCCGTGAATTGAATGTTCATTTCTCTACCATAAGCCGTCTCCAAAGGCGTTTCAGAGAATTTGGCAGTACATCCAGCTGGCCTCACAACCGCAGACTACGTGTAACCACACCAGCCCAGGACCTCCACATCCAGCATCTTCACCTCCAAGATCGTCTGAGACCAGCCACCCGGACAGCTGCTGCAACAATCGGTTTGCATAACCAAAGAATTTCTGCACAAACTGTCAGAAACCGTCTCAGGGAAGCTCATCTGCATGCTCGTCGTCCTCATCGGGGTCTCGACCTGACTGCAGTTCGTTGTCGTAACCGACTTGAGTGGGCAAATGCTCACATTCGATGGCGTCTGGCACTTTGGATCTCTTCATGGATGAATCCCAGTTTTCACTGTACAGGGCAGATGGCAGACAGCGTGTGTGGCTTCGTGTGGGTGAGCGGTTTGCTGATGTCAATGTTGTGGATCGAGTGGCCCATGGTGGCGGTGGGGTTATGGTATGGGCAGGCGTATGTTATGGACAACGAACACAGGTGCATTTTATTGATGGCATTTTGAATGCACAGAGATACCGTGACGAGATCCTGAGGCCCATTGTTGTGCCATTCATCCACGACCATCACCTCATGTTGCAGCTTGATAATGCACGACCCCATGTTGCAAGGATCTGTACACAATTCCTGGAAGCTGAAAACATCCCAGTTCTTGCATGGCCAGCATACTCACCGGACATGTCACCCATTGAGCATGTTTGGGATGCTCTGGATCGGCGTATACGACAGCGTGTTCCAGTTCCTGCCAATATCCAGCAACTTCGCACAGCCATTGAAGAGGAGTGGACCAACATCAACACCTGTGAGGTGGATGGATTATCTCGGCAAAGGAGAAGTGCTCACTAACACAGATTTAGACAGATTTGTTTTTTTTTTGTTATCAACAATTTTTTATTTTCATTTTTGTACAAACAACAAAACATAATATCCAAAATAAAACAAAACAAAACAGAAATACTCAACATCTAAAAGTTCAATCAAAAGGGAGGGAGAGAGGGAAGGACCAAGAACACAAAAGTTTTTAAATAATCACGTACATTCAGTAAAAAACATAGAATGGTTGAAGGCCTGGCCCCAGTCTTACACTCACATGAGACAATCAGGAGGCTTTTGCCTCTCTACACATGTTGGTGTAAACAGCTGAATTATTGTCTTCTTCATGAAAAAGCAAACAACATTCTCTTTTGGAACTAATACAGGATCAAAAATTAAGAAGACAAAAGTGTTGTAATGATGACGTTTATGTGTCCAATTGACGACAGGACATTCCCAAAACATATGGTCAGTGTATATATATAGTTAAATTTGACATTCTCTTTTGTAAGGAGTTATGTATGCAATATTTGTTAAGACGATGAGACAGATATTAGTGCCACACTCTCTCCCAGTAAATTGCATAATTCCCTATTCCAAATAGTTACAATCAATAATTTTATTAGATTTAGACGATTTCTTTTTTTTTGTGTACAGTCTCTCTTTGGGGGCAAAAACAAAAGTTTTTTATAATTTTGTTGTATATATATAGTTAAACTTAATATTTGTTTTATTAGTGCTGTTAATCTAGTCTCTCTTTTTTTGTTCTTAAATCAATTAATCTAATTGGAAAAGTGAAAATAATGTGAAAAACATGTATAACAATTCATTATGTCGTTTAAAGTTAACAAATTCAGTAAAGAGATAACATGTTCACTACTGTATACACAACAATTTATTTGTTCATCATTTGCAGCATCAATTATGAATGTGTAAAAGAAAGCAAATATACAATGCAAATCAATTTAACAACTTCTTGTAAGATTGCATCACAGATTTTCAGAGCTATTTACATGCAATTTCAGTGATCAATTTATTGTACAGACACTTTACATTGCGTTCATTTTGTTGATGAAAATCAGTACATGCAATGTTCCAACCCAGGATTTTTTCAGTTTTTTTAAGCGTAGAGAGTTAATACATAGATATTTCTTCACCATTGGAGTAAATAAGCCTGGTTTGTCGATTCTGAGGCTCTGCGTTACTTTCAGTGTTCCTACAGAAAGTCTGTAACATTTTCTTCAAGTGGTTTCTGAATTTTATCCCCATAAAAACATAAAACACAGGATTCAGGCAGCAGTGTGAGAAAGCCACCATCCGAGAGACGTATATCAAATAGTCTATAGATTCACTCAGCTTACAATCATTAAAAGGAGAGATTTTCCACGAAATCAGAGAGTCCAGAAATATGGCCACGTTGTACGGCCCCCATCCCAAGAAAAAAAACACCACTATGAAGAGGATGAGCTGCACCGTCTTTCTACGAGTGTGAGATGTTGGTCGAAGCAGCCGTCCCAAGATCACAGTGTAGCAAAAAGCAATGATCGCAAAAGCGATAATGAAAAAGGAATTTTGCAAGTATGTACTTGACAATTTCCAATTAATTTCACCATCAAAATCACAGAGCAGAACTGCATTGTTGCCGTTGTTTTGATCATCCATGAATGCATCAGTGGGGTTGTACACAACCGAGTTGAACTTGGCTTGTGGGATAGCAGCACAAAGACTGATGATCCAGATGACTATTGATGTCACATAGCAATGCACGCTCTTCCTAGACATGACCACCGACATGGGATGAACCACGGCCATGTAACGGTGGACGGTCAGAACCGTCAGGAAGATGATGCTGCTGTAATATCCCGTGTAGAACACAAAGCTAACTGCTTTGCAAGCAGGATCTCCAAGAGTCCAGCCATACATGTAGTAGTAGGCCCAGAAGGGCAGGCCAAAGGTGAAAATCAGATCAGAGAGAGCCAGATTTAACAGAAATGTGTTGGTGAGGGATTTCAGATTTTCATACTTCACAAGGACCCACACGACCAGAGTGTTTCCCACACAGCTGAACAGAACGATGATGATGAAAATGACTGGAGTGATGGCTGTCGCAAACTGGATGGCATTTTTCTTGATACAGATGTCATCTCCAGGGTTATCACTTATATTGTAATCATAATAGTCTAAAGTGGTAGATATTTCATACTGATATTCAGTGATTGGTTGGACTTTCATCTTGATGCATAAATGTACACTGAAAACAAATTGGAAGACAATTTTTACTCAGAAAATTTCACATATGATTACAAAAACAACAACAATAAAACAAAGAAAAACAGCAAATAACACGCTGTATTAAATATATAATCTATCTATCTATCTATCTATCTATCTATCTATCTATCTATCTATCTATCTATCTATCTGATCTTAATAACTAATCTTAATAATATTAAACATTAACCAACTGAAGAAATAATCAATGATTGCATTGATAATTATTGCACACATTTTTCATGTGCACTTCAAAAATATTGAGAGCATAACATTTATGCAAATATAACATTTCTTATACTATATTATACAAACATATTTATCTCAGTGGAATTTATAATCTGTTTTCTGTCTGCTGAGTTATCACTTACCTTTATGCAATTCTCCAGAGAAAATGTTACTTTAATGGTTGATCACAGACTGAGTGAGTGTTAAATAAAAACGATGAAACTTTCTAGGTGGGTTAGATGTACCTATTGGAGTATCAGTAGAGTACAACCCACAAACAAAATATTTTCAGATCCCCCATCCTCAAAAACAAAACCAATAGGTCCATGTCCTTTTTTCTGTTCCTTTATGACCTACCATCAATTAATTGACAAGATCCTGAGGACTTGCCCTTAGTCAGAAAAGGACTTGGCAGGATCGAAAGATGAATAAAAATCACACTGTGTTGGCTTATATTATATTATTATTATAATATATTTAATATGGATTAGGTTAAATGTATGATTAAAATAAAAAGTAAGATTTTATTCATCAGCCCTGTTACTATAATCTCTTTTTGAAAGCACCTGCTTCAAAAAAAATAAAATAAAGGCTCTTCAGAAGCAATTGCTAAAACTAATTTTTGATGGTTATTGGTTTTGGTCGCTTTCTAGTTATACAGTAGCACTAAGCACATGTTGAATCATAACATACATATGTTAACACTTGAAATGTGTTTATGCAAGTGGTGATGCACTCATCACTGATCATCACATGACACTACTTGTTTATTTACTGCGTTTCTTTTTTTTTTGTCTCGCAACCAAACATGATGAGCTCCGAAGAATCTGCTATTTCGTTTTCGCCTCTGATTGGATTAGCTTGCTGTCAGTCAATCTTAGTACCGCCCCTGTTATGGCAGCAGGGTTGGATCTACTGTAAATAATCGATTCGGAAGATCATCTTTCTGTATTAAGTATGTCTTTATTTACATCTATATATCATTATTTACATATGTTTATCAAATATACACTTATTTATACCGACGATAAGCTGACGGTTCTGGCAGAAATGTGATAAAACGCTAAACGCTAAAGTTGTAAAGTTCAGCAAGTGCGTCTGTCTACCTAGTCTCATTATATTATTTAAATATTAGAAATGTCATTTATAATTTTAGTCTGTAATCATGGTGATCATAATATTTTAAGGAATTGTATTTTGGGCTGTGAATTTCCCTACGTTTAAAAACAAAGTAAAACTCTCTAGTGCACATGCAGTCACATCAAACTGATCACAACACAAGATTACTCCAGTATATTATTAGTTTTATTTTATGATACAAATACGTTTAGAATTAAATAGGTTAAAAAAGAAAATATCACGTTGGTATGCCATCATAAAGTGTTTAATATTTTACGGTTTACTGTTTTATTGTTGTCTTTATTCTTTTAATACAACCATGTTTTTTCCCTTTGCTTTTACAGGCATAATGTTGACTTTATGAATCATCCACACTAACATATTCATCCTACCATGAGTACAGTGGGAGAAAATCAGCTGCAGAGAATAATCAGAGATCTGCATGGTAAAATCACACACTCAGTGTGATGTATTGCATGTGTGAACAGTCATGTGCACTCATCAGTCTCTTGACACTGTGATTGGCCAATAACTTTTTTTTAGCTTATTCTAGAGACACTGCAAAATCTCCCCACATATTCTGAATTCTCAGTTATCACAGCACATGAAATATAGTCATATCTAGGTATTCAGCAAGCATGTATCTCCATGTATTGTTTTAGTTGTGATTGTGATCTTTGAAAATGAATCCACTGGTGTAGACTATTCAGTTTTAATGTTTCTTATAATTGTGACATGCAGTTAATTACTCAAGATCTCACTGTCATAGTAAACCTAGAAATATCTAGAATAAACTTAAACTTGTGATTTCCAGACCTTCATAAGTCATGGAGATCCTAAAGTGTTTTTGAAATTTGGAAACTGGTTGCACCCAACTCTAAAATGTTAATGCAGCTTCCTATAAAATAAAACCATCAAGTCCTTATTTAGGAGATGTTTGTGTCTCAAGTTAAGTCAAGTTGAGCTTTATTGTCATTCCGCTACATGTGTGGGCATACAGTGCAACGAAATGTCGTGTCTCGCAGGACCACGGTGATACATAAATAAGCATAAACATAAACATACAACACTAGACGTAAGAACAATTTTTTGACCTACATAGCTACCTTACTTAATCGGTGATCTAACTATACATATACTATAAACAGTTGACTATATACATACACATAACCTAAGACAGACTATACAAGTACTTTACATAACTGTACATGATATTGTGCAATAGAGGTATTTAAGGTTAAGGAGGAAGTAGTGCAATATGATTTGTGATGCATTCACAAGTAAACATTTGTGCTATCTTATTGAGTCCTTGTAACATGGAGTGTTTATAAGAAAGTGTCTGGTGCATACACCATTTAAACACCCTGCTGAAACTCAGATTCAAATATATTTGTGCAGATGCAGTTTCTGAGTTGAGCAAAGAACATTGTGAGACTGGAGAGCCCATCACCGATGACAGCTCCAGCCTTCACAAGTTCTGCTATAAACTGGAGTACCTACTGCAGGTACGGCACAGTCTTTAGGGTCATTTTAACTCTTTCTTGAAGTTACTTTATATCTAGATCAGAGTTGGGACATGATTATTTTTTTATCTGTATATAATTGGTTAAATACATATTAATTTCATCTTAATTTGACTTAAGATTTATTTTAGTATTATTTATATACTCTTATAGTATTTATTAATATTTTGAATGAACCTTTTTATATTTTCAGTTTTCATTTTAATTTTAGTTTAAGTTTTAGCAATTTTGATGTGCTTTTGACATTTTTATTACATAGCTTTGATTCATTTTTATTTCAGTTTTAGTTTTAGTAATTCTACTACTTCAAATTGATTTAGTTTAGTTGGTTGCCAAGGCAACATTTCTAGTTTTTTGTTTCTAGTTTTTACGTTTTTCATGTAATATTTAAATTATTTTTTTCCAGATTTATTTCAATTACCAGTTATAGTACAACTGCATTATATATTGTATCAATTCTGCAGATCTTTTTGTCCCACAGTCAGTGAAAAAAATATGTTGAAAAAGTTTCTTGTGGAACTAGCTAGATGTAAAAATATAAATAAAAAAAAGTCTTTATAAAAAGTAGAATATCCTGTGAAATTCAGTTGTTACCACTTAACTAGTTTCTCATTATTTAAGATAAAAATGATGGTGACCTGGATGACTGGGGATCTCTGCATTCATATTTAACCAGACATCATGTTTAGAGTGACTGCTTTGAGATTAACCTGTTGACCCTTGTGTCTAGTTTGACCAGAAAGAGAGGACCACATTTCTGGGCAGCAGGAAAGACTACTGGGACTATTTCTGTGACTGCTTGGCCAAGATTAAAGGAGCTAATGACGGCATTCGCTTTGTCAAATCAATCCCCGAGGTAATCCACTGCACGAGCCCAAAACTCATCTCTTCAGCCAGTGCGTGTTTGGCTCCAGCCTACCTTCTCATTTCTCTTTTTCACTTTCATGTTGCTGGTTTTCTGACAGTTTTTTTTTTACATCCGTTTTTTATCTGCACCTCTCTGGAGGGTTTGAAGCAGGAAGCAGTGACACTCAGCCTCAGGTTGGTCATGTGTTATAGGCATTCGACTAGCAGTAGAGACTCTGATGAAGATAATTGTACATTATACAGACAGGCATATTATTTCTTTAACAAGGCAGGTGATGTTTAGTGCTGTTTGCTAAGACTTGAATAACTACCATTTCTCATACTGTGGGAGACAAACCACTAAGCTAAAATATGAAACTTTTTTGAGCTTAAGTATTAAATAAACTATTAAGCTTTAGTATTAAACTTTAAGTATCAAATTATGCCGTGCATCTTATCCTGCATCGTTTGTGCTACTGACATAGTACTTTAAATTCTGTAGCTTGTTGAAGATAGATGTGTGCTATTACTTTTTTAATTGACCATACTTGACTTTTCACATAGATTTACATTGAAGGAGGGACCTGAGAGAATATTATAGAGGAGAGCTGTTTTGACTCCTTTTTGGATCTTAGCCAGTAAGAAACCACCCGGAACACCCTAAAAACCACCTAGCAATCACCCACAACATGCAGATTTTTTTCAAACTAGATTTGATCATTCTCTTTGTGTACTGTTCCCAACATAATCAGTTTAAGACATTAACTTGTATTACTCAGATTATAATTTCATTATTATTAGGGCAACCTTTTTTTCTCATTTCAAGAACAACTTTTACTAATGCATACAAAAAGTCTTCAGAATTCATTTGTTACTGAAACACAGCTTTTTGTGAGTCTCGAATCCAAAACAAATCCAGAAATCCAGCGTCAGCTGTAGTGTAACGTTTCCATCTGGTGTCCTTATGCTCTTTGGTCACCCACTGTAATCCTCCATCTGCTGTCCCACTGACAGACATGGTTTGTGTTTAGATTGGCATACTACCATACCTTCTCTTACAGTATTTTACAGCATGCACTGTGTACCACACTAGGTACAGTATTCAAATTTAGTGTATACATGGAATACAGAAATGTCATATTATTGCATTTTCCAAAATGTTCAGCATAAAACCAGATCACACTGCATTGAATACTGGTATTCCATGATGCAGTGCACTCAGCTTCACCTTCATAATCTGTGCCAAATCAACAGAACAGAATCAGAATCTTTACTTGATTCATTATTTGAGCAGACTGCCATCAGTTTGATGGTTTTATACTAAAAAGGAATAAAAATGCAAAATAATGAATTTAAACATGAACTATAATGTAGTGATGTTTATGTTTAAGCAGATAATCTGCACACTGACCTTTGAACTAAGTTATACTGTTTCCTTTGAAAGCTCAAAAATGATTGTCAGTCAGATTGTCAACTCTTTTGTGATGTTCATACGTGTTGTTATCGTTATGCAACATGTCATCTCATTCCAATATCATAAGAATCGTACATGTTTTTCAGATGATCAGGTGATCAACAAAATGAGAAGCTGTAGTGTTGTGGTCAAACAGAAACTTGTGTAATTTATACAAAGTTAACCAGAACATATTTCATGCTCAGGTCTCATTTCAAAACATGCATATAATCCTTATTAAATGCAAGGCCTTTTTGTTTACTTTGTGTGATTTAGCTGAAGACGTCATTAGGGAAAGGACGGGCTTTCATTCGCTACTGTCTGGTGCACCAAAGGCTGGCAGACACTCTTCAGCAATGTCTTATGAACTACAAAACCACATGGTAATATATTCAACAAAAACATCTTAGTGCGAACTTGTACAGGATGATTGATGCATTGCTAGTACAAAAATCATTTGTATTTTCAGTAAGTATCTAGTAAAATGTGTATGATTTGACATGAACTTAAATACTAAAAATGTATACTAGCAGTAGTTGCCAAGGCACTATTTCTCATTTTAATTTAGTTGAACTTGATGTTCCACAATAACTAAAACTAAAACTGAAAAAAAAACAAAGTAATAAAGAATAAAAAAAAAATACAAAAAAATACAAAAACAAAGTTACTAAACCATTACCTAAAATTAAAATGAAAACAATAAAACTAAAAACTAATTAAAAATATGATTAAAAACTAGGAAAAACTATCTCCATTATACTAAAATAACACTGATGTGATGCACGTATGCCTCAGACTTACAATCAGACTTGTAAACAACCATTTTGGTGGAAAGTGCAACCACATTTGGCTTTAAAGTGTGGTCAAAATTTCACACGAAAACAAAGTGTATGCATAAAGAGTTGCATGCTCTTCCGGCCAACTTTAGAAGGTTTAGATTTCAGCAAATTAGTCTACAATTAATTGCAAGTAATTCATTTTAACAGTAATTCGTATCTATTTTGTTTTTGCACATGACACAACATAGTCATTTGAATAGAGAATGTTAATGCATTAATGCAAAGCTACTCTTTATTTAACAGACCTGAAAGTGTTGATTCGGTGCAAACTCATCCACACAGTAATTTCTCTTCCTCCCTCCACTTTCACTTCTCTGCAACAAGAAACTTCTTGTCTCAAAGTAGCATGCATACATGCAATGTCAGCTATTTTTATTATAGTACTTACAACACAGTTATCCAAATTCCAGTGTTTTATATTATATTACAAAAGCAAAGCTAAATTTAAATTTAGAAATGCACAGGGTATAAATTCTCTCAGAAACAAGCATTCTGTGAACTCCAGTCTTGTTTACAAGTGGTCAATGATTTTTGTTTGTTATTCACAGTGAGTGGTATTATGAACGCAGTCCCTTCCTGAAGTCCCATCTGAACATTGATATCATCAACCACCTGTATGAACTCAATGAGGTCCAGTTTGATGTAGCATCCCGAGGTCACGACCTTGACTCTGACTGGCCCACTTTTGTAAGGTAATTCATGAGAATTCAACCCATGTGTGTTACAATAGTAAAGTCCCTATTGCAACACATTTAGACTGTAAGACATTTAAGCAGTTGTATTTTTCAGATTTAATGTCTTAGATTTAATAGTCTCAGATTTAATAGCAACATTACAACATATATAAGTTGTTGTTTTTAATCTTAAACATTTTAAAAAGCGTATGTTACAAATTCATTTTTCAGTATTTCCAACCAAAATGAAAATTGTGAATTTTGTTCACTGCACAATGCAGTTGCCTGCATTGTGAATTAACTAATGTAAGCAAAACAAATGACATGGTTTTTATGTGCACATCACACATACAGAAAGACTCTGGGATCAGCTCTCTCACCCGCCCATGTGTGGAAACCACCCAGTCGCTGCTCTAGTGTCAACAGTCTGGTTAGCAGTTATTCACAGGTTTGGTAACACATTAGAAACACCTTAGACTTTAGAAACATCTTTAAAATGAACTCTTCTGTTTATATCCTCATTATCTATGGTTCTGTACCTAATATGTAGTATACATAAATACAGATTATCAGATGTATCAGTTAATTTATTCGTTCCCTGTTTCTTTTTCTAGCTTTAAAAAGTAATGTGTTTCATTATTGCGTTACCCCAAAAAAGTCTCCACTATAGAGCAGTGTTATTTCATTATTATTTATATACTATATTGATGGTATCTATTAATATTTTGTATAGGTTTTATATATATATTTTTTTTACGTTTTCATTTTTAGATCGTTTTAATGATTTTGTTATATGCTTTTTGCCTATTTTCCTTTGTTTGTACCACCAATCTAATTTGCAATTTAATACCACAATACCAGTATTTTGATATGTCAATATTGACAAATAGACCAATGTGAGTGAATGCGTTTTGTTTTCTTTCTTTGTTTTTTTTTTTTTTGTTTAGATTTGTTTACCTAATGCAGTTCATTCACATAGTCGCTGTCAATTAATTTCAATCTCTTTTCCCTCATGCAGCAAGCTCAAGAGTTTCTTCCAGGCCAAGATTTTGGCTCTAGTCTTCTAGGTGATCTTGGGGAATTAGGTGAGTTGTCCTGTAGTGCTTCTGAGGACCTGCGCATTGAGCTCGACCAGTCAGAGTTGAGACAACAAGAGCTCCAAGAGAAGATCAGGCAACTCACCAGTGAAGCAGCTGATCTAAAGGCCGTGGTCAAAGACCTACAGGGGCAACTCTTGGCTCAAGGTCCTAATCAAGAGAAAGAAGAAGATCAGGAGGTGGTGAAAGCTGTTAGAGAGTGCACAGATCGCCTCCATACCACCACAGAGGGACTGGAGGCTCCACGGACATCAGAACGCAACCTAGAAGCCAAACTGAGCATTGCGGAGAACAGAAACATGGAGTTGCTAGCAAAACTCGACGGAGCTCTGAGCGAAAAAGGACAGCAGGCCGCCAACTACTGCGACTCGGCCTGGAAGATCCAAGAGCTCCTGACCAAGCTAAAGGAGGCCGAGGAAGAGAGGATTGAGTATAAACGAGAAAGCGAAGATCAGGTGAGACTAGCTGAGCAACTTGCCCAGGAGCTGAAGCTTCAGGAAGAGAAACTAAAGGAGATGGAAAAAAAACTGGACACTTGTAGAGTGTCTGCCGACAAAGAACGATCAACCGCAATCCAGCAGGCTGATGAGCTGCAGATGACCATCAACCGCCTTCAAGGAGCACTTTCTCTGAAGGAGCGGGAAACGGGGAACCTACGGACTCAGCTGCAGGACATGCAGAGAGCACTGGAGACCAAGGACGGTCAACTGGAGGAGCACAAGAAAAGGATAGAAGAGGAGCTACAACATAAAAGCGTGCTTGAAGAACAACTAAATGCAAAGGTGACTGAGTTGTCCTCCGTTGCCCAAAAGATCCGTCAACTGGAGAATCTCAACCAGCGGTTGACTTCGGAGAGTCAGAGCTTCCAAACACAAGCCAAGAAACTGGAAGAGTACAAGAACCAGTGCACAAGTTTAATGGAGATCAATGCCAAGCTGATCCAAACGGTGAAGAGAAATGAAGAGAGCAGCAAGGAGCTGGTGCAAGCCAAGAACACTCTAGAGAGAGAACTGATTACCACACAAGCCTCTGAGAAGCAAATGAGAACCAGATTAGAGTCAGCTGGACTGACAGTGGAGAACCAAAATCTTGAGGAGTGCATACACAACGGCCAGGCGAACAGCGAGGAAACCAAAATCGAACAACTTGGAGAGAATAGTATATTAAGCCTGGAAGAACTAAATGAGAGAGCTGCAGTCCCCCAGGAGAACAAGAAGGTGACTTCTAGTCACCTTCGGGAGGCTAATGAATCCTCAAGAACTGATAATGGAGAATCCACTTCTAGGTTGGCTCTGGCTGAGGCCCAACTTGAACTCAACATGAAGGAGGTTTCTAGACTCCAGGAAGAGGTCATGGAGCTCCGGGCACAGCTATTGGTGAGCTCAGAGGAGAAAATAAAGATCCAGGCTCTGCAGGAAGTGACAGAAGCTTCCAGAGAAGATCTCCGGGCTCAGGCGGAGCAACTAAAGTCCCAGGTGGAAGAGCTAAACCGTAAGCATGTCGAGGAACTGCTGCGTTGCCGAGAAAGAGAGGACGCTCTGGTAAAGGAGAGGGATATGGAGGCCCATGTGCGGGCAGAAATCCAAACGAACCTTGCTGCCATGAGGGAAGAGCTTCACATGTTGAAGAGGCAGAACAGCATGCTTGCACTTGAGAACGGAGAGGCTCGTGAGGCCTTACACAGGACCAACACTGAGACAGCAGAGCTTGGGGTTCACGTTTGCATGCTGACGGGACAGAACGAGGAGGCTCAGTTGCGATGGGAAGAACTTTCTACCAAACTGCAGGAGCTACAGATGGAGGCGCAGGAAGAGGTGGAAACTCTAAGTGATTCGATGGAGGCCTTGAGAAAAGATAATGCAAGACTCCAAGAGCAGCTAAAACAGACTGAACGACTCCCAGAATCCATGCAGAAGTTGCAGGAGAGACTTGAACAAGTGGAAGAAGAAGCCAAAAGTGTCCAAGAGATCCGACAAAGGAAAGTGGACACACTGAGGTCCCAGTTGAGCGATGAAGCTGTGCACCATCAAAATCAAGTGCAGGTAATTGAAGTAAAAATTCTCATAGGTTGGTTGGTTTTGTCCTGTTTTGTTCAGGCTGTTTATGGATGTCTTTCTGAAGGGTCTGAATGAGGAACTGGATGCATTAAGGAAGAAGCTGGAGAATGAAGTAGAGAAAGCCTCAAGTCTTGAGTCCAAAGTTTTGGAGCTTGAGGTATCTTGATCTTATTACCATAGATGGCTGTTGAGGCCAATTCATATTACTTGCCATTTAATTACCTAAGATGAATGATAAACACCAATCTGTGAATAAATCAAATCTACCCTATATTGATGCACTGAATAGTTTGCTATAATTTTGGCAACTGTTAAACAACCTAGTTTTTGGGCTGTTCATGTGGAACATGCTTTTTCGTTCCACTGCGCTGTTTTTTAATAGTTTTTGTATGCAAATATGCTCTAGATGGATGTCTTTGAGACATTTGCACATGTTGCTCTGCTTTTTTAGCATCTCAAATCACAATGATATTGACATTTTTGTTTCAAGTTTTAAGCATGTTAGACTCTAAAGTAAATGTTGAGGTGGTTAAAGATCCCCAACCCTAATTATTTAGATCAGTAGTCTTTTAAATGCAGGAAAATCAACACATTTTTGCATCCTTGTGTTTTTGTGTTTAAAAGTCTGCCAACAGTGATTACAGTCAGATGATCGAAAATAAAAATTCCCTCATTGATGATTCTGAAACTGTAATTAATCAGAAAGAGGAACAGATAAAAAGCCTTAGAGTGGACTTAACAAGGTAAGTGATTTCTCTACTGCTTTTGAGCTGGTCCATACATTAAAAATGCAGTACTAACACGTAGGAGGGTTTTCACTTTCTACAAGTTGTTTTGAACGTCTTCTGGCCTGATTCTTATTTTTTGTCAGAGCTGAGGAGGAACTGGCTCTTACTCAGCAGTCCTGTAATGAACTGGGTGTAAACTTAAGCAGAAGTGTGATGGAGAAACAAGCCATTGAACTGAAGATGTCTGCTGAGATAGATGACCTTTATCGTACCAAAAAGAATCTGGAGGAGAGGCTCATTGAGCTCATAAGGTGACTTATATACAGTAGTTACCTACTATGGTTTTCCACATTTCTAACACATCAGAATACAGTATATGTTCCCTACAACCCAAAGAAATGCATTTGAAAATACCTGTATCTGCTAAAATGTTGCAAGCAGTTCTTCATAGAACTCTGGCACCCCCTGTAGGGACAAAGATGCCTTATGGCAGAAGTCTGATGCACTGGAGTTTGAACAGAAACAGAGGGCTGAGGAACAGACAGACAGAGAAGTCACATACTGTCTGAGCTGCCGCAACCACTTCACCTGGATGCTGCGCAAGCATAGCTGCAGGTCAGGAGAAAAACTTTAAGGGGAAATGGCATTTTTGGCAAATGGAGTATTTAGACCTTTTTTACCCTTGAAATTGCCAGTGACAGGTCATTTTGTCCAAGCTGTGTTTGACAAAGGTTGTCATGTTTTTTTATGTATATATAATGTTATATTTACAATTTAAGGTAAATGGACAAGGCCTTCATAAGGGTTTCATCTGATTTTTGTGACAGTTGTTAAAGTTACTATTGTAAACATTCAATATACTTGTCCCACCCCTAACTTGCTCTGATTGGTAAATCATCCATCTGATTTGAGCAGCTTGTTTTTAACTACAAAACACATCGTTGTAACATAATATTGGCAAATAGTTGTAATATAATTTTTTAAAAGTTATTACAGATTTTGTGGTCTATGTGCTCTGTTTTTAATTGTTGTTGTATGTAGACATAAAAGCATAATATTATTAGCCTATATTATTAAAAAATAAATATAGCTACACAACACTACACTATAGGATTTTTTTATGATTTTGAAAGATTTCTCTTATGCTCACTAAGGCTGCATTTATTTGGTCAAAAATACAGGTAATACTATAATATTGAGACATATTATTACAATTTAACAACCCTTTTCTATTTTAAAAATATTTAGTATAATGCAAAGCTGAATTTTCAGTCTTTAGTGTCACATGATCCTTCATAAATCATTCTAATATGCCGATTTGTGCTCAAGAAACTTTTCTTATTATTATCAGTGTTAAAAACTTAATATTTTTGTGGAAACTGTGATACATTTTCTTTTTCAGGATTTTTTTTATGAAAAAGCACTTTAAAAAAAATAGCGTTCATTTGAAATTCAAATCTTTTGTAAAATTCTAGATGCCTTTACTCCCACTAGACATGTATATTTGTATTTTCTATGTTTTGAACAGGTTCTGTGGGCGTCCATTCTGTTATTACTGCCTTGTTCATGATGCAAGTGTCCACCAGGGCGGCAGCAACATGCGCTGTTGTAAGGAATGCTTTAATCAGCGCAGTTCTGGACACGGGGACCTGGGCAGTCCTTTACGTTCAGCCCACAGCCCAATATCAAGCCCCACACGAACCAGCACACCTGGTGTCCCAGGTAAGACGTTACAGAAAGCATAACAAACATACTTTGCAACCATTAAGGGTTTTATGTGATTTAATATTGACTGTGAATTGATTGTAAATGCCTTAAATGTAAAATGAAAATGCATACTGGTTGAATATGATCTGATCTTTCTTCAGATAATGGGTTGTAATTCTTTGTGTAATGTGAATGATGTCCTCACAGGGGCACTGAAGTCCCCTCGGCCTGATGACACAGCATATGACATCATCACAGATGAGGAAGTGAACTGTGTCCATGACAGCAACTCGTTATACTACACTGCTGTGCAGCCCTCAGAGACACAACAGCTGTGAGACACACTCACTCACACACGCACACGCACACTCACACACACACGCACACACACACACACACACACACACACACACACACACACACACACACACAAACACACACCTGTCATGTTAGCCCAGATTGTCTGCACTAAACACAATTTGCTGTTTTGTGCTGAAGTAAGAAGTAAAATTAAATTTGCTCCTGCTGAGCTGAACTCAGTTTCATTATTGGATTTATTTTCATTCATCAGAGCAAATCTGACAAGAACACATGGTGCCTGCTAGTGTATCTTAATGTACTGCTAAGTAAACATAATATCGAAACTTGCTGGCTTTGTTTCAGTTCCATTTGTGTCATTTGCTATGATGTGCACTCGTCTTTAGTCTCGGGTTAAATAAGGATACGACAGGAAATGAAAATGTAAGTGCATATATGTCTGCAGAAGCAGCAGTGACATCACCAGCACAGAAGATTCAGACGAGCTGATTGGCTCCGTTCAGGACGCTGAGATCTGCCTGCTAAAATCTGGAGAGATGACGTGAGTCACACAACACTCATGATGGGTCCTGATTCCCTTATGATTTTTGCACAATTATTATTATTATTATTATTATTGGTGCAAAATAAATAAATAAATCTAGTGTTCATTCATTCCCATGACAGTGAACGAGACGCATCACATTCTTGATTGATCCTGATGTTCTTATGATTTTTGCACAATTATTATTATTAAATAAAATCAAGTATTGAATACAATCTAAGTATTGAATAAAATCTATTATTATTATTATTAAGGTATAAGTTTTATTCCTAAATGTAAAAACATCTCAAGATATATTCTCTTGTCTCAGGGGCTCTGGTAAAAACAGGTCGATTTGTCCTGTCTAATTAATATTCATGAGCCTCTCTTCTGATTGCCCTGTTGTTTTCTGAGTGATGCACAGCTAGGCCAACTACAGGTAACTAGGGTCATGTAGGGCTGACGTCACAATAGAGTGGGGGAACTATGATGTCATAACCCGGAAGAGTAATTCGCTGCGTGTTCCTTCGCGATTTTCCTATGGGTTTTTATAATGGGGTTTTTCAATTTATGAGTAAAATAAAGCCTGTGGTAAACACAACTTGACGATACTTTTACGGTTTGTTCTACAATGTAAACTGCACCCACTCACAGCCCAAACGTTCTTATCTAGTTACTGATTAAAAACATACGTTTTCAAAAATGAACATAACTACTTCAAATTTTTAGTTTTGGGTATGGATGTGTGTAATTTACGTTGTAGAACAAAACGTAAAAGTATCGTCAAGTTGTGTTTACCACAGGCTTTATTTTACTCATAAATTGAAAACCCCCATTATAAAACCCCTCGGAAACCCGCGTCGAATTAGAACCCGCTGTCGAATTAGTTCCCCCACTCTTCCGGGTTCGACATCGCATAGTTCCCCCACTCTAAGCTGTCATCACGCTAAGCTGGAAAAAACAAAGGGAGAACTGCCCATTCAAACCAGCGCAGATTCGGCTACATAAGGAGCTTATTTCATCTTGTTGTGATGTTGGGGGCCAAAATCGATGTAATACAGCCTCAAATTAGAAATTTGATCGCATACCTGCTGCCACTGCCAGACAAAAAACAATGACAGTTGTGGTTAAACGAGATAAAACGAGCGGACTGGACAGAAAAGGTCGTCAAAAATGCTAGTGTTTGCAGCGCACACTTCTTATCAGAAAAGGTTCAATAAAGTATTGTCTTTTGTTGTTATGGGCGCGTCTGAAGATTTCTTGCATCTCACGACTGTCGTGTATGAAATAATAGGCGCGTTCGACTTGAAGCAGCGCTGCGCAGAATGATCACCGTATAACAACAAATACCGCGAGAGCGATAAGAAAGCAGTCGGATCCTATGCATTCGAATCATTCTCACGGTACTTTGATGTCATACGGTGATCATTCTGTGCAGCGCTGCTTCAAGTCGAACACACCTAATGTCTGTGCATGTGTGTAAAACAACAAATTGACAATTTATATATAATCATTTGTAATTGTATATACATTGTTGTGATTAATTGTGGCTGGAATAATAATGTAGCTGTAAAAATAGTTGCCTGCTGAAATCGAAATGTATTTACATCTTCATCATGACTAGATAGACACGGTGAGTTTGTTTTTATGTGATCCACCTCATAGTAACAATCCTGTCAGATCGTCCATCCTTTGAGTGAGAGTATAACGTTACAGGTCAGCCGATCTGGTTTTGTCTGTTAAAGTTAACCTTTTCGACATGTTTCCGTGTTGTTGTTGCTCAGCAATGGCATGGACGCGATGTTGTCTGGGGGTTTGGCAAAAGGACGGTGGGCGGTGCTCGGGATGGTGACTGAAGGCGGTGACTGAGTAGATCGGACGTCACATTTTTACGGAAGTCACAAGGACTCGTGAAAAAACACAGCAACTTTATGCAGGCTGTGTGACCTTTACTGTGGATTGACTGTTTTGAAACTTATATGGTAGTTACATAGCCCCTAGGTCTCTGTTATCATGAAAAAAGCCAGGAAATTTCAGTTTTGACAATATGGGACCTTTAAATAAAATAAATCTGGTATTGCAATATTTTGTCATTCCTATTAATGTAAGACACACAGCGATCAAGATGGATCCTGGTGCCCTAATGATTTTTGTAAAACTATTGTTAATAATAATAATAATGATTATTATTATTAATGTTGTTGTTGTGGCAAAAAAATAAAAAAATATATGGTATTGCAATATTTTATCATTCCCATGACCATGATTAAGACACACAATGCTCTTGAAGGATCTTCATGTGCTTATGCTTTTTGCAAATTTATTGTTATTATTATTTGTTATTCGTTTTTATTTATTATCATGTGTTTATTATTTATTATAATCATAAATATTATTATTATCATTATTATTGCAAAATAAATTAAAATACATCTGGTATTGCTCTGTTTATTAATTCCCATGACCATTAGTTTGACTCACAACTCTCATGATGGATTCTGATGGCCTTTTTGATTTTTGCAAAATTATTGTTAATAGTAATAATAATAATAATAATAATTAGATTTCATCTAATCATCCTACTACTTGTCCGCTTGATCCTATTCCATCTCATCTCCTTCAAGCCATTTCTCCTGCAGTTGTACCTGCACTCACTCACATCATTAATACATCCCTTCAGACTGGTGTTTTTCCCTCAGCATTTAAACAGGCTCGTATAACCCCACTACTTAAGAAACCCACCCTTAACCCAACTCTTTCAGAGAACTACAGACCGGTTTCTCTTCTTCCTTTCATTGCAAAAACCCTTGAACGAGCTGTGTTCAACCAAGTCTCTGCCTTTCTCACAAAGAACAACCTCCTCGACAGCAACCAGTCTGGTTTCAGAAGTGGACATTCAACTGAGACTGCCTTGCTCTCAGTTGCTGAAGCCCTAAGACTAGCAAGAGCGGATTCCAAATCTTCAATACTTATCTTGCTGGATCTGTCCGTTGCTTTTGACACTGTTAACCACCAGATCCTCCTGTCAACCCTATTGGCAAAGGGCATCTCAGGAACCGCACTCCAGTGGTTTGAGTCTTGAGTGGCTTGAGGTCCTTCAAGGTATCTTGGAGTGGTGTGGTGTCCAAGTCGCAACATCTAACTACTGGAGTGCCTCAGGGCTCAGTTCTTGGACCACTTCTCTTCTCTGTCTATATGGCATCACTAGGTTCTGTCATTCAGAAACATGGCTTTTCAGAAGTGGATCAACTGCCTTGCTCTCAGTTGCTGAAGCCCTAAGACTAGCAAGAGCGGATTCCAACTCTACCTCTCAATACCATCCTGATGATCCGACGATAGCTGCTCGCATCTCAGCTTGTCTAACAGACATTTCTTGCTGGATGAAGGACCACCTTGAACTCAACCTTGCCAAGACAGAACTGCTTGTGGTTCCATCAAGCCCATCTTTTCATCACAATTTCACCATCCAGTTAGGCACATCAACCATAACTCCTTCAAAAACAGCCAAAAATGAGTTATGATTGATGATCAGCTGACTTTCTTACACCACGTTGCCAAAACTGCCCGGTCCTGCAGATTTGCTTTATTTAACATCAAGAAGATCAGGCCCTTTCTTTCGGAATATGCTTCACAACTCCTAGTTCAAGCTCTTGTTCTGTCCAGGCTGGACTATTGCAATGCTCTCTTGGTAGGTCTTCCAGCCAGTTCTATCAAACCTTTACAATTAATCCAGAACGCGGCTGCACGATTAATTTTTAATGAGCCGAAAAGAATGCACGTATTTATCAATTTGCACTGGCTACCAATAGCTGCTCGCATAAAATTCAAAGCATTAATGTTTGCCTACAAAACCACCACTGGCTCTGCACCTCTTTACCTAAATTCATTACTTCAGACTAATGTACCCTCTAGAAGCTTGCGTTCTGCAAATGAATGTCGCTTTATTGTGCCATCCCAAAGAGGCACAAAATCACTTTCACTGACTTTTAAATGAAATGTTCCCTCCTGGTGGATTGACCTGCCAAACTCAATCCCAGCAGCTGAATCCTTAGCCATCTTCAAGAATCGGCTAAAAACACATATCTTCCATCTTTATTTGACCCTCTAACTCTAGCACTCTCTTTTCTAATTCTATTCTTAAAAAAAAATAAAAAAATAACACTAGCTTTTCTAATCTTTTTGTATTTTATCTATTTGTTTTCTTTTTATTTATTATACAATTAACAAAAGCAAAAAAGGCCTCTAACACTAGCTTGCTCTATTCTTTTTCTATAAAAAAAAACCTTGCTACGTACGTATACTGCATTAAGCTAATTGAGACTTGTTATAGCACTTGCGTATCATTGCTCTTTTGTTGATTTTGATTGCTTCCATTGTCCTCATTTGTAAGTCGCTTTGGATAAAAGCATCTGCTAAATGACTACAATGTAAATGTAAATATTATTATTGTAGCATAAAATAAAATAAATCCAGAATGGCAATATTTATTTATTCACCATTGTGTTTTGTTTCACAGGCTGTCTGTGCCGTTCAGTGTGGAGGACGTGGTTCAGTTTGGCGATAAGTCCAGAGAGCTCTTCATCAGGTCCAGCTGTCACAGTGTCATTCTCATAACCGCTGCACATCCGGGTCTTACGATCAGCTGGGTCTTCTCCTCCGAACCCAAGAGCATCGCCTTCAGCGTGGTCTACAGAGAGAACCTAGATACGCCTCCAGAACAGGCCAAGGTAACATACGCTTGACATACGGCACTGTCACGCTTACAGCCTTTGCTATAAATTTATCAGCATTTCTCAGTTTATTGCTCCATGTGCCAACTGAACCCCGCTATTAAAATGCTTGGAAATGAACTCTGCCAAAGTGCCAGCTTATGTCATATCGCTGCTGTCCAGCCAATTTATATATGCTTGGACACAAAACTGATTCTGTTGGCTCTATATTTGTAGTTTTCTGGTCAGAAATTTAGCTTGTTTAAGTTTTAGCTATGTATATTTATACCAGTCATTAACTTATATTATGTTGTATATTGTATAACACATCACATGAAATAAATGAAGCAACATTTCTCTTTTTGTTCTTTGATTTCACTTAGTTTACAGTTAAGTTATTGCACCCAGAATTTAGTGATTTCAGTGTTAGATGTGGTAATACAATACTTACATTTTTTACATGTTTATTATTATATTAAAACATCATATTAGGCATATCCAAATAAGTTACATTAAATATTTCAAATGACACTGCCGGTCAAAAGTTTGTCGGATTTTATGAAATTAAAATAGATTAATATTTTTATTCAGCAATAATGCATTAAATTGATCAAAAGTGAAGACATTCATAATGTTGTAAAATATTTCCATTTCAAATAAATTTTGTTCTTTTGAACTGTCTTATTTCAAACTTTCTAAATTTCTATATTATAAAAGAATGCTGAAACTGTTTGTAACACTGATAATAATCAGAAATGTTTCTTGAGCAGCAGATCAGAATGATTTATGAAGGATCATGTGACACTGAAAATTGATGATAATGATGCTGAAAATTCAGCTTTGATAACAAAAATAAATTACATTTTAAAATATATTACAATAGACAACACTTACTTTAAATTGTAATAATATTTCACAATTTTACTGTATTTTTGATCAAATAAATGCAGCCTTTGCTGTATAACCTGTCAAAGCGTTGATAAGAAGATGGTGATGATGTCCGGACAGCCTTAGTGTAATAATGAATGGATCCTCAAACCTGTTTTTTTCTTTCAGGTTCTGATCCCTCTGACAAGATGTAACTCTCATAAAGAAACAATTCAGGGTCAGCTGAAGGTCAGGAACTCTGGAGAATATACTCTTATCTTCGACAACTCCTTCTCAAGGTTCGTACTGAGATCAGTTAATTCCTCCAGCAGATCTTCCGTTGTTCTCTCTTAAACTCTGTTCATGTTTTGTTGGTCTACCTGTTTGCAGGTTCCTCTCGAAGAAAGTCCAGTACAAACTGAGTATAGAGAAGCCAGAGGTCTGCAATGGAAGTGATTGTTCTTCATAGGAAATAGAATCACGCACACTTGTGTCTGTACCTGGTCACGGGACGGCTTGTCCAGGAATATGGCTGTAAGCCCAACTTGTAATGCTGCTTTCAATGATTTATGTGGTGAATCTCACAAAACATGTCTAAATCCCACAATCAAATGAAAGAAATGAGAAATTATACTTTATAATGAAATAAAGTACATTTTAAGACATTTTCTCCATGAATCCCTTATCCTATTTCATGCAAAAATCAAATAACACATTTGCAAGTAAATCTAATAAAAAATAAAAAATAAAACAAAACATCCAGATGCATTACTTTAGTGAAAATTTGAGGGAGAAATCTTAATGCTCCCAAGCTTCATTTTCCTTATGCAAAATAAAAGTTTCTTATGTTTGTTCATTTGATTTTGGGGTGAAATATGACCTGGACATATTGTGAGATTCACTCTCTATGTAATTCAAAAGCTACATTCCTCTTATGAATGATTGCTCTTTATTCATAACCTTTTATGAATTATTTTAATACACTCTTGGCAAACTCTAATAGCCAGAATGGTACAATATCTCTGACAATACATATCAAGGAAATGGACAGCCAAAAAAAAAGTACTCAGTGTGGGAAAGCCCCCTGAAATTTGCTGTGTTTAGTAGATAGATGAAGGTTTTTATAACATTATGCACTACAGAAGAGCTTTAACACTGTGTTTTTAAATGAAATTAGTCGTAGATATGAAGGAAATGCTTATACTTCATCAGGTTACTCGCATACAGGGACATCAATCTGTTTCTTTAACATTTTTATTCCATCTATCTAATATCCATATAAGTCTAACAGATGCAAAAAAATCAGGAATTTTAAACTGACATAAATAGAAAATAATTATAAATAATCTAAAGATAGGAAACTAATCTATTTTCTTATGAGATTGCATAGTATATCTCTCATAAAAAGGGCATCGTAGATCTTTTTCAAAGCTTCATAAATCAGCTATGACTTCTTTGCAGACATATAATCTGTATTCTGAAGGGACGAGAACACAGTAATAAGAGGAAACTCCATTTCCTGGCCGTCTTGTTTATTTTCAACCAAAAAATGCTTTTTCATTCGGCTGACACCAGGGAAAAAATGATAAGCAATAACTCAGTGATTGTGTTTTTTGCATAAATAAGATTGGCGGTGCAATAACAGATAACTCCAGCCTGAAGAAGGTGGACATTGTAAATGGCACTTTTTGTAATGGCTTAATTTGAATAATAAGCATTGATTCTTCACTGTTGCACTTTCTGAATGTGTTTCAGAGGCTGATGACAGCACTTGATCAAAGTACTGTAGCAGTCATTTTTTATGTGCAGTTACTGTAAAGGGTTGTGATATAACAGTAATGTTATATTACAACTAGTTTGAAATGGAGCTGAATTAAAACTACTTGGTGGCGTGACTCTACTTTTGACCCAGTGTACTGTGTATCCATTAATTTTTTCCCCCTTATGCCTACATTTGATATCTAATTGTTTAAATTCAACTTACCGTATCTGAGACATTCAATGACAACAGAAACCAGTTTTGTCTTTCAGTTGACCACACACACACACACACACACACACACACAGACACACACACACACACACACACACACACACACAGACACACATACATTGGAGGGTATACCTTGATATGTTATTTTAGTCATATTTATATAATATTATAGCATTATTAATGCTTTGAATTAGCTTAAATTTCAGTAATTTTGTTGTGCTTTTGACATTTTTGTTGTTTTTTAGATCTATTTCTATTTATTTTTCATTTTCTATTTGTATTTCATTTTTAATTTTAGTAATTTTAATACTTAAACGAATATTATTTTTATGTCAATATTTTTAAATAATATTTTGAATTAGTTTTTATCTTTATATTTTCTGTTTTCAATTTAATTGGAGTTAAAGCCTTAGTAATTTTGTTGTGGTTTTGTCATTGTTTTAATTTATTTTTTATGTAATATATTTATTTAATTTACATTTGTAATTTTTAGTTATTTTAATAATATTTTAAGTTAAACATGGTTTTAGTTAAGTGTAAAAACTCTGTTGCCAGTAATGCAACATTAATAGTATTTTGTTGATTCATCTAATACAGTACTTACATTTTGTAATCGTTGAGATTTATTTTAATTAACAAAAACGGTTTTAACAGTTGTAATTTTAGTTCACATTAACAATGCTCTTATACTTGTTGCAGAACAAAACACTGAAGACCACAGACCACCAGCACCCCGACCATAGTAAAATAACACACTCTCGTGGCATTGCCATCTGCTCCTGGAATATGTGTATGTTCTCCACTGCGATGAGCTCAGTCTCTATGCATGTGTCCACTAAGGATATTGATTATTCTTGCCAGGGCTGCATCCAGTCATGCTCAGATGCAGGTTGCCCGTGGTTACGGCTGTGCTGCAGAGGGTGAGCGCCGTTGAGCTCACAGTGAAGTCCATCTGAACACAGCGTGTTTGTGCTGCAGAGTCCAGACCATTTCCCAAGGTTAATGAACCCATTGTAAATCAGATCACATCCTGTGACCGGCCTGCAATGATCAGAGATTTACACACATACAGGGAGAGAGAGAGAGAGAGCTGGGGGAGGGGGTGTAGAAAAATGTGAGTTGAATATCAAGTCATAGCTCACACACATATACACACACCAGCCTGCAATTACATATTCAGGATTCAGGGAAACAGATGTGATTATTTAAGAAAGGACCTTTAAAAAATGCATATTGTTTTTTCAACAAGTAATATGAATCAGTGGCTGTGTTCACAATGGATTACTGCCATACTACTCACTATTTCTGCAGTATTTAGTATGTATACTGCATATCCCAGCTGGTATTTCAACATTTATTCACAAGTAAATCACTCCAGAACTTTATTTCAATTTTGCAAATTGGTTCAGCGTTGATATTGTGACACTGAGCTGGGTTTAAATTATTGATTTCACGGTTTTAATCGATTCTCATTTTGATGAACTGATATTGATTCTTAAATCCTCAAAATCAATATTTTACTCTGCTGTTTTTAGTTGGTGTGAACAAAAATCCACTTAACTTTATTTGTAGCGTACATCCATATGATATAAAACAAAATCTCCCCTTTCAAATTCTATTTTATTACAAATTCAAACGTTTTGGAATTTGCTTTAATATAAGTCGGCTGTTAGCAGCATTATCGAATTGCACAGATTTTTTTTAAAAATTTAAACTTTTATAGAAGCATTTGGCATTAAACTTTATTTTATTATTTTACCAAAAACTGACAGTATTTCGAACTATATACATTTTAAGACTGGGATAGCGTGCAAATTATCTGTATGCATAGACAACCACGACTTACAACATTTACTAAAATGTGCATTTGCTAAAAATGAGCATACTGCTCTGAGTACCGTTTTCCACAATGCAATGCATGTAATTCATTCAGAATGGTTCCTGAATGATCACTCTTTTTTGGGCACATCTTGCGTAGGCTACTTTAAATGCTATCCATCCAGTGTTTCCTGGCTTAAAATGGAATAGCTACTAACATACTGCATACTGCACACTATAGCATACTACTATGTATGTATGTATTTATTTAACTTGGAACAGCCTATAGACTACATCGACAAACATTTCCCCTGATAGCACACATACATCACGGAGATGTCTATTTGACATCTGCATTCACATCTACAATACGTCTAGGACGTTTCCCATCAGATGTCAAATAGAGGTTTAGGAGATGTCTTTAAGATGTTTATGATTTATAATGTATGTAAAATTGACATCTGAAAGATGTCTATCAGATGTCTGAACAGAGCAGATACTTTCCAGACATCTTGCAGATTCTTATGCTGTGTTGTCACATGATCCCACTACTCTGCATTATGTGATTGAAGATCTTGAAAATAAATACAGCTGATCTCCATTATTATTTTAATTTTTACTAAAATATATTTATTTGTCAGTCCAGTCAAATAATGAGTCAAGATTTACACCAGAGCAGAATGCATTATGTGATTTACAGTGTGTTCTTGTTGTACAGTATGGCAATTTGTTTCCAGCCAATATCCATCCTATATTCAGTGTAAGTGGACGGGATTCTTGCGCACTCGTTGGCTGATTGAAGTCTGTCCCATTTCATATCAGGCTCAGTTAAGCATGCTATAAATCTTTGCTCGCTCTCCTCACGTGTGTCCACAATGGCTCTGAAATATAATTAACACCTATATCTTACATCTGAACGATTTATTGTTTGTTGTTAGAGGTATTTTGGGGTTTAATACAAGTTCAGCTCCAGCAAAACCCATATTTTATAACTGCATGGAACAAACGTTGTTTTGAAACAGGAATATTTATTGAAAATTGCTTTCTGTGTAGTTATTGTGACGCATGAAAATGACGCAAAATGCATAACATATGTTTAAAGTGTAATTTATCAGAGTGTTTTTGGCGAAGGACATTCTCTGATTGTAAACGGCTGTCGTTGATGTGCTGTATGTGTGGTTATGAGCACTAGGTGGCAGTCTCAGACTCACACATTACAATCATTACTGTCAAAAATCACACCCGTGAACTGCACTGATTTGATTTATTATATCTGATACTTGAAACTGCATTCATAAAAAGTCAAATGCTGCCGAAGCATGACTTGAAAGAAAATAAATTGCCAATTTATGTCTGAAATCTGACTGCAAGAAAACAGAGGCAAACAGCCTAAGTATCCAGATACCTTTTTTTTTTTTTCTGTATCATAATTCTCTTTAAGCTATTTTTGGACAGCTATATTACCCATTAAATTCACCCTCAGCTTCATTCAGCCTACTGTTTCGTGGTGCTTTAGCAAGTGGCAAAAATGGGATACAAAAATAGCTCATTTTCTTCAGAAAAAAAATGTAGTAGGCCTATATTATTAAAGCTAGTGTCATGCGTCATGATTTCCTTCAGACACTACAAACAGTGTTCTTAATAACCTCTGCAACTGGACAGGTGATGAGCAACAGGCATTATTCATGATATGTAAATAAGGGCCACAGTGAACGCGTGGCCTCTGGAATCTGTTTACGTTCCAGTGTGTGAATTTTATTAGCATAATGAACAACCGCAGAACGCTTTTATTCTCCTGAGTACTGTGAGTACACTTATTCAAATTCTCTCCTGCTAATATGCAGTGTTGCTAATCAATATCAAAGTGAATGTATGTGTGTGTGACAGAGAGCTGAAGACTAACAGATGTGTTTGTGTCCCATTTCTCCTAGTATTTCGGTTGCATTAGTCGTCCTCAGAGGCCGTTCATCACGAACTTCCGTCTGTCAGGTAGCAACCGAGACCTCCTTGTTCATTTCAGCTCTCTGCGTCTCATCTAATTTCACTTCTCTCTTCCTCCCTATTTTCTGTTTTCTTTTCAAGTTCAATAGGCCTATAAAAAAAAAAGTTCTTCACCACCAACCACTCTAAAAAATGCTGGGTTAAATACAACCCAGTGCTGGGTAAATATTGGACAGAACACAAGCTGGGTTGTTTTCAGTTGCCCAACCTAGTAACCCAACCACTGGGTCTAAAGATATTTTACCCAGCGCTGGGTTGTATTTAACTCGCATTTTTTTAGAGTGTATGTTGCTATGTGGTTGCTAAGATCGTTAGGGGCATTTCTGGTCCAAATCAAAAGA
This sequence comes from Schizothorax lantsangensis, assembly GCA_027422415.1. Lineage (NCBI taxonomy): Eukaryota > Metazoa > Chordata > Actinopteri > Cypriniformes > Cyprinidae > Schizothorax > Schizothorax lantsangensis. Next base: position 34,109,753 of record CM049845.1, read on the forward strand.
GTCCGCTTTGAAATTCTGGTCTCTAGATATGGCTTGGTTCCCTCCTTCAGTGTAAAGCCCCGTCCACACCAAGCACGATAAAGATAACTATATTTGCGTCCACACCAGCGAACGATATCTTCTGTTTATTCTAAGCTTATTGGCTGTCAGTGTTTTTATCGTTCATCAGCTGGAAAAAAATCGTTCTGGAAGTGATTCCAAAGATATCGTTTCTCTGTACCTTTATCGTTATAGTTGTGGTGTGGACGCTGCTATTCTTTAATACTGAGAACGATTTTTAGAACCATATATTTATCGTTATCGTTATAGTTATCGTGCTTGGTGTGAACGGGCCTTAAGTCTGTAAATTTTTTCAGCTGTTTTATTGACTTAGCAACTGCATACCAACACCCTGGAAACCATAAATACCCTAGCAACAGCATAGAAATGTGTTAAAACCCACTCAGAACACCTTAGCAACCACACAACAACACCCTGGCAACCACAAACACCTTCACAACAGTATAGTTGTGTTAAAATCCACTCAGATGACCTTAGCAACCACATGACACCCTGGCAACCAGAACACCCAACTAACCACATAGCAACACTGTAAGTAAGTCTGTAAAACATTTTTTAGCTGTTTGATAGACTTAGCAAACACATAACAACAACCTGGCAACCAAATACACTTTCAACAGCATAACAATGTGTTTAAATCCACTCAGATGACCTTGACAACCACATGACAACACCCTGGCAAGCAGAACATCTGACTAACCACATAGCAACACTGTAAGTAAGCCTGTAAGATATTTTTAACTGTTTTATAGACTTAGCAACTGCATAACAACAACCTGACCACCAAATACATCCTTGCAACAGCATAGCAATGTGTTAAAACCCACTCAGATGGCCTTAGCAACCACATAACAACACCCTGGCAACCAGAACACCTGACTAACCACATAGCAACACTGTAAGTAAGTCTGTAAGATATTTTTTAGCTGTTATATTGACTTAGCTTAGCAACTATATAAAAACAACCTGGAAACCATGCAGAAATACTCCCGCAACAGCATATCAATGTGTTAAAACGCACTCAGAATACCTTAGCAACCACATAACAACAACCTGGCAATCCCCTACTAACCACATAAAAACACTGCAATAGTGTGTGCAAACCAAAAATGAATTTAATTGCCTGAGTAGATTGCATACAAAGTCAATGCAAAGACGTGAATAGACACACAAAATCGTGCAGGGCAATGTGAATGATGCAAAGTGGGTGACGTGCAATATTAGCCTCAATCGCGTCTTCTGCTCAAGTTGAAAAATGTCAACTCGAGCGGATGATGACACATCCGTTTGTATCAGAAAATGTTTTTATTGTTTTTATATTTTTATTTGCGGGAGTGACGGAAAAAACATCCTGCAAGTAATCTAGAGCGAATAATGCGATGCAAATATTTGCTTCACTTTTGGTGTGAACACACCATAAGTCTGTAAAAAAACAATTCTGCTGTTTTATTGACTGTTAGATGAAAATAGTATGTATGATCTCATTTAGAGAAGTACTAGCACACCTCTCCTCAGTTAACCCTAGTATAGGAAATACTGATGTTTTCTTAAGCTAACAGCACTAAAATGTTTTCACAGTGGTTTTGTGGTAACGTTATTTTGTCACGTCTCGTTTCTGCAATCCATCATGTTTCTTCCCAAGACTTCTGGAGTTTAAATAGATGTCTCTGAGATGTTATGTCATATTTCTGCTCTAATGATGGATCAGTGGACAGACCTCATGAGGAGAAATGTTTTCACTTTTACTCTGAGAAATCATCCGGTGGTTTGAAGGACTTAGTTATCCAAAACGACCATAGTTACAAGTCCTAGTCAAATAAGATTTATATTTGATTGTCTCCTGTTAAAATTTTTGAAAGTATTCATTCATTCATTAATTGCTAGATTGATTCATTTTTTTTTTCACTTCTCCTTTTCCTTTTTTTATTCCCAGCTCATTTAGTTTTCCAATTGATAGCCTTTTTATCTGTTGTTTCCATGACAACGTGCTGTAGCTCAAAACCTCTCAATAAAATGTCTAAATATGAGCAGAGTTTGACAGACAGCCCTGTCAGTCCATCTGCGTTGTGGTAATAGGCAGCCAACATCATGATGAAGAAAATATTAATAGTGAAATAATATTGGTAATAATAGTTATTGGTGCTTGCTTTGAATAAACCCATAAGCATTAACCGTCTGTGAGGAGTTCATCCCATCATGCAGCTTGTTGAAGAGAGGTGTGCTGTTACTATGAATTACACATTAAAGGGGTAAACACTTGTTATTTTTACTTTACTACTATATTTTACTTTACTAGCAACCATATGACAACACCCTGGCAACCAGAAAAACCATTGCAACAGTATAGCAATGTTTTTAAACCCATTCAGAATACCTTAGCAACCACATGACAACACCCTGGCAACCACAGCATCCTACCAACTACATAGCAACACTCTAAAAAAAACCCTGAGGAAATGTATAACAACACCTTGGCAACAAGAATCACCCTTGCAACAGCATAGCAATGTTTTAAAACCCTCTCAGGACACCTAAGCAAGTGTATGACAACACCCTCACAACCAGAAATACCCTAGCGACAGCATAGCAATGTGTTAAAACCAACTTAGAACACATTAGCAACCACATGACAACACCCTGGCAACCAGAACACCATAGCAACTACATAGCAATGTGTTAAAATCTTCTCAGAACGCCTTAGCAACTGTAACCCAAGCAACAGCATAACAAAATTTAGCAACACTGTAAGTAAGTCTGTAAGATACTTTTAGCTGTTATATTGACATAGCAAATGTATAACAACACCCTGGAAACCAGAAATGCCCTAGAAACAGCATAGAAATGTGTTCAAACCTACTCAGAACACCTAAGCAAATGTATGACAACACCCTTACAACCAGAAACACCCCAGAAACTGCATAGCAATGTGTTAAAATTGACTCAGAACACATTAGCAACCACATGACAACGCCCTGGCAACCAGAACACCATAGCAACTACATAGCAATGTGTTAAAACCTTCTCAGAACGCCTTAGCAACTGTATGACAACACCCTGACAACCAGAACACCCAAGCAACTGCATAGCAATGTGTTAAAACCCACTCAGAACACTTTAGCAAGCACATGACAACACCCTGGCAACCAGAACACCCAACTAACCACTGTAGCAACCACATAGCAACACTCTAAAAACCGCTCAGAACAACAGAACACCCTAGCAACTGCATAGCAAGCCTACACTCTAAAAAAATGCTGGGTTAAAAACAACACAACTTGGGTTATTTGGCAACCCAGCGCTGGGTAAATATTGGACAGAACACATACCGGATGCCCATTTTCCACAAGTTGATATGATACTTCAGGGTCTTAATAAAAAGTCTTTAACATACTTTGGTTAAAATTTCTCATTGGTAGTGTAAAACAACACCCTTTTTAAAAACAGCTCTGTTCATAGCGAACGGTGCATGTCCCTTTAAATGCTAATGAGCTCTGCTCACCCCGCCCCTCTCTTCTGTGGGGTGATGAGCCGTTCTCTGAGACACTGTAAATTTTAGCCGCGTTTAGCTGCGGAACTTGCTAACTAGCACATTATTAGGAAAGGCGATTTGCAAAGATTCATAAAAAAAAACTTATACTCACTTCTTCTGTAGGTGAAGCTGGATCACAAATGATTCGCGTGAACATAGATGCATTCAGGTACATCAGGGGGCGCACTCCCTTCAAAAATAAACGTAATTCCCTGCGTCTCTGCGTAATTCCTCAGATGTCGGGAGTAAATGACGACTGCTATGTTCATTATTACATCCAACAACAAAACACCTCAATCGCTTAGGAGACATTCTTGGCTACACTTGCTCTGGCGTTGAAACAATGTCGGATTGTTTCCTGCTCACTCAGGGCGGGTCTGTGCTAAAACGGCCATGTCAGTCAATAGTAGTGGGAGGGGCCTGTACAGAACTACGTCACTCTGCCAAGAATCTCAGAACAGCCTGATCTGAGAAATTGATTATTATTATTGGGGATTTAAAAAAAAAAGCACTGGGTGGATTTTTGTCATTATAGGGTGTATGTGTACACACACACTGCCAACACACATTTATGTTCAAACAACATGTAAAAGTGAATTTAGCATCCGATGACCCCTTTAAGTGTTTTCAATCGTTCTCTAATCCCTTTTCACCGAAATGGTGCTAAATCTGAGCCGGTGATGGGCTGCTGTTAGCCGGGGAAACTGCGAACCTCAGACTGCCACCTCGTATTTCACTCGTAGCTGAAAGATGCCGTGACTGACTCCATAACCTGCCCATAAACAAACACTACTGAGATTAGAGAACATATTTTGACATTAAATTAAATTATATTCAGTATTATATAGAATAAAATCAGTTTATGTTATGCAAGGTAAAAGGCGTTTCCATCATGCGAAACGACCGCTGCTGACGCATTTAGCTGACTGACATCTCGTCCTTGTATGTTGCGTTGTGTAAAATAATATATTTTACAGCAAGTAAAGACTTTATAAATGAAATAAAATGTATACAAACCTTTATTTCACTGAAGAAGTGCACCAAATCGGCGTCGCTGAGAACCGCTCTCTCCTGTAGAGGATGAAAAGCCCATGCTCCGACTGTAACTCAGCAGCTGGGTTGAAGTAACCCCGTGCTGGGTTGTTTCGGAGGGAGAGGAGGAGTGTATAGTTTCAGCTGTCAGTGAGATTGACCCAGCCACAAACCCAATGGCTGCATAACACAAAAACTACCCAGCATATGACCCAGCAAGCTCAAGCCAGCGGATGGGTAGAAAAATAACCCAGCAGCTTAGTTACAGAAAAACTACCCAGCACCTGGGTAAAAATAAATATTAAAATGACCCAACAGGCTGAACCCAGCATTTGGGTTAAAAAAAAAATAACCCAGCATATTATGGAGTGTAGCAATTGTTCAGAAAATACATTAAAATCTATTTATATTATATTGTTACAATTTACTATTAGTATTGATTAGTATGATGTATTCGGTTATATTATAAGATGTTCAACATGTAAAATATCACAGGAAGAGACTGTGAGTGTTCATGGTCAACAACAAAGTGATAAATTAGATTTGCTTACACGCAGAGGTTGTGGCCCACCACATGTACTGCCATGTAGCGGGTTATTCTGACACATCGGCATGACGGCACACATGATATCATGTGTCACTTCACAGATGAGATGTTCTCACAGGCCAGAAGGACTTGATTTAGTTGGAATTTTAATCAGGTCATGCGTAGGCTGCCATACTTACACGAGGATCCTTCAGACAGCCGTGATTACGAACATCACTGAGGGCTTTTTTTTTCCCGAGCGCAGAATAAATGGCTCTGTAATTACAATATATCGCTGCAGGCACTGGGACGGACATGCTCTCCAGTGCAGGTTTCCATGGATACTCCGTCTGTTCTGGTACCTTTCTAATGCGAGTCATTGACTTCCATTAGACAGCCGAGCGTCAGCCAGCGAGAGCATGCTTCAACAGAGCTGTTGCTGCTGCTGCGCTCAGTGTACCTGTCTGCATCCTCGTTACGTACAGAACCGCACATCCAAATATACATCACTGCCTTTAATTTAGTGGCAATCATGAAGCTAATAGTGATCAACAGCCTACATTGGACAGCTAATTGAATGTCATTTTTAAAAGGAAGCAGCTGATCTTTGAACACTTGATTAGAAGAACATCACAGAGTTCACTGCTTGATACATCTCATGATTAAGACTTAGCAGAAGACATATCATTTTCTAAACCACTGTCTTGTTTACCTCTGCATTGCTGCCATTGGTGTGTGTTTGTGTGGGCATGTTCAGAATAACAATATAGCATGCACTACATGTTCTGTTTCTGCAGTATTTATACTGTGGACAGTATGCAGATTTACTGTATGCATGTAATACTCAATGGTCTAATACAATGTTTTAAAATGTGCATTATACCTGATTGCATATTGCAATTTTTTTTTTAAATTAGTAGCAGGCCTCATTTAGGATAAATACTGCATTCCAAAATGCAATGTTCTTGACTGTGTCTTCGTTTTCTGTTTTAAGAATGATTAACAGTCTCATTGAGTGTGTTTACAAACACATAAAGATACCAATGAGTTTTTAAAAAACTGTCATTTCTAAAGGAATAAAAAAAAAACATATAATGCAAGAAAATCTTAAATTTAAAATTATTTAAATAAATTATTATTATTTATTTTTCTCTGCCACCAGAACGCCACCAAGAGTCTTTACTTGCAGAGAAATCTGGGTAAGCTGGACTTTTTGCTTAAACTATTTATGGTTTTTACCCAATTACAAAACACTGTTTAATGCATTTACATGATTTTATATGTTGTTTTTAAAGGAATAATTAGCGTAAGATTTTGCATGTAAACTATTTTATTGGACAACAAAAAATGATTTTATTTTGAAATACATGTTCAGATTAAAAATGCAAAATAACTGTTTCTATTTGAGTATATTTTAAAATATAATTTATTCCTGTGATGCAAAGCTGCATGATCCTTCAGAAATCATTCTATAATATGATTATTTGCTGCCGAAGTAAAAAAAAATATTATTATCAATGCTGAAAACTTTTAAATGCATAATATTTTTGTGGAAACTGTGATACGCTACTATTCAAAAGTTAACTAAGTGAGATTAAAAAAAAATTTAAAATGTTTATTTTGCAAAGATACACTAAATTGGTCAAAAGTGACAGTAAACACATTTGTTACAAAAGATTTCTATTTCAAATAACTTCTGTTTTTTAACTTTCTAATTATCAAAAAATCCTGGAAAAAAATGCATCACAGTTTACACAAAAATATAAAGCAGCATAACTGTTTTCAATAATAATAATTGATAATAATAAGAAATGTTTCTTGAGGAGCAAATCAGCATATTAGAATGATTTCTGAAGGATCATGTGACACTGAAGACTGGAGTAATGATGCTGAACATTCAGTGTTGTATCACAGGAATGAATTACATTTTAAAATACATTCAAATAGAAAACAGTTCTTTTAAATTACAATGTTTTACAATATTACTGTTCTTACTGCATGTTTGATCATATAAATGCAGCCTTGGTGAGCATAAGAGACTTCTTACAAAAACATAAAAAAAATCTTAATTATTCCAAACTTTTGACTGGTAGTGTGCTATTTTAATAGTCATTTTTACCACTATATAGTGCACAGCATCTAGTGAGCACTAGTATTCCATAATGAGTCTTTGACATCTCGCCTCTGCACTCCTACATTCAATTATTGTGAACAGGTGCAGCACTCTCCACCTGCTCTCAGTAGAATTAAAATATCTAATTGAGAAATTACCGTAGACATTAACCCAGCTAATTAGTGGGATTTAAACCTTGCAGACGCGGCATACGTATAATCATTTCATTTGTCAGACATACTGACTTAAGAGGAATGCCGTTTTACTTTCTCTGAACTCTGTCACCAGTTTTAATATGCTTTGATGCATCAGATATTACAGTACATGCTTGTGTTTTTGTGTTTAATTGTGAATGCAGGTGTTTATGAACTCATCTCAGAGAAATGTGGAGGTGGCTGTACTGTGACTTTCTCGAAGGGTCTCCTTCTTGTTCTGTGCTGAAGAATGGAATAGGAAAGAGGTTGGATCTTACCGTCCCAATTGAAACCATGTAAAGTGGGTCATATTGGTAAGTAGCTCATTTAAAGTGATACACAGGTCTCTTGGAAACAGATCTCAGGAAACCAGAGATTATAAAAAATTGGACACAGCCATTTTGATTTAATTAAATTTCTAATTAAAAATGCTTCTGAGTCTATAATTAACAAAGTACCATTAAAATGCAAATCATTTTACGTTTTCATGCTATTTCTGCCTCTACTGTCATATTCCATTATGTATAAAAACTACATTCTTTATATCATAGTGTTCTGGATGGTTGCCAGTACATTGTGAGAAACAAAGGCAGAATTGTGAGATTAAAAAGTCACAATTGTGAGAAAAAAAAATTCAGAGTTGTAGAAAAAAAGTCACAATAACCCTTTTTTTGGAAACAAAAAGCAGAATTAAAATTATATTATTTAGAGAAAAAAAATTGCTAGGTGCAAACTTAGTAATTAATTACTTATTTAGAGAAAGAAAATATGTGAACTGTAAACTTGGAATTGCAAGAAAAGAATACTTAAAATACTTTTATTTAAAGTTTATATGTTGCAATTAAGACTTTTATTTCCAGAATTGCGAGAAACAAAGTCTGAATTGTGAGAAAAAAAAAAATCACAATTACCTTTTTTTTATATACAGTGAAAAAAAAAACATAATTGTGAGAAGTAAACTCAGAATTCAAAGAAAAAAAAATAGAATTGTGAGATGAAATCTTTCTTAGTTTGTCTCACAATTCTGTGTTTACATCTCACAATTTGGACTCTTTTCTCAGAATTGTGGGAATTACCTTTTTTATTCTGTGGTGGAATCAAAAAACAATTTTGAGATGTAAACTCTGTATTTAGAGAAAATCAGAATTGCAAGATGTAAACTTAGTATTCCTGTAGAAAACCACATTGTGGTCGGCACCGATAGCCACTTGGGCAGCGCGTCAACATGTAGTGCCGCTGTGCTTCAGGCGTCCAGTGTTCGAGTCCCGGCTCGCGGACCTTTCCTGATCCCATTCCCTCTCTCTCTCTCTAAGTTTGCTTCCTGTCTAACTACTGTCCTATCAAATAAAGGCAAAAACGGCAAAAATGAAAAAAAAAACATTGTGAGATGTAAACTTGGAATTTTCAGAGAAAAGTCAGAATTCTAAGTTTATTTATTGCAATTATGACTTTTTTCTCAAAATTACAAGAAACAAAGCCCGAATTGTGAGATAAAAAGTTGCAATTACTTATATTATACATTATTATGTGGCTTCCATAAATATTAATAGTGACGCCTGCCTTAGCACCTTTTCCTGAGTAAGTTGTCTGTAAAGCCGCCGCTGGGATTTCTCTGGGAATCTGACAGGACAGAGACATGTTCTCACGCAGACAGGTGTGTTTTGGATGAAGGGTCGTTGAATCTCTTCACACTTTTCTGGTGTGAAGGGTCCTTACAGATCTCACCCTCACTGGAGGACGACTCCCGCTGCTCTCTGCCACTCATCATTACTCTACGTCTGAATCTGACCATGGAGGACAAAAGAGTTTATATAGAGTGGAACAGAGGAACTCTCAGCGGAGAGAACAGTGTCTCTCTCTTCCACTGATTTTCAGTGAAATCTCACTTTTGTTTGACATGTCACTCGCAGCTCTCTGTTAGGAGCTTTAGGAACAATTATGTTCATGTTGTACTGCTGCAGACCTCTTTTAACTTTTACCATTAGTTGTTTTATTTTATTTATTTATTTTACTGTGGAAAGATCACTGTTACTTTTGCTTATACTTATGGCTATTAAGAAACAGATTTTACTAGTCAGTGTAGTAAAAGTTTGGTTCTAATATTTTAACTAAAGATGACATTTTAAGTGTAATTATATTATTCTGTTATGTTATTATAATAGTATAATATAATTATCTTTCTACACATTAGTATTAAATTATTATATTGTAAAAACAAAATATTTAGACACTTTTCAACAGCTTGAAAATGTTAAATGTATTTTTATTTATTCATTTATCTACATAATTATAAAAGAACATATTCTTTCTATTTTCATGTACAATACTTAATGAAAAAAAAAAAAAAATTAAAAATGCATGCATGAGATGTTTATTTGAAAAGTATCAAAATATTAATGTTTTAATTTATTTTTAAGTTATTTAATAATTCATTATAATGTTCAAGCTGTATATTATAATTATAAAATAATTTTAAAATATAATATTTTGACACTTTCCAACAGAGCTAATATGGATGTTTTTTTCACATTTTCTTTAACTTATTTAACATGTATATATACTGTATATATATGTGTGTGTGTGTGTGTGTGTGGTTTCCATAATGAATGGAAATGTAAAATTAATAAAATATATAATAACAATATTTAGTTTTATTACATATTAATATATAAATATCAATTTATATTAATTGCTAATATTAGATATATTAATATTAATTTATTAATCATATATACACTGCCCTCCAAAAGTTTGGAAATGCCCTAGAAAAGTGGGGTTTTGGACAATATTGTCATGAATCCTTTTTAATTTGTGATAATTGTGCACTGATAAGGGACAACACAAACTACAAAAACATATTTTATTACATAAACAGTTTACACATAGAATTTTTTTTTTTAATTCAATATTTGTAAACTATCTGACCTAAATTGTGTTCTAATTGATTCATTGTATTCTAAACTTAATTGGCAATCAATTGTTGAAGCTACAGTATTAAGGTGTGCTGACCCAAAAATCTTTTAAAAACCTGGGCCAAGTTTAAACCAGTAACCAGGCATCACAGCTGGCAAAGGGGCATGTCTGACTTTGACATGTATATATTGACATTATTATGTAATCAAAATGAAAAAAAATATTATTGCTGGTCTTCAATGATAATGTCAAGTTACTTTAATGTATTTGCACCAAAAAATGATAAGGGAAATGATAAGGATTTATGCTGATATTGTCCAAAACCACACTTTGCCAGGGGTGGGCAGTGTATATATATAATATTCATATAAAAAGGGCTTGGTTTCTTCATGTACATAATAGCAAACTACAGATGTGTGTATGTGTGTGTAGGTGTGTTGTGTTGGAACATCAGCTCATGAACTGTCTGTGCTGGAGAGTCTCAGGTTTGCTCTGATCTGCATGAAGCTCCTTGGGTTTTCATCTGATGAATAGATGACCTGGTCATAGTTACCATGGAAATTGTAACCATGAGACTTTTGTGATCTGTTGCTGAGACACAGAGGCAGGTAAAGCTTGTTTTGGTGAAATCTGAAGAGCAGTGAAGTGTTGAAGGTTTGATGTGAAAACCCACATAATCTATATTTTTTTTCTGTAGAATAGGCTTCTTGTTCCTTCCTCGCCTGCACACTGGAAACAGATGGTTTCTCTGAAATGACAAATATCTGAGTTTGATGACAATATTGGCTGACAGAATGAGGCTGGAATGCATGTGTGTTTGTAATTATTGTGATGTTTCTAACTACAAACACGCAGCAGCAGCAGCAGCAGGATCCGTGATACAGGAAAAGATCCTACAGATTGAAATACTCACAGTACAGCAGTGAGGTGTAGGAGCTTTTACTGTATTCAAAGAAAAATTACAAGAAAGCACAATATTCCAGAAATCTTCTGAGTTCAAAGAATAGCATTTTGTGAGCTTATTTAAGTTGATATGATATGATTAAGTTAAGATATGTGCATTTGATTTCTGTAAATCCAGGTATAAAGCATCTGGAGTCAAAAGGTTTGAAAGTGCAGAAGGACAATTGAGATTTGGGAGATATGGTGTTGATTTTCAATTTCAAAAGACTTGAAATATAGTGCAGAAGTTGTATGGACCAATTTTATGGACCATTTGTGTTTCAGGGAAGAAAGTCATATGAGTTTTGAAGCTGAATGTGGCTGAGTAAATGACAGAATTGCAAATTGATCAAAATGTCAATAAATACTTCACAAAGATTTCTATTTGAAATAAATGCTGTTCATTTGAAGCTTGTATTCATAAATGTATCCCATTTTTAATGTTTTTTTTTCCATGGTTTCCACAAAAATATTAAACTGAACAACTGTTTTCAACATTAGTTATAATAATAATAATAATAATAATAATAATAATGTTTCTTTAGCTGAAAATCATATCAGAATGATATCTGAAGGATCATGTGACACTGAAGACTGGATTAATGATGCTGAAAATTCAGCTGTGCATCACATATTCAAATAGAAAACATGTAAATTATAATGCTATTTTACAATATTACTGTTTTTACTACATTCATATTTAGCATAAGATACATTGAAAAAAAAAAAAAAGTACCAACTTAATTATTTTTGTATGATATTTCACCAATTATTGATTCCATTGGAGTGACTCACAAAATTTTTTTTTTGAATTGGGCAATTTGTAGTAAATACAAATGAAAAAAAAAATACAAAAACATACTTGATGTAGTATGAGTCACACGAATTACATAAGACATGTTTTAGCTCCTGCTATTAATTAGATCTATACTGTTTATGCAGAAATTTTCCATGTTTATTTATTCGGTCTGAAGCCTCACAGAGATTTTTAGCATTAAATGTTATATAGATTTACTAATTTGTGGATGTGAACATCGCAATAGCAAGATGTCAAAATAATAGCTTGAATATCCTCCTGTCACGATTCGGCTGCTGCTGCTGCTGTGTAGGAACGAGGGAGCGAGGAGATGTCGGAGATATTCACAAGGAACAATCTTTATTCATCCAAATAAAGACTAACAGACAGGTATGAATGCACACATAGCATGGGGAACAGACGTTTAACACCAGACGCTGGAGACAGTGAAACACAGGGCTTAAGTACTGGGAGTAAATAAGATAATTAATAAACCACATCTGAAACCAAGGACTAATCAACATGAGGGAGAAACTGGGTCAATGGGAAGTCACACAACACGGGGACACAGGACTGACACCTACATTGTAACATTTTATAATAAATCTAAAATTAAATTAAATTACTTTTTTGGTTAAGATTGAAATTTCTTGAGCTCTTAATGAGATAATGCATGAAATATTTGTACTAAAATAAATACTGTACACTGTAAAAAATGACCGTGATTTTAACAGTAAAAACTGTGAAAATGCTACAGTAAAACCTGTTAAATGGTTAACGGTAAGTTCCTGTAAAATTTACAGGGAAAAAACGTAAACTGACGTTCCCAGAATTCCCTGCATTGCATTTCAAATTTTGTTTGAATTTGATGTTTTTTCTTTGAAATAACTGTTTCTTATTATTTTTTTCTTATCGGTTATGTTTATTAGGGTTGTATGTTACATCTAATGTTGTTAAATTAATGTTTATTGCATATTTCAGTTTAATGAGTCTCATCATGATGGTGTTTAGTGTTTGTGTGAATGACACTGTGCACCTTCTATATATGTTATTATTTAAAAGCTGCTTGTGATGGTCTTTGTTCATCATGTGACTTTCTCATCACCACCTGCGTTTGGTGGTTATCAGTGTATTTCAAAGGTACAAAACAGATTTCAGTACTTCAATAGGTTGGTATATTAACATTATATCAGTTAATGAAGTTACGGTATTTAACTGTAAATTTAAGTTAAAACCGTAAAACCTAAAATGTTGTTACCATATTTTTTTACGGTAGAATTCCGGCAACCACAGCTGACGTTTTTTTTACCGTAAATTTTACGGATTTTTTTTTTACAGTGTATGTTACTATTGGATTACTGAACTAAGTTGCAAAATGGTGCTAAAAAAGTAATAAAAAAAAAAAATACATTGAAAATGGTAACCAGTTACAGCACATAAAAATATCAATATAATCTTCCCCTTCTACATTTTTATTAATATTATTTAACTGGTGATTTTGTTCTATTATTTCAGCAGAATGGATCCAGTTTGCATGACTCCAGGGTAATGTGGGATTAAACGGAAGGAGACCTGAGGTTGCAGTCAGGTCATATCCTGGAAGGAGCTTGTTTTCTGTCTTGGTACTGTACATTAATAATGCATACTTGTCTGAGAGGACAATCTGTGCAGGTGACATGCATTTTGCTGCTGACAGGCTATAGACAGACTATTACCCTCTTTATCTGTATAGTGACAAGCTGGTTTACACAACGAAACAGTCTTTCCGATTTTATTGTGCAATGCATCGTCAATGTATTTTCCAATTGAGCAGTTTTCTCTCTCTCTCACCTCCCCCTCTTTCTCTCTCTCATGCTCGGCATCGCCAGGAAATGACAGGGTACATGCAGAACGCCCACTTGACTCCAAACTCTTCCCGGCAACACTGTACATCACTCTGTTTTTTTGGACAGTGTTTCACACAATCATAAGCACGAAACGGACATGTGCTGTGTTGCACTTATCATGTGACTCATGCATTTGAGTGCAACGTAACCATGACAACCGCAAGACATGCTGCATGATTTAGTGAGCGTCGATTCAGATATTAGATGGTAAACTTGTAAACATACACATGGATAAATATCTGAGAAAGAATATGAGAAACATTTGTACATATGGAGCCTGTTAAAGCAATAAGCCACTTGAGGCCGTGTAGTGATTGCGACATGAAGCAGAGTGCTTAAAATCCTGTTAACCATGGTAAAATCAATGTAATGCATTGCCTGTGTTATTGTGTTTTTATAACATGACAGCAATAGCAAAATGTATTCAACCTCATGCCATACAAAATGTAGATGAGTTTGCTTCTTCATCAGAACAAATTTGCAGAAATGTAGCATTACGTCACTTGCTCACCAATGGATCCTCTGCAGTGAATGGGTGCCGTCAGAATGAGAGTCCAAACAGCTGATAAAAACATCACAATAATCCACACCACTCCAATCCATCAGTTAATGGTGTTTTAACTTCATACTCTCTCTTCTGGAAAAATATGTCTATAATCCATAATAATGCTTCCCATAGTGAAATAAACCATCTCAGTTGTCCTATCACATCAAAATCAACCAACATATTTGTTCACAACTGTTTAAGACTGTTTTTGCTTGTAAGCAGTGTTTGATCTGTGCATTTTTCTCTCCTGATTCAGAAGAGATTACTTTTTCTCTGGAGGAAGCAATTTTATGGATAATGGACTTGTATTTTAGCTGGAAGCAATGATTTAAGGTTAAAAACATCTTGATGGATTTCTTTCTTACAAGCATAAAGCTTTTCACTTCACAAGATGTTAATTGATGGACTGGAGTGGTGTAGATTACTTGTGGAATATTGTGATGTTTTTATCAGCTGTTTGGACTCTCATTCTGACGGCACCCATTCACTGCAGAGGATCCACTAGTGAGCAAGTGATGTAATGCTGCATTTCTCCAAATCTGTTCTGACGAAGAAACAAACTCATCTACATCTTGAATGGCCTGAGAATGAGTACATTTTTATTAAAATTTAAATTTTTGCATGAACTATTCCTTTAAGCAACACTGTTTTCAACACTTATAATAGTCAGAACTGTTTCTTGAGCAGCAAATCAGCATATTAGAATGATTTCTGAAGGATCATGTGACACTGAAGACTGGAGTAATGATGCTCAAAATTCAGCTTTGATCACAGCAATAAATTATATTTTAAAATACATTTATATAGATTTTTTAAAAATTTTAATGATATTTCACAATATTATTGTTTTTACTGTATTTTTATTTTAAAAAAAATACAGCTTTGGTGAGCAAGAGACTTCTGACAAAAATATTCAAAGGTCTTAATGAACCTAAACATTTGTGTTTGCGTTTGCATGTGCATGTGGTCACGTCACACACTGTAATCATCAGTATACACGCACTTACTTAAGAACCATTCATTTTTCACTGACTATTAACCTCTGCTAGTGAATTCCTCCAAGAGGTTAATAACATGGAATTTCATATTTGTTGTGAGAATGGACTCAATCACTCCCAAATGAATTCAGACTTTTGATAAACATGAACCCTGAGCCACATGTGACTAAAACTTGGATCCAGAAGGTAAGCTGAAAACCTGACCTTGATTAGCCTCAAAGAGACATTTCTGAGGAACCCTGCCAGACCACAGCGACATGGGAGATCACCACCAGCTGCTTTAGTTTTGGGCATTTTTGTTAGTGGTTGTTCACATGAGAACAACTATTTACATGTCTGGTATTTTTGGGGTACAGTATTATCTGGGGACCATTGCATTTTAAGAATGTTTTACAGAAAACATCCAGACAATGTGTGAATATTGCTTTATGGAATTATATGGTAAAGTCTGTATTCAGAGTTTTAGAGCCTCTCAGAATCTCTCAATCATCTCAACTGGATACCATTGAAATGCTCTTCCCACACAAAACATCTTGCCTTTTTTTTCTGACAGAAGTATTTTCAACCTGAAAGACTGGACATGTGCACACAATTTTACTGAAGAAATGTGACATTTCCCAGAAATAAGGAACAATAAGATAAGGGAAACAATAAGAAACGAGGGAAATTTTCTCAGTGAGATACAAATGTGGAGACTTGTTCTTTATTAATCAGGAATTGATTGCATGGTGGAAAATGTCTCTATATAACAGGACTTTAGTGGAGAGGGGTTGAAAAATAAGAGAAATTGGTGATTGTTAGCTTAACTCACTTTGGACCCCATTTGACCTGCACTGTATTGTCAAAAATCACAGCTGTTTTTGTATGTGTGTGTGTGTGTGTGTGTGTGTGTGTGTATACACACACACACATATATACATACCTAGGTACATATATATATATATATATATCCAGTTTGCCATGTATTTGGTCTCTCTCCATCATTTTTCATTTCTTACATAACAAATTGAAGCACACACCCTGCTGATACTATATTGCGAAACGACTTGTTCTTTTAAGCACAGAAAAGAGTGAAAACACAATGACACGTGTCAATCATGTGCCTGTGTGTGTCACTGATTTCAGTCATGCTGTAATTATATGAGAAAAGCTTTTCACAAAGTTATTCTTCTGCATGTCGGTCGGCTCGCGCTGTCAGACGGCTGTGGAATGGGCCTGTCAAAGACAAATGGACAAAATGAAACAGACAAATTGCTGTGAGCCTGAATTGCAAAAAGATTCGCAGCCTGGACACGAGGGAGGCTTTGCCCCGATGTGTGTCAGGCTCTGTGCCAAAATCTAGTGAACAGCCTCGCCGACTACATAGGCAACTACCAAAGTGAACTGAATGTTAATCATAAGCAACTTGTCCTATACACAAAGCACTTGACTAATCCTCATGAATTGAATCTGATGTTGCACCGTCTGGACCAAACAAACACATAACAGACAAATACTAAGTGAAATAAAATGAGATTGAACTGCTTGTATTTGTATCTATTTAATGTCTGGCTGTGAGTGTGCCTCGGATGCATATAATGTTGCCTGTAAAACAGATGTTAAGGCCAAAGGGCTCTATGCAAGTATATAAGCACAAATGTTTTGAAAGCTTTCAGCATTTCGTTGCAATCTCAGCATTAAAGTGAGCTAATTTTCTCTAATTATGTTCTTTTTCAGATCAGCTGCTGTCAGGGAAGAGCAACAGTTTGAAGAGAAACTTGCTAGGTAAGTATAGTTAAAATTAGTAAACAAATTAGTTAAATACTAACCGGATTTTTGGAGCTAATGACCTGAATGTATTTGGTATAATGACACAGAAACTGAACAGAAGTTCAGAACAAGCGTGCGGCCTGTATAACTGCACACTTGCAATGTGTTTGACTTGCGTTCAGTACATTTCACCACATATTTAATAAAAGCATATCTTGACACTAGATCTGATACAAAGTTCAAATGTAGCTTTCAAGCTATTTTATGTACATGTTAAGTTACACTAAGTTTGGTCATTGAGTTTTGAAAAAAAGTCTCACCAAGTGCTCACCAAGGCTGCATTTATTTGATCAAAAATATTACAAAATTGTGAAATATACTATTTGAATATATTTTAAAATGTAATTTATTTCTTTGATGCAAAGCTGGATTTCCAGCATCATTAGTCCAGTCTTCAGTGTCACATGATCCTTCAGAATCATTCTAATATGCTGATTTGCTGCTTAAGAAACATTTCTGATTATTATCAATGTTGAAAACAGTTGTGTTGCTTGATTCCTTGTTGATTCCTGAAAACAGCTGATTCCTTCATGAATAGAAAGTTCAAATGAACAGCATTTATTTCAAATAGAAATCTTTCGTAACATTATAAATGTCACTTTTGACTTTTTATGCATTTTAATGCATCCTTGCTGAATAAATTAATTATTAGTAGTATAAAATAAGTATTAATTTGTTGCACAAAACTCCCAAACTTCTGCACAGTAACTCAAGTACAAAATATCACGTGTGTTTAACTTTTCACTCTTAAAGATGAAGCTGCATTGTGTTTCTGGAGTACATTGACAGACTTCATTGCAGTGAACTCTTTTGCGATTGGCATCGTCTCACACGTGTGAGCGCCAGTGCTCTCCTCCTCTTAATGAGAGTGGATGCTGATGGCCATTATTGAGTCCTTCCGTTCGCCTCCCCATGGCGCGCTCTTCACGGGGGGCCGCAGGAGTTCAGCGCTCAGCCCCTCAAGTATCTTATCAGCTCTGCGTCACCGCCAAATCACCATGACGATAGCGGCGCTCAGGGCCCTGAATGAGGCACCCGCTCTGTTTGAGACGTCTGCAGAGCCGCGAGGATGCAGCGAAGAGGCCCTGGAACAATACAGGGAAATTAGACATTAAAAAAAGCTTTAATTTAAAATTCTGATGCATTCTTCTCAATAATGAGAGTGCTGATTTTGATGCTGTTGAGACCATATAGTGCTCTGCTGTGAAGGACATCTGATTCTGGTGAGGTCTTCAATTAGGACACGCCTCTCTCAACCTGCTGATGTACGACTGGAAATGGAGTGTTTTATGTTTTTCCTCCTTTTTGCCATGGAAACACTTCAGCAGCTATTGATTTTGAGATGTTTTCCTATCTGTTGTGAACATTCATATAACATTCATAATAGTGCTTTCCAGGAATATGCTACACTTTGGTGCTGCATTTTTTAATCATTAAACGCCAAATGCCCTGTTTTTTTTATATTATTACATTTTTTTTTTGTTTTTGTAGTGAGAACCATTAGATATGTTAGATAAATTAACCTAGCATGAAAACCATTTTAAACGCCTACCAAGTGATGATTTTGACTTGCTCCACCTTGCTCCAGAGTAATATAATAATAATAATAATAATAATAATAAATAAGAAAGAAATATTTAAAAAGTAACATATTATATATCAATATCTTTTTATCTATCTATATATCTTTAATATATTTTAATGTCATAAATAGTAAAGAATCTATATATGAATATTTTTATTTGAATACATTTTAAAAAAAGGCAAAAATTTGATATTTCTTTAATATATTTTAATGTCATAAAGAAATCATGAATAATGTATATATGAATGCATGAATATTTTTATTTTAATATGTTTTTTTTTAAGAATTTTTTTAAATAATAAAATGTATTTATTACATATTAGTGTGTGTGTGTGTATTAGGGGTGTAACGGTACACAAATATGACGGTTTGGTACATACCTCGGTTTTAACGTCACGGTTCGGTATGATTTCGGTACAGCAGGGGGAGAAACTAAACTTTTTTTGGGGGGGGGAATTAAGAGTGGTTTTCTGAACAAGTTGCTCTTTCTTTAAATGCATTCAGTCAGAGTTAAAATTTTCTTAGTGATAAAAAATCTGCCTCCGCTTATGCTTAAAACTATAGGGAGCACTTTTACATTATAATAATAATATAATAATAATTTGTTACATTTATATAGCGCTTTTCTGGGTACTCAAAGCGCTTTACATAGAAGGGGGGAATCTCCTCAACCACCACCAATGTGCAGCATCCACCTGGATGATGCGACGGCAGCCATATTGCGCCAGAACACCCACCACACACCAGCTTATTGGTGGAGAGGAGACAGAGTGATGAACCCAATCGGCAGATACAGGGATGATTAGGAGGCCATGATGGTCAGAGGCCAATGGGCAAATTTGGCCAGGATACCGGGGTTACACCCCTACTCTTTTTCGAAGGACATCCTGGGATTTTTAATGACCACAGAGTCAGGACCTCGGTTTAACGTCTCATCCGAAGGACGGTGCCTTTTACAGTATAGTGTCCCCGTCACTATACTGGGGCGTTTAGGACCCACACAGACCACAGGGTGAGCACCCCCTGCTGGCCTCACTAACACCTCTTCCAACAGCAACCTAGTTTTTCCAGGAGGTCTTCCATCCAGGTACTGACCAGGCTCAACCCTGCTTAGCTTCAGTGGACAACCAGTCTTGGGCTGCAGGGTGATATATATAAGGTTACAATTAGGCCTAACAACTTAACCGAAAGACCCGTACCGAAACGGTTCGGTACGAATACGTGCACCGTTACACCCCAAATATACAGGTACATCTCAGAAAATTAGAATATGGTGAAAAAGTTCATTTTTTTCTTGTAACTTATTTCAAAAAGTGAAACTTTCATATATTTTAGATTCATTACATGTAAAGTAAAACACTTCAAACTTTTTTTTTGTTTGTTTTAATTTTGATGATTAGGGCTTACAGCTAATGAAAGTCAAAAATCAGTATCTCAAAATATTAGAATATTTACATTTGAGTTTCAATAAATGACCATCCATACAGTATAAATTATGGGTATCACTTGTTCGTTGAAACCACAATAATGGGGAACACTGCTGACTTGGCAATGGTCCAGAAGACGAACATTGACACCCTCCACAAAGAGGGTAAGTCACAGAGGGTCATTACTGAAAGGGGTGGCTGTTCAAGGAGTGCTGTATCAAAGCATATTAAATGCAAAGTTGACTGGAAGGAAGAATTTGGGTAGGAAAATGTGCACAAGCAACAGGGATGACCGCAAGCTTGAGAATACTGTCAAGCAAAGCCGATTCAAACACTTGGGAGAGCTTCACAAGGAGTGGACTGAAGCTGGAGTCAGTTCATCAAGAGTCAACACGCTCAGACATCTTCAGGAAAAGGACTACCAAGCCACTTCTGAACCAGAGACAACGTCAGAAGCATCTTACCTGGGCTGTGGAGAAAAAGAGCTGGACTGTTGCTCAGTGGTCCAAAGTCCTCTTTTCAGATGAAAGTAAATTTTGCTTTTCATTTGGAAATCAAGGTCTGGAGGAAGACTGGAGAGGCACAGAATCCAAGCTGCTTGAAGTCCAGTGTGAAGTTTCTGAAGTCAGGGATGATTTGGGGTGCCGTGACATCTGCTGGTGTTGGTCCATTGTGTTTTATCAAGTCCATGCAGCTGTCTACCAGGAGATATTAGAGCACATTATGCTTCCATCTGCTGACAAGCTTTATGGAGATGCTGATTCCCTTTTCCAGCAGGACTTTAGCACCTGCCCACACTGCCAAAACCACTTCCAAGTGCTTTGCTGACCATGATATTACTGTGCTTGATTGGCCAGCCAACATGCCTGATCTGAACCCCGCATGGAATCTATGGGATATTTTCAAGAGAAAGATGAGAAACAGTCGATCCAACAATCCAGACGAGCTGAAGGCTCAATAGTGCCTCAGCAGTGCCACAGGCTCATTGCTTCCATGCCACACCTCACTGATGCTGGAGTTTCTGCTAAAGGAGCCCCGACCAAGTATTGAGTGCGTAAATGAACATACTTTAAAGAACTTGAACTTTTCTGTTTTGCAAATCCTTTTTTTGATTGATCTTAGGAAATATTCTAATATTTTGAGATACTGATTTTTCATTAGCTGTAAGCTCTAATCATCAAAATTAAAACAAAAATACTTTTGAAGTGTTTTACTTTACATGTAATGAATCTAAAATATAAGAAAGTTTCACTTTTTGAAATAAGTTACAAGAAAAAATGAACTTTTTCACCATATTCTAACTTTCTGAGATGTATATATACAGTGTCCACTAATATTGGCACCCTGTGAGCAAAGGCGGCTGTGTGCATTGTTTATCAATGGCAATGGAGTGGGGAGAAAATCAATTTTTTTTCGCCATTTTGGCCATATAGCATGAGTAAAATATCTATTTACTACAACCAGAGTTGACCAATGTGCTTTACAATAGAATAACTAAAAACAGCAATATACCTATATATTAATAATAATAAAATCACTTTTTTTTCATTTAAACTTTATTTCGGGTGATGATCAATGACATGTTTAAGCACTTTCTTTTCTCATTTGCTGGAATGAAAACGATAAAATATAAAATAAAATATTTAACTTTTTAGGAGTTCCAGACCCTATTTTGCACTCGACTCATGAAAAATGCCAAATGTACTCACACCATGCTGCATTGAACCATAAAATAATTGTGGCACAGCAGAGAAAGTATTTATTTCTCTTCTCAGATAGGTTGGAATTTTGTGAATTTTTTGAATGAAAGATAAAAAGGATAAACCGTGTGCATATGTAATATTAGTGGAGGACACCTTTATTTACACATTTACTACAACCAGAATGTGCATATGTATATATATATTAATAATAATAAAATCACTTTTTTTTCATTTAAACTTTATTTCGAACAGATCCCAGCAGGATAAAATATAAAATAAAATATTTAACACTGGGTTGTACTCACACCATGGGAACCATAAACACAGTAATGTTCCTTTATTTACACAGCCGTGAGCTGGGTTGTGGGGTAATGTTCCTGCCGTGAGCTCCGAATGCACTGTCATCTCCAGCATTGTGTTTTATTGCACAGGTCATGCGGCCGGGGTGAGAGCAGTTGGCTTTTGTTATTTTGCTGATTATAAGACAAAAACCTGAAGCGACTGGTTTCCGTGCTTACAGAGAGAACTGACAGGCAAAATTAAAAAAGGATACTATGACCTGGTTTCACAGACAGGGCTTAGACTAAACCAGGATTAGGCCGCAGTTCAATTAGGACATTTAAATATTTTTTTTTATAAAACATTACATTACTAGTGTGCATCTTGAGACAAAACAAAGGCACTGATATATTTTAAGATCAGTCAGTGCAAGTTTCTTTCAGCTGAAACAGCTCAGAATTACATTTTAGTCTAGGACTAGGCTTAAGCCTTGTCTGTGAAACCGGGGGATTAACCTTTAGAAAGTGTAAATTTTTTTTTAATTATTTACTAATTTTTTAATTATTTACTCTTGTCATTCCAAACCCATCTTTTTATGTGTATTTTCATTTTTTAGATTTTAGATTATTCCTTTAATCTGCTCCTTTAATCTATTAACAGATGGAGACACTTGAGGCTGATTCTCTCAGAGGATCATTTATTGCTCAAAGGTTGCTCTTTTAATGGATATGTTAACATTGTCTCAGATGTTTTTCTAAAATTTGCTAGGAGGGATAAAAATAGACACAAAATGTTGACATACAGTAATGAAGCTATAAAATGTTTATAGCAGCTCTGATCTTTTTTTAGGTACATCTTAAGTTCTTTTCATTGCAGACTTTTCTGAAAATCTAGATCAATGTATCTCAAATGATTTTGTTTCAGGTGGTGACCTGTTTTTTTACCTTCCAAAACCTTGAGACACAACTAAGTTTACTGGGGTCCAGAGAAAAATCTGAGAAGCTGGAGATTTTAACAAAGGTATATTTTCTTCAAATGGATATACTTGCCTGATTTTTCATATTTTATATGAATTTTATATATATACCTGATTTTTCTTTCCTGCATTTTTCACATTCTATATATACTAACATTTAAAAGTTAAGTCAGTAAGATTTTTTTTATGTTTTTGAAAGAAGTTTTTTATGCTCACCAAGCTTGGCTGCATTAATTTGATTAAAAATTACAGTAACAATTCTAATCATTCTAATATGCTGATTTGCTGCTCAAGAAACATTAGTTACGGGGGATCACGTGACCCTTCAACGGCGATGCTCGCGTAGTCTTTCACTCTGCACACTTTGTCAAATATTTTATTATCCTGTCAGTAAATTTCGAACCACTCTGCATTGGACCCATCATGAGTGCTTCGACAGTCAAGGGCGATCGGAAAAGAGAGATTGGGCAATCGCCAATAAAGAAGAGGTTCAAAGATTCCACCATCTCCAGAGAGGATCTCGACGATGCTATCGCTAACGGTATCAAGCTAGCACTTAAAGAGCAGCAAAGCACTTTGGATTCGGTTGTGACTTCGGCAGTAAGAGATGCGGTGGACTCTGTGCTGATTCCAGCATTGGAACTGCGTGAGGACATACAAGCGACTAACAATTCTGTTAAAGAGCTGAGAGCGGAGCTTGAGGCGATAGCTACCGCGGCGAAGCAGACACGTGACCGGGTTGATTCCGTTCAGGCAGCTGCATGTGAGGATAGGAGGACAGTCACGGACCTAAGAAATCAGCTGGAGCGACTCACCGAGAAGATGACAGATATGGAGGATAGGAGCAGGAGGAACAACGTACGACTGATGGGGTTGCCAGAGGGGGCGGAGGGCTCCAACGCGGCTGGTTTCCTCAGAGTTAATCTTTCCAAGTGGATTCCTTCGCTGAAAGGCCGTGACATTGAAATTGACCGGGCACATTGCGTGAATGATGGAGGGAGAGGCTCCGATCGGCTTCGTACTCTCATCTTCCGTGTACTAAGATGGCATGACAGATCGGAGATCCTGAAAGGTGCTCGGCAGGCTTATCCAGTGAAATGCACGCAGGACAATGTCACACTACTATTTTTTCCCGATTTTAGTCCAGCCACAGCCGCCAGGAGACAAAGCTTTATTCCGGTTTTGAAGAAGATGACAGCGCTTGGTCTCCAGCCCTTCCTCACTTATCCGGCGGTAATTAAACTACGGCACAAGGGTGAGAAGTTTCGACTCTCCTCAGAAAGCGGAGGATTTTATCAGCTCCCTGTCACAGAAGACAACATATACTGTGGCTCCACAAGGCAACGGGAGAACGGCGGCCACCATCTCTTCGGCCCGGCGGTATAGGGGCTTGATGGCCGGGATGGAGGCGCTTCCTGCTGCCCGGGAGAAGATGGTGGCAGGGTGGACGTGGATACCTGTTGAATCTCTTTTATTTTCCTTTCTCCTCCTGGGATGTTATTTCTATTTGTCCGGCGCAACTGTCTTTTTACTGGTGAGACTAACTCCCCCTTTTTTTTCTGGAGGGGACTAGTGGAGAGTGGGCTTGATAGCAGTGTTTTTTTTTGGGGGGGGGGCTATGTGGGCCTTTTGGGAGGCTCGTCATGCGTTGGGTTGGATCGGTCACGGATCATCAATATTTTTTTGTTGCTCAATCAGACCTACGTTCTCAGTAATGTGCGGCCTGAGCTGTTTATTGTTTATAGTTGTCCTTGTTTCAGTCTCTGTGGTATTTAAATTTTTACAACAGACAGTTATACTTTTATTTACTTTACCTTATTTTTAAAAGGATTTTTCATCTAGGTGGTTTGGTATCTAGAATGCACACCAGCGGTTACATCTCATTTACAGAATGGGAGTGCTTTTGCTTTTCTTCATTTACTGAATACAATTTTGGGTTTATGAATATTCAATGCATACTCTAAATATTTTATCACTGAATGTGAATGGTTTAAATTCTGCCATTAAACGAACCCGTGTGTTAGAATATTTACACCGTAAATCTATTTCCTGTGCCCTGATAAAAGAGACATATTTAATATGCGGGACTGGATTGCGCCATCTTCTGGTCGGCTATCTGTTTGTAACACTGCATCATCAGGGACTTTTCTTCATATGTTTTGGGAGTGTCCTATTGTCATTAATCTATGGACACATGTGGGCCTGGTTTTGTCCTCCTTGCTGCAAGTTTATTGCTTTGCTGGCCCAGTTTTGTGTCTTCTTAATGATGATTCTGGTCTCTGTATAAGTTCAATGCAAAAGAGAATGTTGTTTGCAGGTTTTGTGGCTGCGAAGAGGACAATAATACAGAACTGGTTTACGCCACACACGTGTGGGAAAACATAGTGGATCCATAGCCTCCTGCAAATAGTGACTTGTGAATGTACAACAGTAAGAATTAATGGGGCCAAGCCTTCTACTATTGATGCTTCGCACTGTTTTTTCTTTAACATACATGATTATATAAAGGAATGACTTGTTTTGTTTTTTCTTTTTCCCTCCCTCTCGCTCTTCCTTTTGACTGGACTTTTAAAATATTGAGCATGTGTCTGTTGTTTTATTTTGTTTGTTTTGAGTGGATGTTATGTTGTGATGTTGGGTGTAAAAAGAAATAAAAAAATGTTGATAACAAAAAAAGACTATTATTAATGCTGGAAACAGTTGTGTTGCTTAATATTTTTGTGGAAAACATTTTTTTTTCCAGGATTTTTTGATGAATAGAAAGCTCAAAAGAACAGCATTTATTTAAAATTGAAACCTTTATAACATCATAAATGTCTTTACAATGACTTTTGATCAGTTTAATGCATCCTTGCTGAATAAAAGTAAAAAAAATGAACAATAGTGTGCTGAATGTTTTGCCACAGTTAGAGAGGCTGTGACCGAGAGAATCTCTGACTCCAGCACAGCTAGACAGAACTTAAAGAAGACAACACTCTCTTATGACTGATCAGAGACTGTAAAGCCCAGCCGGACCGCTGTGATCCGCTCCGCTTCTCTCCACATGATGGATTCCTGCTTGTCCAGATTGTACAGCCTCTTAATTCTTGGACTCGGTGGTGGAACAAATTCCAGCTCATACATCAGCCACTTTCAAAAGAAACCTCAAGACTCCCCTATAACTAGACCTCACACAAATATATACAAACCTGCACTGCAACAATCTGCATGTGTTGTATTTTGTACAGTACAGTAGGCTCTTGTGTTGTAGGAAAGCATAGAGACTATTCTAGTCACATTTACTCACAGTGAACTGTGCAAACTAATCATATGTAATATGTAAACTAATAATACGCTTTTACTTCCGACCAGCTACACGCTCCTGAGCAGAAATACAAATCTTGACCACTTCTGTTTTGTATTTCTTCCCGGTTATCGTCCACTCCCATAATTGTAGATATCGGATCGCATAGAAAACTCTCGTCTTTTCCCGGTTCTAATTCTCAGTGGATTGGTGTTTGGTGGACTTCTTCTTGACCCTGCTAGTTCTCTTTTATGAGGAGTTGTGACATTCTGTCTAACTTTCTCCACTTCCCGTAATAGAGTTATTGACACAATTATTACTGCTATTGTCACTAGGACACACGTTGTTCCTCTTATTCCACACATACCTGGCCTTCTAAATGGGTGCCACGGTCTTGAATCTGTATTTACTCTTCTCTGCATAAGAAGTAATAGTGTGCTTCAACCAAACATTTCCTGACTTTATCTATTCTATATAAGATCAGTGTTCCTTCGTGGTGTGCTTCTTTTGGGTTTATTACATGTACTAGGGCAGTGTCTGGATGTCTTCTTGCTAATCTGGATTGTAATATTGCCCACGCATCCATTCTGTCATCCGGTGGGTACGTATATACTGTAGTTACTTTACCAAAAACAAGCTTTTCGGCTGGTAACCCAAGATTAGCTAATGCTTTTAAGGTTACTTCACTCCTCGTCTGTCCTTGTACTATTGTCCATTCATTTAACAAGTCCAATACTGACATTAGTAATTTAGTATATTCTGATCTATATAGCTTCGGGGTCCCAGTATACTTCGCTTCTGTATACTTTGAAGGCGGTACATTCATTACTAGAATTTGGCCCTTAGTGCATACAGGGTTGTGTAAGGAGTTAGCACTGGTTTGACTCAATGGGCCATCTATCTTCTTTGCCTTGGACAACCCCCACCTCACTATAAGAGGTAGTTCCTTCCTCGGCTTAATGTGTTTTTCCTCCTCCCTGTTAAGCAGTAAGGTGAATCTCCTTTTGATATTCTATTTGTGAATTGGAGCATGCCTGCTCTCCTGTAGGATAATGTTTCAGTCTTGAGGCATGTATCCACTGTGGCTGGTAATCTGTCATGACTCCTGTCCTGGTTACCGCAATCACAACAGCCGGTCCGAGGTATTTCGGTTCTCCCACCTTCGTTGGCTTCAGGCTTTTGATGAGCACACTCTGGCCTGGAACAAAGGGGTGAGTAGGTCTGTCTGAGACCTCCTGGGGGGGGGGGTCCTTCCCGGGGGTTCCTTAAGTGATTACTTTCCGATCACTTAAGGAAGTAATGCCAGTCAACGGATAATGCTTTGGCCAAAAGTTGTGTTTCCCTGGACGCAAATGGCGTTCCATTATCGCTTTCAATAGTGGTAGGTATTCCAAATCGTGGAATTATTTCTTTAGTTAGAATCTTTACCACGGTTTTAGCATCTTCCTTCGCACATGGAAATCACAAAACAAAAAAAGACAAAAAATGCATTGAATTGATGAAGTGTTAACTGTTTGTGAATGATGGATCAATGATGGTGAATAATGGTAAATAATGGTTTATTTATATAAACGATGTTCAGTGTTGGACAGCTGTATTAGGTATAATAAATAATGCTGGATTGTTCACTAGTAAATGGATTATAAACCACGATTATAAACTCACAAAACAAAGTAAGATGAGAAAATGCAGTAAAGCATAATTCTAATTCATAAAAAAATGTGGAGTGTTCACTGAATGATGGTAAATAATGGTGAGTGATGTTTAGTGTTGGAAATCATTATTAGTGTTAATAATGAATAATGGTAAGAATAGTAGGAATACAATTAAAAACTCACAAATCAAAGGAAATCCCAATTGGGGAATAGTGTATAGTGTTGGTAAAAACTCACAAAACAAAGAAAGAAAAGAAATGCATTGAATGCATTATGCCAGTTGGTGGCAAATTGTGAAGGGTTAACTGGTGGTGCGATGATAAATAATGGTGACTGATGTTTTATTAATATAAGTGATGCTCAGTGTTGGAGAGCAATATTAGTGATGATGAATAATAGTAGGTTTTATCACTAGTTATTTGGATTCTACACCACAATTAGCATGCATAATGCCAATTGGTGAAAATTTTTGAATAATGTTCAATTTTGGTGAATGATAGTAAATAATGGTGAGTCATGGCTTATTTATGTAAGTGATATTCAGTTTTGGAGAGCAATATCAGTGATGCTGAATAATGCCAGGATTGTGTAGTTAATGGATGATAAACCACAAGAAATCGTATTTAGATTGGTGAAAAAGTGATTACTGTTGGTTAATGATGGTAAATAATGGTGAGTGATGCAATATTAGTGATGGATAATGGTAGGATTAATCACTAGTTAATAGATTATAAACCAAGATTGAAAAACTCACTAATCAAAGAAAGACAAGACAATGCATTGAATACATTTTGTCAGTTGGTGAAAAACTGTGACATGTTCACTGTTGGTGAATGATGATAAATAATGGTGAGTGATGGTTTATTTATGCAAGTGATGTTCGGTGTTGGCGAGCAATATTAATGATGAATAATGGTAGGACTGTTCACTTATTAATATATTAAAAACCACAGTTAGAAACTCACAAAATAAAGAAAGACAAGGAAATGCATTGAATACAAATTGGTGAGATTTTTTGAATAGTGTTCATTTTTGGTGCAATGAGGGTAAATAATGGTGAGTGATGGTTTATTTATGCAAGTGATGTTCAGTGTTGGTGAGCAGTATTAGTGATGAATAATGGTAGGGTTGTTCACTTATTAATAGATCATAAACCGCAGTTAGAAACTCACAAAATAAAGAAAGACAAGAAAATGCATTGAATGCATACTACAAATTGGTGAATTTTTTTTAATAGTGTTCACTTTTGATGCAATGAGGGTAAATAATGGTGATTCATGGTTTATGTAATACACAATCATACAGTACAATCAGATGAAATGCAGGGTTTATGTAAGTGATGTTCAGTGTTGGAGAGTCTTATCAGTGAAGAATAATGGTAGGATTGATATAGTTAATGGATAATAAACCACAATTATAATCTCACAAATCAAAGAAATCCAAAAAAATGCATTGAATGCATAATGCCAATAGGTGAAAAATTCGATGTTAAGCGTTGAGGGTTGAATGATAGCGTGTGATGGTTTAATAATGTGAATGCTGTTCTGTGATGTTCAGTGATGCTGGTGTCTCTCAGTGCAGGTGATCGTCAGCAGCAGTGAGGGAATCACCGCTCTTCACTCTCACGCTCCTCCAGAGCTCCACAGACCTTCATTACTCCAGTCTGTCGATGTGAGACGCGGGTGACAAAGTTGAAATCGCAGGTGCACGAATCGAACCGTCCATTTGCAGACGTTGCAACGAAGAAGAGGGATTATATCGCGAGCCATTCTGTGATGGTGAGTTTGCGCTTCTTCTTTCTTCGCGTTTCTTCAGTCATTGATCGCAGTCTAACGCTACAGCGATACATTGAATGCGGGCGACCTCCGTTCACAATAATACACGGTAGTGAACGGCGTGTTTCTCATTCGCTTCACGCGTGTTCCTATGGACGGATTCATTATTAACATGAGATGAGTAAATATTTAGAGACCACAGAGATTATTGGGCTTGCGTTGTTGCATATACGTTCAGTTCAGGAATTTGAAGATGATTTGAGGGTTATAATGTACCGATTCATCCACATTTGAATGCATCCAAAACATGTTTGTCGCAACTCCTTGTTGAGCATGAGCTGTTTTTCATGTAAACTGTAAATGGATGAATCTCATGAAAGCTTCTCCAAAATATGTCACATTTCACCCCAAAATGAAAA